>CM022776.1:10726516-11064016 GCA_012411365.1 Ameiurus melas | reverse complement strand
GCACATTACATAAAGTAAAAGGTGGATGTGTTAAATACGAAGAAATTGACGTAAATACAGTATTTCTAAGATTCATTCACGTTACTGCTGATAATATAAAAAAGCATTTTCACTAATGTTCTCACTCATATATATATATATATATATATATATATATATATATATATATATATATATATATATATATATATATAAACAAATGGTCAAGAGACTTTTATTTTCTTTAGAATTAAATCATTTCCTTATCTAGGCATATCATCAGGTTCATATTAAGATCAGAATGAAAATCATGGCATGATATTCTACAATTATTGTGAGGACATTCCATTGATATAATGATTAATGTGTCTGATTAATGCTATGCAGACCTTAAGCTCAGTATCTAAAATGTGATTTAAAAAAAAACATTTTTGTTTTTGTAAAAAGAAGCATGTGGACCAGCTAAATGTCCCAACAATGCATATAGTATTACGGGTACATTAAATAGTATAAGCCTTTAATGAAAAACCAGCCTTAAATAACCCACTCATTTAGAATCCCATTAGGATCTGACAACAGCCAGTTAATAAGTCATTAAATATGAAAGCAATGCTCTAATGATTAAGTCAAGGAACACTTGGTTAATGTGTATGCTTTAGTTTTTTTCTGTCACACTAATAGTGATTTAACGGTAAAAAAAAATTAACTTCAGGTGTTCAAAGCCATTTGACTGGCTGGGTGTACTAAAAATGTGAAAAATTACAGACATATTGGGTATGACATCGATCTTAAGACAATGTAGCCATGGAACACTAGATTGATGCTTTCTATTGAAAGAAATAAGGATAAATGAGAGTAAAATCTAGGAGCAGTGGTGTCTTTGGGGCATATCGAAAGCCAGAGCAGTTCATTATACTTAATGAGGCTTGTGCGTTCCATTGAGTTCATGGAAACGTGAATAAGTTAAGTCAGCATGTCAAATAGTTTTGTGCACAGCTCCACTTCTCAGTGGTGTGAAAGCAAACTTAACGTATCTGCATTTACTGTACACATCAAAGCATAAGGTGCTACCTACCTTATTAAATCAAAGGGGTCCAAGCACCAAAGGTAGAGTTTATGTTTGTATTTGCCAAGTAATAAACTTTTTGTTAAATGTTGTTAAAATCGAAAAATCTTGACTTTAATACTTTTTGGCTACGATTTAAATAGTGATCTGTTTGGATATGTATCCATTTGGAGCAGCAATCATCTGTGTCAGGCTCAAATGTAGACTAAAGGATTGAAGTTTATAGGCAGTGGACAAAGAAACTTTTCAAATAAGGATATTAAATTAGGAAAGCTAGACATAAACATGTTTCGCTCACCTCAGGGTCCTTTCCTTTTAAGATACAGTCGTCTCTGTTCCCAGGCAATGGCCAGTGGATCTGGAAAAAGAGAGGGTAACATGAGATTTATGGATGAATAAATGAGTGGATAGATAGATGGATGGATTTTGTTTAGTAATCTTATTACAAATCCTCTAAATGTTATGCAGAATATTTTTCCTACACTAAAATAAAGTCATATTAGGATTCTAAAATGACTATCACTATACAAGTAATATCGGACAAATTGATTTAATCTAGGCTTTACTCATTGGGTGGCCCCATTATATATATATATATATATATATATATATATATATATATATATATATATATATATATATATATATATGTATAAACTGAATGCTAATATCTTTGGAAACATAAATAAATAATAAAAAAACATATTTGACATGTATGATGTTGCGACTGTGATGCTATATGTTACTGAAACGCTTTAATTTTACAGATGATCACAATATGGCCAAAAGAATGTGGATGCCCGAACATGATCCTCCTTCACTGGAACTAAAAGACTAAGACCTGTCCCAGCATGACAGTGCTCCTATGCACAAAGCTCCATGAAGACATGGTTTGCCAACATTGGAGTGGAAGAACTCGAGAGCAGAGAATTTTTGTGAATTTTTTAAACAAAAGATCAAAAGTTTAAACAATAAAGACAATTTTTCACAGCCTTCTTTGCTCATATTTACCAAGGGTGCCAATATTAATGGAGGAAAGCTTAGCTTTCTTTATATACTGTTATTTAAAGGTGTTTAACTTCATTGTTCAAACTTCCATTCCTTATATACAGAACATTGCTGGATTAGATGTTTCAATTGCATAGACGTGTTTATAAAAAAAAGTAATTAATCTACTAGATTTTCACCATATGACTTATTTATTCCATCCAACCTTCCGTCCATCTTCTACCGCTTACTCTTTTTCAGGGTCACGGGGAACCTGGAGCCTATCCCAGGGAGTATCGGGAACAACCTGGACAGGGTGCCAGTCCATCGCAGGGCACAACTTATTTATTTCTACATGAGTAATTTTCTTGATCATAAATTGTCATTTTTCTCAAATGAATTATGACTATAATAGCAGTACATTTAGTAAAGACAAGTCTTTCAGTATATAAATATTTCAGAATAAATAAATTCAGTATAAATGTATTGCAAGTATATACATAACCATTATAAGTAATTCATTTATTATTCAGTTTATTGAGACAACAACAAAAACGATGGACCAAATAGTTCTTTAGGCAATTAAAAAAAATGGTTTGTCTATGGCATTACTCTAAGAACGTCTCCTAGCGTATTTATTTCCAAGGGATTACATCAACAAATCTTTTAGAGCCGTATACTGTAAACCCCACATTCAGTGGATTAAGTGGCTTTCATTTATATTTCCGAACACAGTCAGGTCAGTTCTGTAGCATGTGGAACTGGGTCTCTGTTACTAGATCATCCTGTATTTGGTCCAATATTAACGTTTCCATGAGACAGCTTGAGTTGTAGGCCAAGTTGTGCTAGTTCTGCAGCTGTGTGCATGATCACAGCCTGGAAAGATCAGACTCTTTATAATTCAATCAAACCACTGATATGTCATGTTCTTTTACTGAATTTCATCACATCAATCCAAAACTGAACACAAATCAGCAACACTGACATGAGTTACTGAAGCCACTAACAATCGGCATCATTAACATTTAATGCCTTGGGTAGGACAAGCAGGACAAGCTGTAACTTGAGCATGATTCAGACGCTTGCTGAAAATGTTTCCCATTTTAGCATGTGCTTAGCATTTGATATTTGATTTCTTCTGTTATAAATCAACACAAGCCTTTTGATAAGGTCATCTTACATTTCCTGGAAATCATCCAACCAGGGTATCATACACGGATACATGCTAATATGAACGTTGATGCACAGCTACACTAGGAAGGTGATGGTTTTTCGCAGAGGTGTTGTACATCTAAGGAGTGTCACCATTCATGTGGTTTAGTCATCACTGAGTCAGTCCTGTTTATACCCTCTTATATGCAGCTACATTGTCTGAGTCCGGATGCTGCAATCAACTACGTTTCCCAGCATCCTTCCTCATGCTGGAGACATTTCCTGTCTTCTTGATCAATCCTTATAAGAGTCTAAATTAAGACCTGTGTACTGGAGTTAGTCTGTCATCATAATCAGGCCAGCTGCTTCTGAATTTGTGTCTCTTGAAGAAAAAAATAGCATTGCTCCAAATGTCTGAGGAAGTGACGTGGGATTTGCACAATAAAGCACTATGAATCAGCGCTTTAGTTCCTGTAAAGCTGGTCAGCTGTTGTTTAACAAAGAAAAACATTTGTGGAATGGGGTTCCAGTGAAATCCAGTTTTTTCAATAACATGACACGCTGCAGAGGGCTAGCACGTTTGCCTTGCACCTTCGGGGTTGGGGGTTCGAATCACATCTCTGCCCTGTGTGTGCGGAGTATGTGCTCCAGTTTCCTTCCCCAGTCGAAAGACAAGTCAGCTGAGGCACAGAATTCCTATACTGTAGATGGAACTGTTATTATTTAGCTTGGTGGTTTAAAGTCAATGGAAATTAAAAGGTGAATTAGGGTGTTATGTGGTGAAATGTGGCTGCGTCTGGGGCAAAGGTCAAATGTCATGACCTGGGGAGTGGCAGTAGCTCTTGCGTGTCTCTCAGCACAATGATATTCTTTGCTCTTCCTATTTGGATCATCTGACCAGCCCACACACACTCGTGCACATACACTGCATTGCACAAAAATCAGTAATTCTTTAATATTTCAAGTCTACTTTTTTAACAATTGTACTTCATTTTTGTCAATAAATTAATTATTACTCAACTTGAAGGGTAGTCTGCATCTGCATCCCATAAATGGATACAGGTCTAATAAAGGAAGTGATACTGAGATGAATTACACACAGCCATTAAAAAAAAAAAGAAAGAAAGAAAAAAAAACACCTTCATATAGAGTCTATAACACAGCCTTTACAACCAATCTGCACATCAGACACTGCGGTTAATCTCCTCTTGTAACCTCACAAACCCCAGTGTAATATAAACTTTGATGTATTAATTAGTGGTGGGAATGTTAGTGTTTATAATTCTACAAGCTCTAAATGAGTTTTTACAGATGTGTGGGCGTTTTAAATGTTATACGCATGTAAGGTTCGTTTGTGTGAGTTACGATATGTTTGTTGTGTTAGTCAGTCTTTTAATTAAGCCTCCTGAGAAAGCTGACATGGTACCCAAGAAAACAAATACTATGGTTAATGGTGTGTGTGTGTGTGTGTGTGTGTGTGTGTGTGTGTAGAGAGAGAGAGAGAAAGAGAAAGAGAGAGAGAGAGAGATGTGAGACAGATTTATGCTGCAGGGATTACATTATCACCTGTGGTGTGGTGTGTGTGTGTGTGTGTGTGTGTGTGTGTGTGTGTGTGTGTCTGAGAGAGAGAGAGAGAGAGAGAGAGAGAAAGAGAGAGAGAGAGAGAGAGAGAGTGAGACAGATTTATGCTGCAGGGATTACATTATCACCTGTAATGTGGTGTGTGTGTGTGTGTGTGTGTGTGTGTGTGTGTGTGTGTGTGTGTGTGTGTGTGTGTGTGTGTGTGTGTATTCATGCTATACAATACACGTATACTGGTCAACGCATACTGTATCAAATGCAGAGGCTGATGTTCAGTGTAGTTTTACCATGACAGTACCAAATAAACAGGGGTGATACTTTATTCTCCTGTGTTGCTATTTGTATATATTTAAAAAGTTTTGGTATAATATTATAAAATCTGCTATATATATAGATAATGAGTTTTTATAAGGTTCCAACTGCCATGCAGACATCATCCATGATGAACATAGGATGGATACAACATACACATCAAGATCCATATTCCATTTCCACTCTCACAGACACAGACCTCAGTATGGTGCAGAGGAAAATAGCTTTTAGCTGTAAATGTTCTATATATGCACCATGAGAGTAATAAAAAGTAATTGTGTTTACAATATATAAATGTTCTGAAACATTACATTATCATTAAATATTGTGCAGGTCAGGCTGAGCTGTAAATGTAAACATTGTTAGTACGTTTTGCTAGCAGGAATGTCAAAACTTTGATGTCTCATATTTGCTAAGGTCATAGTATATTTCTAGATATCAGAGACTATGTGTGCACACAATACCTCTTTAGCATCAGTGTGTGTGTGGTCCAGTCTAAGAGAGTAGAGAGCATCCTTCCCTCCCAGAAAGAGCCTGTCGTGATACTCGTCCAAAAACATGGCCGACAGCTGCAGGTCCCCATTCAGGCCAGTGAAGATGGAGGTACGATTAGTGGCCACCAGATCTGATCAAGAAAAGCAGAAAAGCGCATCTGTGACAATCAGTTAACAGTGACTGTAAAAACAAATACAACCTTATTCTTGCAGAAAATGATGATTCAATGTTCCATGCATGGTTTCGTTGGGGCATGCATCATGACGACTGCAATGAAAGTTCGATTCACTCCCTTCCCTTGAACATCAAACTGAATTCCACATTAAATCTGTGAGCCCTAATTAAAAAAGCAAACAGGTTATTTCCCCCAATTTGTACCATCAAGAAAATTCATCATTAGTCAGTTAACACCTTAGTTTTCAAAATGACCATGGATTTTCTGCAGATATGGGCCATGTCATTTGACGTCATCACAATCCGCATTAAAGCTTTATTTGATTCACGTACGTCAAACAAGTACAGCTAAAAGGCCTTATTAGCCATCATCACTGTGAAAGACTGCAAAACAATGCAAAACAATTTTGTGCAGTTGCAATTTTGCCAGTTCAAGTAGTTTTCCACAAAAAACAACAAAAAACCCATAAAAAACGACATGCACATAAATTCCTCAATGCACATTAAAAAACCATGTGACTTTGCCTCAACAATCATGTGATTGGATAATTGGCTCAGAAAAGAAAAAATGGCGGAAAACGAGATGCGCCAGTTTCCCTGGAAGTGAAGATTTTGTTCTCTTGGACACATGGGATGGAAATGGTTCTTTATTCGCAAATGATTAATTGCAATTTTTCTAATAAGTTAAACTTGCAACTTGGATGGAAACATAGCTAGTGCATTGTTACTTGCAAACGAGTGATTAGTCTGTTGGGAACACTTTCCTTGGACACTCAATACATAATATTGGACAAATATGAGGACAGAAGGAAATAAAAGAATTATAATCTCTTGTATGACTACAATAATTGAATTTGTCCTAGCAGTAATAGCTCAGTAGTTAACATGTTGTACTGCAAAACTGCCACTGCAGGGCCTTTCAGCTCTTCGGCTCTTAACCCTCGACTGCTCAGCTGTATGAATAATATAAATGTAAGTCGCGCTGGAAAAAGAGCATCTGCCAAATACCAGAAATGTAAATGTTCTATTTCTCTGAATGTTGTAGATCTCTTACCATTTCCTTATTACACAGGTTGACATCCCTAGTCCTGAAGTACCCCATATCATTCACTGTAGTGTGTCCCAGGCTCTAACACACTTACGTCCACTAATGAACAACCCTTCAGGAGTTGAACTACAACCTTATTCCACTGCTTTCTTCACAATCTCTTTTTTATCCCACTTATCACCCAGTAACCCTTCTCTTTTCTGCTCTTTCATGTTTTCCCTATGCCTTTTTACACACTGGCTCAGAATCCCATGAGCCATAATACACAATCACTAACCTTTAACTTCTACCGAACATCATACAGTGATGTTGCCCTCTCTCTCTTTCTCTTTCTCAAAGAAAGAGAAGAAATTTATTTTTCATCCATATAATTCCTTATTAGACTTTAATGAGCAAAGATAAAGGAGGAACAATAAAAGAAGAACAAAAGGAGAAAAGCATGGCCCACAGATCAAAACCTGGGTTTGATTTTTGCTTTTAACGAAAGCAAGCTGCATAGCCAAGAGCGTATAAATCACATAGACGCAAAGACATACACAAATATATATACATACATATACACATACAACCACATGACTTCACTACAGTAGATAATAATCATATTGTCCTACAGAAAACCAATAAGCTTGCACAAAAATCACCCCTGCCCCCAAACACACACACACACACACACACACACACACAAACACACACAGCTTTCTGCCAGAATTTGAAGTTACATTCAAACAACTACGAACAAAGGCCTGGCACAACTAATCAAACTGTAACCATAAATCAGAAATATCATGCAGTGCTCTGGTTGAGAATAAAAACTTACCACATCTGGGTGGCGCTATGATATGTAATGTGTGTGTGTGTGTGTGTGTGTGTTTGTGTGTGTGTGTGTCTGTGGGTGTTTTGTGAGACATACAGAACCTTTGTGTCTTTGTGAGAGCAACCTGCAGTGTGTGAACCCCAGCATAGTCCTGTTTTTTATTTTGACTCAAGCCATGTAAGCAGACATGTTAGGCTTGGCTGCATATTGTGTGTGTGTGTGTGTGTATGTGTGTGTGTGTTGAAATCGTACTCCATGGATAATATTGACCCATAAGGAGCAAACTGGCCTTAGTGGAATCATCACAGCGAGGGCACGATATGAACAAAATAATCATATTGTAATTATCTTGTGTTGCAATTATGATGTGCCTTGCCAAAGGATATATGTGTGGTGGCCTGAGAAAACATTTCACACGATGAAACTATTTATATTTTCTGTTATATGCATTGGGGGAAATAAGTATTGGATGTGTCAACATTTTTTTCAGTAAATATATTTCCATTGAGGCTTATTCACATGAAATTTTCACCAGACATCAGTATTAACTAAAGAAATCTGGAAATATAAAGAATTTACAGCAGTGGTAAAGTTCATATATAATGTTACGTGAAATAAAGTGGAATGACACAGGAAAAAGTATTGAATACGCTAAGAAAAAGCAGTTCTCCAAGGCAAGGTAAGGCAAGGAACCAGCTGAAATTAGTTAGAAATTAATAATACCTCACATCTGTGCAAATTAATATCAGCGGGGTTACTAAATTAATGGTCTATAAAAAGGCTTTTCGTTATCATGGTGTCACACAAGAAATATCTCATGATGGGTAAAAGCAAAGAGCTCTTCCAAGACCATCACAACCTTATTGTTGCGAAACATATTGATGTAATCGGACATATACATATTTCAAAACTTCTGAATCCTCCAGTAAACACCATTAGGGCCATTATCCACAAGTGGAAGCAACAACACTGCATCATCAACCGGTGACAGACAGGAGCTTCTCGCAAGGTTTCTGACCAGAGAGTCATAAGAATAGTCAGAAGAGTAGCCCAAGAGCCAAGGACCACTCAGAAAGAGCTCCAGAAACAGTTGGATGCAGCAGGTGTCATCGTCACAGAGAAAACAATACACAATGCACTCCACAGCTCACGCTCACCTGCAAGACTCCTTTACAAAAGAAAAGGCATGTTGAAGCTCGCTTAAAGTTTGCTACAACTCAATTGGACAAGCCCATGATATAATGGGAGAGTGAAGTCTGATCAGACGAGAGCAAAATGGGTAAGCAAAAACATTTTGTCTGTCATACTGCACACCATGTTTGGAGAAGATATGACACTGCACTTCACCCTAAAAACACTATACCAACACTGAAGTTTGGAGGTGGAAGCATCATGGTTTGGGGCTGTTTTTCATTGGATGATACTGGCAGACTTCATATAATTGAAGGAACGATGAATGGAGCACTTTACAGTAAGATTTTTTAGAAGAATCTGCTGCCATCCTCCAGGATGATGAAGATGAGACATGGGTGGACCTTCCAGCAGGACAACAATCCAAAGCATACAGTAAAGGAAACTCTCAATTGGTTTCGGAGAAAAGATGGCCGTCAATCACCTGACTTAAATCCAATTGAACAAGATTTAAAGACAATATGTTTAGAAGAATGAGGTAAAATCTCTTGTGCACAAAGCAAAGTTCATAACGATATGATTTGCCCAAGACATGGACAGCTGAAGACAATTAAACGCAACGTTAGATTGCAGCCTTCACCACGCTTTCTCTCGCTTTTGTCCTGTTTTAATTTACTGACATTCCCACACTCACACACACACCACACACACACATGCACTGGTGCTGGCTCTGGGCTCTCTCTCTCACTGCTGTATAAATAATCTGTTCTTTTAAAACACAGTCTTCCCTATAATCAGTAATTAACCTCAATTAAACGAAAGACATCACTTCACCCGGAAAGTCTTCATGTGTTTGTGTTGGCTCATGTGCGTGCACACACACCCACACACACCCACACCGAAACACACACACACCCACACCGACACACATACCACACACACACACTGGGAATTAACCTGACTGGTGGTCATCATTGACATGAGTATCTCATCTCTGAAAGAGAAACAGAGATCTGGGGTGCGGGTTAAATCAAGAAAGACTGAAGTAAAAACACGCTTGCATTAATTTTTTATGTGTGTGTGTGAATCGGAAAATATTGCAATGCCAGACTTTAATGATCCACTAAAGTCTCTAGAAACATAGACTCCAGTAACAGGGAAAAAAAGAAGAAGAAGAAAACATGGCAGATTTTTTGAAAGTCTGTCACTGAATACTGCCCACTAAAATGGCAGACATTTTAATGGACCCCGCCAGGAAAGGATGAGGGAGTAACAGAGTTTAATGCATTTAGTATACTCATGTAACAGTTAACAGTGAACAAATAAACAGCAACATTTCCTCTAAAAGTGATTGTATGTTTGGACTGTAATCAGTACAGCTGACAGTATACGCCTTCCTTCCTGTCCTTTCTTTCCAATCAAGAAGAGTAATAGTGCTCACATCATGAGGGAATTACAGTAATTACAAGATGACTACTTGGAGCTGTTCATCTCCTTACATTTGGAAAGTCCTTTCTGTGGAAACACACACACACACATGCACACACTCAAAACCGAACCATGTCCAAATTATATTCAACAATAATAAATAAAATGAAAATATTTGTTCGATTTTGTAACACCACCAAAGTTGGAGCTTCAGAAGACTGTAATCATCATAAATCTGACATGATGTGAATACAGCAGCTAGAAAGTAGCTGGACCTCCATTTTTATGAGCAGCGCTCTGCTTACATTCATCCATTAGTTATCCATTAGTAGTGTGTAAATAAAGCATAAACTTCAGTGGGAGCCTAGCTAAATGACTGCGAAGATGGATCCCCACATTCATAAACCAAAGAATATCCATCTATCCATTTCCCATAAAGCTTATCCGACACAGGGTTGCAGGGGAGCCTGGAGCCTATCCCAGGGAACTCGGGGCATAACGCACCAAAGAATATATTTTGTATTTTATATCCTTTTTTTAATCACATCTACTGTAAAATGTTAATATTTCATGTGAGCGCTCCAGTTTGGTTTCCTGTATGCTACTGCTGTATTAGAAGGTCATGTTCACCTGTTCACCATTAGATATTTCGTATGTGAAAGCATTCCACTCCTGGGCCCAGGCTTTGAATAATGTGATTGGTTGAACTTGCCATGTTCAAGATTCAAGATACAAGATTGTATTTGTCACATACAAATAAAATGTTACTTCCTGTTTCATAATGGCATATCAATCTCAAGTGACTTATCTAAAATGCTGTTGATATGTACATGCACACATGCATAATAACTATTTTATGCACATTTATTACTCAATACTATTGACATGAAGCAGTGTACTTGATCTGCAACAACATTTAGGTAGGTGGTACATGTCAAAGTAATATCCACATGAATGCCAGGGCCAGACGGGTTAGCCTTCACTCCTCACATGCATCAATGACCCTTGAGTGCCTATGACCCTGTGCCAGGTTCACTGGTTGTCCTTCCTTGGACCACTTTTGGTGGGTACTAACTACTGCATACCAGGAACAGCCCACAACACTTGCCGTTTTAGAGATGCTCTAACCCATCACCTTGTCAGAGTCGCTCTGATCCTTATGCTTGCCCATTTTCCCACTTCCAACACATCAAGTTTAAGAACTGACTGTTCACTTCCTGCCTATATGTCCCACCCCTTGACAGGTGGCATTGTAACGAGCTAATAAATGTTATTCCCATAAACTCTAAGTGGTTTTAAAGTTATGGCTGATCGGTGTGTATATATACACCCATTGTTTTTGTTGTTTCTTTCTCTCCACGTCTTATGAGTGGCTAGTCCATGAAAATGCAACTTCATTATATTGCTAACAACGTCCTTATAGGTTAGCAGCTTTAACTGCAAAGCTTTACCTGTACCATTGACCATTCATTCATTTATTCATCTTTTGTAACCACAGTGATCACAGTGGACTGAGAGCATATTGAGCATGACAGTCCATCGCAGAGCACCATGCATACACACATTTTCAAACCTAGGAACAATTTAGCAGAGCTAAAGCACACATACATGGGAGGTCGGAGGAAACCAGAGAACCTGCAGGAAACTGCGGAGAGAGCATGTAAAATTCCATGCAGACAGTAACCTGAGCTCACGATATAACTGGGGACCCTGGAGCTGTGAGGCTGCAACACTACCAACTGCACAAACCATTGAACAGTGCCAGTATACAAATTGATTTACCCTTGATCTCACGCTTATGCAAAGTGGGACTAACATATAAAATTGTCCCATCGATCAATGGTAGAGAAAGACTTTCCTCAACCTATAATGTTAACAATTCTCCCAAAACAAACCCAGAATGGATTCTGGAGTATTTAGTCTAAGTGGGAAAGCACCCTAGACCTCTAGAATACAAAATAGGCAATGTAATACACTCGGTAAGAATCTGGATTGATGTTCATATCTCACTGTTTATATCTAAAACCAGAAGATCTGGCACGTATTATACCTTCCCAGGTTGTGATGACTGTCAAGTTCTTGCTGTGTTGTAGCTCTTGGCTGCTCCTGTCAGCAGCTGAAGTGTGGAACTAATCGATGGCTGGCTAGTGCAGTTAGCATCATGGGGGAATGATTACAGCATTGCATGTCATTTTAAGCGGAATGAAATACCATCTCCCTGTCACAGATTGGGCCCTGAGCCAGGCTATTCTAAAACGTAAGTATAAACAATGTTAACTTTAATCTAACTCTACATCCATTTTTTGCTCATTCCTGTACATATATTTAAATTTTCCTCTCTTATTTCTATTATTCTTATTCATTTCTGATTTTTATTTTTAATTTATTATTTAATGCTTAGTCCAAAGTGGAGTAGGCCAGATTTTAATTTCGCTGCAAGTTATATATATATATATATATACTGTGTGTAAATGTGTAATGTATGTGACAAATAAAATCTTGAATCTTGACTTGAATCTTGAATCATTTGAAATGAAACCCAGTAAGTGAGGTTAATGTGATGCACAATGTTTCAAATCTATATATGGACCAGTGTTTCCTCCACTTCGCTCAGTCACCGTTTACACGTATATGGATTTGTATTTATTTTTTAATTTAAGGTATTATTTCTCTGTGTTCTGACCACCCAGCCATATGAAAACTGCACTTTGTGTCACTGAAAAATGAAGTAGTTTTTGTGTGGAATGGAAAAACATGTATTCATGCTACAAAATCTGTGCATGCCCACTGAGGATTTAGATGTGTTATCAATGTGTTATGAATTCATTTTTCATGGCTGCTGACCAGGATGTTAGTTTGTGGTCTGTAATTTCTTATTTGGTCAAGTTTTTGCTGAGATCTCAGATTTTGGATAAAACCTAGGTGAACCTTAAGCAGTAGTTTGTCAGTCCACAGATATAAATCTGTGTGTTTGTCATTTTTTGTTTTTAACTTTTGGCCATGTTGGTGTTTTTCCACATTTCCATGCATGTTCTTAGTGGTGTTCTTAAAGTATCTGACTGAACAGTTTATGCTATATTGTTCTTGAGCTGGCGTGTTCATGTGAGAGTTTTCAAATCATTTGCATTTGTACATTTTTCTAGAAGGCTATTTAAAATGAAGTGGTAATAACTACTTTTTCAAAAAAATATCTGTATAATGTGAACAGGGCCTCAATAAATTTCCTCTCTCTCTCTCTCTCTCTCTCTCTCTCTCAGTTTCTTTCAGTCCCTTCAGGAAGGTTTCCATCTCTATGTGACCATATTCTCTCTATTCTGTATTTTTTAATGTATTTTATTGTACATTTCTGGCATGGGCTCAGCTTTTTGCTTAGTTGGCAAGTGGGTATTTTATATAGATTAGATCTGTTTATAAATAAAAAATAAAAATAAAAAACTCTAAATAAAAATACCATTTAATAATGCCCAAATACTATACCAAACTGACCAAAAAACTTTTGCCGACACATTCTTCTAGCTATGCTTCATTTATGACTTTAAATCCTGGAAAGAGTTTAATGACCTCTCAAATCTTCACTTCTTTTATATCTTCTCTTCCACATGTTTATAAATAGAAGGCAAGTATGGTGTTGTTATGGAGACACAGAGTCCTTACACATATAGAGACAGTCACAGCTGGTAATCTGACAGCTGATAAACGGACTTCCTTAGGCTCTATGTTCCTTCACGTCAAATTTCACTTTGAATTATACCACGAAATCTTCACCTTCATTCATCCTTTTGACTCTTTGCCATCTCCTTTCTCAGACCAACCATCTTTCCATAAATTTTTGTTGTGCAAAAGCTTTTACTGCAGGAGTTCTCAACCTTTTTTAAACACTGACCTCATTTTTATTTTGAATAGGCACTCTGTGAGCTGCCAGTGGCAGGCTTTGGCATTGCTTCTGTGGTCTGGTGTAAAATGGGCTTACGACGTGCTCCATGAATGTAGGCTAATGAAATTTTAATATACTTCATTATTATTAAATATTCCTTAAAGAATGTGTATATGCTTGGAAAGACCTTATAAATAAAGGTTAGGTGACAATTCCCTGGAGAAGATGGAGAACCTACAATATGCTTTAGGATGTGAACACAGTTGCTAAGCAACCTGTCGCCAACCTTTTAAAATGCAATTTCCTTCCACTTTCTTCAGTTTTAATCTTTGCCTACTCTTTCCTCCATGTTTCGCAGCCACTTCAAGAAGTATATATGTGTGTGTGGATGTAATTCCGATGCAGTCCCAGAGCTGCTCTCAGTATACAGGTTAAAAAATCACACTATAGATTTACTGACCAGCTGTTGCTCTGGTCTTTCGCAGCATGTGTAAGTATACACCATTTTTAAATACTAGAATTAGCTTTTGAGTCTGTAGAGCCTCATACAGTACAGGGCCAAACTAAACAGCAGTCAGGAGCTAATCTTGGGATACAGTTTTGGGGTTCTGAAGACACAATATTAGGCCCTGGACTAGTTTTAAATTAAGAAATTGCCAAATGTAATTAGTTTTGGAGTATCTCTGGGATAGTAATCCCATCTGAATCCATAATGTCAGTCTTTTTTTATGGACTGTGTGTGCACACATCTGGAAAGATTACATCCTAGTTTACCTTCTGTAAAATGACCAGAAGAAATAACCCCATGTAATGTACTGTATATTCTGTCAGAATTCACATGCTGGTAAAGATTCCATAATATCCTGTGGGAAAAGAGATTTCATGTTTGTTTCTTTTTTGTCAGTATAAAGACACCCCAGGAAACACTTACACTTTTCAATCATCTCCCGTGGAAGCCAAAATGAAACTAAGTATTGGCTGAGTTTAAAATGCAGAAAAATTTGTTTTAGATTATTTTTTTATGCAAGTTACCAAGTACCTAGCACAGGTATAGCCTGCATATAAGTTATGGTCATGTAGCCTACTAATGATCAAGCACAACTTAAAAAATATTCATGGTAAAAATTTTGTATTAAAGTTTGTATTAACATGAGGAGTTTGCAGTATACACATAATATTTGTCCATATATCGTGAAGACACTCGAGTGACTGTGATATATACAGAGATGTCTTACCCAATCGTGAATTGATCTAATTCCTACATGCATCCTTCAGCAACGTTACTTAACAGACATGCTGTATGTTCCGAATTAGCATCCTGTCCAAATAATGTTTTGGTACAAGTAAGACCTGATGTTCATTGTGTGCCAGAACAAACAGAAGAAGTTCTTTCTGAACCATGACTGAGATGAGAAGATTATCTATGAATAAATAAATACAGTCAAGACCAACTGTTTACTGGAATCCCATATGATCTCACGCATGCAAATATGCAACAGTTCAGTTAAGGTTAGGGTTTGGTGGGTTAGCCTTAGCATCACTTTCTCTTCAAAAGAAATCCAACTGCATCAGCCTCACTTCAAATCTGTACAAATTTATCATGAGATTGGATTCATGAAAACATGTGCGCGCTGTGACTGGGGACAACATGACTGCTTTCAGCTTATCTCTGTTCCAGGTTTCTGAGTTCAATTTTCCAGGAGCAAGACCTTTCTACTCCACCCTTCCATTTCTCCAAAATGATTCCTTTTTCATGCGAGTGAATAATAAGCAATACTCAGAAGCTGACCTCTATGGCTTGAAGTTTTTCATACTTTAAGTAACTCCACTTGTCACAGTCTTTACATCTCGATTCTTGTGGCAACTGTGCAAAGTTTGTTTTGGTACAGACTTGTTATTGGTTTCATCTCTAATCATTCTTATAGATAAAGATATAGATAGTGGCATTGCCATTCACCCCTCCTACACACACAGAACAGGGGATAGTAAAAATATACAAATCGACTTTTTTTTTTTGGAGCTTATGTAGTGGACTTTCACTCTTCTGAAAGTTGAAGGACAATGAGTCCTGACTTCAGATATTAGGGCCAGAGAATTAAATATGTTGTGGAATTTGGAGCTAATGCCCTGTCTTGGATTACCACCCCATACTGGGTCTGCTCAAGCCTAAAGCCAGATCACAGACAATAAGTGAATAAATGAATGATTCTAGGCTCAGTGAGTTCATAACTGATGACTGTAATGGGGCTAAAAATGTGAAATTGTTTGCATCCTGCCAGTGGACAGCTGTTTGGCCAGTTGTCACCTTTTGGGAATGGTTTCCATGGGAGTGTGAGAGTGTGTGATTGAGTCCAGAACTGGAGTAGCTGGCAGCAAAAGCTCTGGAGGAACACTACACAACATAGCATTGTTCTAGACAGCACATGGATCAGAAACCCAGAAAGCAGCCCTCTCTAAGGTCTCAATCATCTGAATCATGCTGCCGTGTGTGTGTTTGATTATGTGTCATGAGGGACATACAGTAAGTCTCCATTAAATCCATTTTCTACAGTAAATTTATAGCAGTTTTCAGTATGTGTGCATGCACAGGTGTGTGTGTGTGTGTGTGTGTGTGCCCTGCCAAACCATAAACATGATGAATGTGCAATGCATCCAGCAGAGGCGTAATGAGAATTGAGGCCTTACGGACAGACATTTCATTTCCTAACATGCTTGTCAAAGAGTTAAAACTTACCCAATAAGTATTTTAGAGTGAACTTCTATGATGCACATTTACACCACAGTAATGATGAACTCTCATCTCTGATTGGTCAGAAAGTGTTCATGAATATTCTATAACAGCAGATCTGACAGTAGTGGCAGATAAAAGGCAACTCACAGGTTTATATGCACATGTTCATTCTAATATGATATCATTAATGTAGTAGCAACTTAACAGGGACTTCACACTTCACATAAACAGATTAATGAAATGATGAAGTTAGAGGTTAGAGCTTTATTCAGCATTTCTGAAAGGAGAGAGCATTGTCTGTACTTTGTAACAGTCAATGTTTTCCAACATGGGAAAGTCTTCTAGATGGAGGACTTAGTGGATTCTCGGTAACATGACAACTGCATTTTGTTTTATTAACTTCAAGAGAGAGAGAGAGATGAGAGGCTAGTGAGGAAACTACTGTTTCTAGCTGCTGTATCATAAGTGAGGAAGGAATTAAGGCCAATGTCAGCCATTTGGTTGGGTCGTTTCGTCCACTGGCTTGTTTCACAAATCTTCCACATTACATAATGTGTCATTTTTTTAATAAATAAAAAAAATATGGCAAATTGCTGATGTATAAGAGGAATAAAACACTTCATGACATGCTGTTATTGGAAAATAATCAACTTTGGATTAGTAATCACTCCACCCTATCATTGAAACGTTTCACATGACTCATATTACACAAGCTGATAAGCAAGTCTCTTCTTATTCATTTAGCATTATATTTATGACTAATGTTTTTTAATTCTATTTCTTTCTTTTTTTTAAGCATTTATTTATTCATTTTCATATGATTCATTTACATGTGATTCATTTACATATGATTCATGTAATTCTATTTCTGACAGTTTAATGTTGCTCACATTGTTACCATGACTTTACCATGTTAGGCTACATTTCATGATTGTAAAGGATCATTCCCAACATTTTATTTGTTGAATGGCAAAATATTTTCTTAATTCAAACAATACAACAATTGTATGTATTTTTCATCTCAGTATAGCACTATACAGTAAACCGCTCACACAAAACATGTTGATAAAATGATGCATAAACTAAATGATCTGAAAATTGTGACTGTGAGCTGTTTTTTTTAATTAATTAGTCAGACAGTTTATAATGCAATAACAAAAAAGCAGAAATCAACTGTGTAGAATATGTTTATGATCAGTGCGATGGCCATCACTACTTATATGACAACTGTACAGAGTTATGTGTTTATCTTCTTATGTAGAAATTAAAACTCATCAAGTTGCATTTGAACTATTATCCTTGAGTACCAAACCTTTACAAAGATTACAGAAGACCTAGATTATCCACAAAATAATCTCTGTAAATCTACCCATGTTTAACTGTATATCTCCATATAATGACCTAATAGACTCTTACTTCTACCAAATTGCTGTTTCCTCCCTTTCTGTATTTTAAGTTGTTCCAAAGAATCTGGGAGCGTTTAAACATGATCTGAGAGAGAGAGCGAGAGAGAGAGATGGTGTGGTGGTGTGGACAGACACTTCTTGACCATCTGGGTGACTTCATTCCTTCATATAAACTGTGTGTGTGTGTGTGTGTGTGTGTGTGTGTGTGTGAGGGAAAGGCCCCCAAGCATGCAACTCCTGCATGAAGCAGGAGTCGAAATTAACCCATCAGGGAATCCCCCCACACACACACAGACTTACAGATAAGCGTGTTTATTCAGGAACGTATTCAGATTGAAAGTTATTTTAGCCTTCATTATCAGAATTTATTACAGGTACTACAGGAGATTAAGCTTATCACACAATGTATAATGTTCCTGCCCGTTACATGGCTTGGAGAAATCCTTCTTGTGAGTAAAAGAGTTGGAGAACATGTCTATCGCTTATCAGTAAGCAGGCAGGTCAGGTTGTAGGTCAACACTTAAGCTCAACACTTTCAGATACGATGCAGAAGAATCGAAGAAGCAAAATATTTAGCTGGACTAGAGGGAAATCCCAGGAGATTTTTATCAGATCCACTCACACAGGAAAGGCTGCTAATTCACATCATTTAGCAAGTGAGGCACTCCACAAACACACACGCACACACACACATACATCTAAGACACACACACATACATGCTGATCAACTGATTATGAAATCTCTTGTTTTAATAAATATGTACTGTTTTTAAACTGGCTTATATTCCAGAGACCTGTATTTGTAGGAGTGCTTAAACCGGCATCAGTGTAATTTCATCTAAGTCTAACTCTAAAATATCTGTGGCACATTCATATCCTTTTTTAGGACAAAATTTCTCTCTATATGAGGTTTCTGATACATCACTTATACACACTCCTTCATTCATCTTCAGTAACCGCTCTATCCGAATCTATCCCGGGAAGACTGGTCATGAGGCGGGAATACACCCTGGATGGGACACCAGTCCATCGCAGGGCACAATACACACACACGTTTTCTTTTTTAGCATAGCCAATACACATACTGGAATGTTTTGGGCAGTCAGAGGACACCAGAGACCCAGGAGGAAACCCACATGAGAGACGAGGAGAACGTGTGGAATGCCACACAGACCGTAACACAAGTTCAGGGTCAAACTGGGAATTCTGGATCTGTGAGTCGGCAATGTGCCACAGTGCTGCTGAGACCACATACGCCACACACACGCTGACACATAAATGGTGGATTCTTGAATTCATTAAAACAACTTTACCAAGGAGAAATTCCTCAATTGTCTCTCATCCACAGCTCCACCTACAAGGTTCCCACAGTTCATACACACAACGCACACATGTCTGTGACATTCACACCCTTAAACTCTACAGCGCTTGTTTTCAATAAACCCTTTGTTAGAGTACAAAAACAAAACTACTTCAGCTGTCTAGGACATCAAGTAGCTGGCTACAGAAAACCCTATTCTACCACAGCAAATCAAATGATGCAATTTGGAAGTGTGAAGCATTTTATTGTCTGACATTTTTCACTTTGACAAGGAAATTCACTCTAGTATCAGTGGCTTCATGGAACATTCTGCTCTGGAAATGTGTTAACTCAATCCCTTTGGCGCCCAAGGACTCACATAGCAAACTGTATACGATCTGAAATAGTACTGATATGGCTTTTGAGATGCTGGGAAAAAATATGTTAAATCAGCAAGGATGTGTTATCCGCCAAGTGGAGTAATAAGCCACAGGGAATCTCAATATCCGATATATCACTACATTCCCACCACAAGTACTCAGTTCAGATTTAATGATCAAATCTGATTCTTTTTGTTGTTGTGATTAGTATCGATCAGATCGCCCTCCTGAACTGACCTACACATGCAAAATGAACAACATGCTACCTGGCACATCCATTAAATATCTAAATTGTGAGACAAGAGCCTGGATTGTGAAATTCAGTGTGGATGTGAATGCAAATTGAAAATATAAGATTAAAAATACACTCTAGAGCCAAATGTTTGTGGACACCTAACTATTACACCCATATGTGGACCTTCCCCAAACTGTTGCCACAAAATTGGAAGCACACAATTGTATAGGATGTCTTTGTATCCTCTAGCATTACAATCGTCCTTTATTGGAACTACGGGGCCCAAATCTGTTCCAGGCATGACAATGCTGATGTGCACAAAGCGAGGTGCATAAAGACATGATTTGCCAAGGTTGCAGTGGAAGAACTTGGGTGGCCTGTACAGAACTCTGACCTCAACCCCCCTCTGGGATGAATTGGACTTCATTAATGTTCTTGTGGCTGAATGAGCACAAATCCCCACAGCCACGTTCCAAAATGTGGTGCAAAACCTTCCTAGAAGAGTGCCAGTTATTATAACAGCAAAAGGAGGAACTACATCTGGAATGGGATGTCCAAAACACACACATGGGAAGGATGGTCCGGTGTCCACAAACTTTTGGCCATACAGTAGAGTATTTTATCTGATTACACCGTCAGGCCAGAAGTCACAGATAAAAATGTCATTTTCACCAGCAGTGTGTGTTTGCAGGAATGGATGACCATTTGCAGCGCACAGTGCGGAGGGTAAAGGGTTAACAGCGTGGCCAGATCTGTGGTTTTCCCACTTCTATATGATTGGCATGTACAAGGAAATTAGACCATCATTATTTCCTGCCTTGAATGTCAGTGAATTGAATAAGTATGATAGTTCAGTTAATTCATTCATTTACAGTGTCATTTATGGCCGTACAAGAAAATATAGCCAGTGTGTTCTCAACCTCAATATACAGCAATAACAATCATTAAACGATGGAACTGGACTACTTTTCATCTGATTGCAGTTAGGGATATTTTTGTTTGTTTGTTTGTTTTGTTTTTTGGTTTGTTTGGGGTTTTTTTTGTTTGTTTGGTTTTTTTTGTCTGTATGCTGGATTAAGCCTCATGGAAATATCTTCCTCAAAGGCAGAGCTACAAATTACCCGTGTAAAGCCTATTCAGCTTAATAACTGTAAGACCAGCGCCGTCAATTCATTCCCTGCTCTGTGGTGCTTTTAAACCTGTGTTATTTATTACTTATGATCCTTTTTTCTCCTTTTTTTGATGAAAAAAGAGCAGGCACATTTGAACTGCAAATGATGCGTACTTTACAAGGCACACGAGACGAGGCACGGATCAGGACTGAATGAGAAATGGTTTAAGGGTTGTGGTTTGCGGTTTGCACGTGCGCAATGCCAAACCGCAACAAAAAAAGAAAGTAAGAAAAGAGAAAAAAAAAAGTCTATAACATCTATATATTTGATGTGTTCTGCATTATGATGCATTGCATGATGTACAAAATATAGACAAGCTGCAATGTGGGATAAGGAATGTTGACTGATATATATATATATATATATATATATATATATATATATATATATATATATATATATATACATTGCAATTTAAGATTTAAGATGCGTATTTAACTTAGACCCTCGATATATTATATAAATTTTGTTCTAATCTAGGTCTAAGTCTATTTAGGTCAGCCTCGAAGAACTTCCAAACAGTTGAGGGATCAATTCGTGAGAGCACAACAAGTAGGTAATAAATACTACTACTACTACAACAACTAATAATAATAATAATATGTTGTTGTTGTTGTTGTTGTATTGATGGATGTATGCTCTACAATATACAAAACACGAAAGAACTATTAATACTAAACTAAAAAATAATTCAATCTGATTTTTTTACCTTTGTATGAGAGGCGAAGACGTGGGACGTTTGGTTTACTCGCTAAAGCCGTCGTAAGAGCTACAACCGTTAAAAAGAAACACGGAGATAAAGCTGATAGTTCCATTATACTGCGCTTAAAGGCGGCTCCGGGACAGCGCGCGCGACCAAGCGACTCCTGTGAAAGCGCGAGACTTTTCCCCCCTCACGCGCTGCGCTGCGCTCTTTCTGACAGTTCGTGTGAGCACCCCGCCCTCACAGCGGCGCACAGCAGCGCAGGAGCAGCCCGCTACACAGGGCAAAACACAGAGACGACGGGGAAATACACGTCCAGGATGGCCGTGTATAAGACATTCACAACAGCACGCCACCTAGTGTACTACTTTGACAGACGATTTAGAACAGTAGTACGCGGTTACGGACCGAGCCAGAGTGTTGTACACGCGCGCTCTTTGTGTAAGATGTGCGCAATCGCATCGCATTGCATTCATATATATATATATATGTAATGTGAAGCAATGGCATACATTATTTTGTATACTTCATTCATTCATATGCAAGATGGCTACATTCTCTCTCTCTCTCTCTCTCTCTCTCTCTCTCTCTCTCTCTCTCTCTCTCTCTCAAGCACACACACCAGACAATTTTAGAGATGCCAATCAGCCTACAACGCATGGCTTTGGCCTGGGGAGGAAACCGGAGTACCCAGAGGAAACCCCCGAAAGCACAGCAAGAACATGCAAACTCTGCAGACACAGGGCGGAGGTGGGATTCAAACCCCCAAAGTACTACTTTGTTGATTGTTGATGCTGTGTGTACCCATGTTGATTTGATGTCACATGCTGCACTCGGGGCTGAGGTGACCTTCCTGACCCGAAACTCTGGGTTCCTTTTTTTTATGGTTTTTCTTAGTCAGAGGTCAGAAATTCTGGAGGCGCAAGGCAAATGTGCTAATCAATAAGCCACAATGTCCCAACCTCTCGTCTGTTTAGTTTTAAATGAAAGCTGAAGTTTGTGTTTAAAAAGGTAAAAAATGTCAGATATTCCTCTCCTTGTGGGAACATTTTCTCCCTACCTAGCTATTAAAACATGCCCACACAGGAGGGTAGGAATATTCCGGTTGTTTAGGCCACAGGAATAAAATGGTTTTGTTGTTGTAGTTACACAGATGCTCAATAAGTGTCCGTCCACACCATCTCTCTCTCTCTCTCTCTCTCTCTCTCTCTCTCTCTTTCTCTCTCTTCAATCATCCAAGAGAGCTTTCCTGGCATAACTATATGTGCTAAAGTATTGCCAAAGAATAGGAAATAAGTCCTGAGATCATAGCTGAACATATTCAGAATTAATAAAACCTTAGGAAATAAGTCCTGAGATCATAGCTGAACATATTCAGAATTAATAAAACCTTAGGAAATAAGTCCTGAGATCATAGTTGAGCGTATTTAGAAGCAATAACAAGAGTAGAGAAGACGTGAAGCAACTATGGATTAAAAGTAGTACATCTATAGTAACAACAAGTACAGGTGAATACAAACAGTTTTTCATCTTTTTGTTAAGAAGATGTTTGGAAAATGCTTGAGGTTGAGAAGGAAAACTATCCATATAGGGGGCACTCTTTCAAATGGTGACATATATTGTGGTAGATTTTAATAACCCTTAAATCTAGGATTAGATTTTGTGATTTAGGTGTCAAAGCTTTTTTTGCACAGCAAAAGAAGACTGTCCCCTGCTTCCCTCACTTTAATTAAGTCAACGAGGAGTGAGCTGCTTTCTCAGCAGGTCCGTGCAGGGTCTCGGTCAAGCACTTAGCAGCACCGGGAGGGAACAAGAGTCTTTTGAGGTCTCTATATTTGTCAGTGAGTTGGAGCGCAATGGGAGCCTCTTCAGCACAAAAGCCTGTCAGAGAAGAGCTGGTGTTCCTGCTGCATGACATCAGCATTCCTCTTCCCATGTACTGCAGTCATAGCGACAGCTTATTGGAAATGACCAGGACAGAGGGAAAAATCAGGAACTTTATTCTGTGTCCTTATAAATTACCTTCAGTAGTCTTGAAGTGAGCTGTCCAGGGCTGTAGGTCTGTGAGCAATTATCAACTTTAATGAAGTGAGGAAGTGAGATAAGTGACCTTTTGGGAAATTTTTGGAGTAAGAAGCAGAAATTATTTCAGAAGGGGAGGAAGGGATGAGGTGAGGGAATGTTGGCAGATTAGATTAAATGTTTCCAGCCCAATTGCAATGTAAATCCCACTTAGTTTCTTAGAGCCTAGTGTAATTTTCCCAAATGAATGGAGCTTAAACAATTTTTAAAAAGGAAAAAAAAATTGGAATAATCAATCAGCCAAATTATATTTACCAGACCAAAGTATTGAGAACTTAACTGGGCTGGAAACCACCCAATACGGAAACACGGCCTAAGGGATAAGACAATTAGGAATCAGGATGTGTGTGTGTGTGTGTGTGTGTGTGTGTGTGTGTGTGTGTGTGTTTCTAGAAAAACCTGCTACCCACCTGCTGGCATGCACATCATTGGCAATGCAAACTCAATGTCCCAGACCTCCTTTGGGGTTTGACATTTGACCTTATAATAAAGGTGGGGTTTAGGCTGAGAGACTTCTGGTTGCTCTTTGACCTCTGAAATGACCAGAGTGCGTGCACACACACACACACACACACACACACACACACACACACACACACACACACACACAGACACATATTCAAGCATGTATTAACACAGACAAACCACCCCACTCTCTATTATTGTCTCCTTTTCCTTCTACATTTTTCTGCTTTGCAGAGTATTCCAGCATGAAATTAATCTATTAATCTTCAATATTATTAAATTTTATCTGAAGTCAATTCCCTGTAGTTATTTGGTATTTCGTTCTTTAGCAGTATTTCCCTCACTACTTACTAGAAGTCATGACCATCTCCAGCAGTGTGAGTGATCTACTAAAAGTCTTTCTGAACTATGATTAGCTTGAATAAAAATAAGCTAGGTCCTGTCAAAACAAGGAGACATCACTGATTAGCTAAACAATAATATCTAGCTAGCTAAAAGTGACATAACAAGTTGGCTGGTGCTACCATGAACAGTTCTTATTGGAGTAACTAAACATAAATAACTATTTAGTTTTCTAGCTTGCTACTTACCTACTATTACCTACTTAAAGTAAATATTAAATAAAATAAGCTGCCATTACATCAAGAAGCAATCACTACAGTAGCTAACCAGCTTATCACTGTAATTTGGATAATTTGGATAGGGTCCTTAAGGGTCCCTTTATAAGAATGACCTCAACATAGTGGTGGGATCTGGAGCACAGCAATGTTGAAAAATTCACATTTTTTATTTGCTTATGCATGTTTGGTTTCTTTTAATAAATTCTGAATAAAATGAGTTGACAGGTGATATGTTGGAAATAGTGTTGTTTTTTTTTTGTTTTTGTTTTTTTTGTTTTTTTACATCAGTGATTAACCATAATAGTGTGTTTTATAGCTCCCAAGCTTTCAATGTTGGCATTGATATTTTATCCACGGTTGTGCCAAAAATAACACCAGCTTTTCCCCGAAGTCAAACTGCACGAGCTGTCTCAAAGTCAGAACTCAAAGTTCTCAAAGTACACCAAGTACACTTAGCCTTGACGAATAATAAAAAGAATCTAATCAGAAAAGAGAAGTAATCAGTTCCTTGATATTATTTTAGATCCTTGAAATTGTTAAATGGATCATGTCAGTCAATTTTTAACACAGTTAAAATAAATACAGCTTGTGGCTGCATAAAACGTTAGTCATTTTGTCCATTTTCCACTGGCTTTGCTCTCTTTTTGTGCTTTTTAAAAATCGTTCCATCCAGATTTTGTTGCTGAGCCTCAGGGGAGAGTGTGTCCTTTGAACCCCACGTCCCCTCCACAGGCTGAGGTAAGGAGAGGGGGCCCGGCCCTTAGTCATGCTGCTCTACTTTAACTGCACTGTCCCAATGAACAAAAGCTACCATAAATCTTAAAACACACACACAGATGTTCAAACATTTTTAAACACCCATGCACTGCAGTGTCCACAGCTTTCACAAACGTCTGACAGAGCAGAACATTTATATTAGTCACACAGAGCATGACGGAGGAAAGGGACTGCTATGTTGGGTCTGCAATCATGGCTTTTTGGCTGTGTCTATGTTGACAGTATTCACCAAAGTGATCTCTATTTGCTTATTTTGCTTTACTCACCTTTCAGAACATCCTTGATCATTCTTTTTTGTTGTTGTTGCTGTTCTTATCTGTTTGTTTCCATCCAAGAATTTTTATGGGAATTTTGAGATACCGCATTAAAAAAAAAAAAAGAAGCCGAATAGAAACAACAGATGCAAATAAAATCTCCAAAACGTGCATAAAAACGTATTCGCTCAATTGAGGCGGATCATTTTTTTTATTCGATAAGAAAACATGCACATAAACTACGATGGAAACATATTTACCAAATAAATTCATTGACGCACATGAAAAAAGTCATGTGATGTTGCCTCAGCAAATCAAGTGATTGGATAATTGGCTCAGAAATGTAAACTGGGGCGCAATGGGTCGCATAACTAAATGGTGAATGGTCTATACTAATATAGTGCTTTACACTGTGTCTCATTCACCTATTCACAAACACATCAATGTAAGCAGAACTGCCATGCAAGATGCTAACTTGCCATTGGGAGCAACTTTTCTTGCCCAAGGACACTTCGGTACATGGAGTCACGTGAGCCGGGAATCGAACATCCAACCCTACGATTAGCGGACAACCCGCTCTACCAACTGAGTCACAGCTGCCCTACTAGACTAATCAGTGTAGCAATCTCGTTGCACATCATCTCAAATGTTGTTTTTGTCATTCTGAAATGCCTGAGCCAAAGTCTGTCATCGAAATATCAGACAGCCTCTTCCGATCGCATAATAACTTGAGGTTTGTGATAGTGCTTCGAGATCTGAAGCGCAGTTATTTATTATATTCGAAAAAAAGAGCCACAGTGGCTTCCCCAGTTACAACAACTTCAATTTGTATGGATACTTTGTTCCAGTTTCCCTGGAAGTGACGATTGATTTTGTTCTCTTGAACACATGGGATGGAAACGTTGCTTTATTGGCAAATGTTTTATACAATATTCCAATTTTTCACATAAGTTAAATTTGCAGCTTGGATGGAAACTTAGCTAGTGACAGTGATTGAGGTTGCAAGTCCACCAACTGGTCTCATACCCTATTTTTCCTGCACAGTGAAAGTAATATGTTTTAAGCAAAGGCTGAACCATTCCTCAGTAGATGTGGGAGACATAAAAATAATAAGCACCATGGAGGATTTCATATGTTTGTTTCTGGAGAATAATTTATCATACACTTCAAAGGCCATACACAGTGCTGAGATATCATATCATATCAAGATGAGATATGTTTTATTGCTTTTAGAGACCACTGGTTTATTATTGCAGCATTCATTTTCATACTTTTCAAGAAATGTTTTTCACATGTCTTTACTACAAACTACTGTAGTGAACTTTATTTACTTTCATTACAGTACTTGAGCACATGATTTACTGCAATGGTTGTGTTTTGAGTATAGTTATATCATAATAGCTTTCCTTTCATCCATCTATTTTCCATACCGCATTATCCTACACAGGGTTGTGAGGGAGCCAGGATCCTATTCCAGGGAACTTAGGGCACAACCCAGGGACACTCTGGATGGGATGCCAACCAATTAGAGGGCACAATCCCACACACATTCACACATGTGGGTGGGGGGATACCTGGGACCAGATGTTCATGTGGACCAGAATACCTGGAGGAAACCCCCAAGGCATGAGGAGAACATGCAAGCACCACACAGGGCAGAGGCAGGATTTTGACACAGTTGCAGAGTACAAAAGAATAATGCATTTAGTCCCCCAAACCTGTAAACCAATTAAAGGTCAGTATGTGCATATTTTAAGTTAAGTCTACATTTCAGGGTACAGATGCTTAGTGAACAGCGGTAATGTCTGAGACAGTGGAGACAGATGAGGATCACTTGCCAAAGTTATCAGGCATCTTCAGTTTTAATGCTTCAAAGGTAACTGAGTGATAATAATCTGTATAATAGGTGAGCCAAAACTTGTTCAGAGCAAATTTCAAAATCAAACCTGCAGAAGCAGGTACAGGTAAGCTATTAGTTAGCTGAATGAGCTAGACTAGCTAGTCACACTGTTTGATGCTTTACAGTATGAAAGCTCTGTGTTGAACTTGAGATGCCACTTTGATGTTCAGTAGTGATTTCCTGTTGTGTTAAATATACAATACAATTTAAAAAAAAAAAAAAGGACTGCTCACATGGTTATTTAACAATTGTTCAAAATTGCTTTCGAATAGATATAGAACAATTTTAGATTGTAGAAAATAATTACTCAAGTAGTTTTTCATCAGATGAATTATTTATAATTAGTTGAGTAATTAACTTAACACTACTTATACTTTTACTCAAGTGAATTATTACTACAGTAGCCATATTTTACACAAGTCACTGTGTTTTGTATTCTTTCCACCACTCAAGACACAGCCGTTTCTGGGTAGTGTGTGTTAACACTGTCAAGATGGACCTTTCAGAAAACCCCCAACTGATAATTATGAGTTCAACTAAGATGTGAACTCTTCTTACAAATCAGAGGCTTGTACAGAAATTACTGTAATTCTATCAAGATGTGAACACACTGTAAATAATAGGATTTGCTGACGTTGTTGTCATGGCAATGAAATAACACTCCTGACATCACCAGTTCTTTTTTTCAGACCAGCAGCATGTTTGCTAAATGAGAACTGCAGGAACAGTGACAAATTAAAGGAAAAACCAACCTGAAGTGTATTACTCATTAATTGTGTTGTCACATCAAGACAGAACAGCTTCAGTGGGCCTTGGCACATATTCTAGAAGTCTTTAGAACTGTTCTGAAGGATAAACACCATTCATCCAAAAGATATTCCCTCACTTGACGTTTTGATAATGTTTTTATTAGGAACACTATACTAACATTTAGTAGGGCATCCCTTTGCTCTCAAAACAGCCTCGTGGGCATGAGGTACTTTTCCATATAGTTACCTCTGTGTGCACCAAAACCACCCCTGATGTTTATTGGCAAAAATCTCTATTTGGATTCATCTGACCATAGAACCTGATCCTATTTGAAGTTCCAGTAGTGTCTAGCAAACTGAACATGCTTGAATTTGTTTTTGGATGAGAGTAGGCTTTTTTCTTGAAACAATTCTAAACAACTTGCGGTGATGTAGGTTACTTCGGATTGTAGATTGTAGAGACTTACTGACACCAAGATGCAATTAATTTACCAACTATCACAGTTGGAGAGGTCACGCGAACCATCCTCTTCACAGTGCGTTGAGACAATATAGACACACATCCAATTCCATGTTGATTCATAACATTTCCAGTTGATTGGAACGTCTTAATTATTGCCCTGATGGTGGAAATTGGCATTTTCAATGCTTGTGCTATATTCTTAGCGCCACTTCCCATTTTGTGAAGCTCAACAACCTTTTTCCAGTCATCAAAGTCATCATATATTCCTTGGTCTTACCCACTGTTATGAATGACTAAGGTCATGTGTTACCTCATATTTATACCCCTGTGAAACAGGAAGGCATGGTTGAACAATTTCCTGTTCCTAGTCACCCAGGTATACTACAAAACAGATAAATATCAGTAGGAATATACTTCAAATATATTTTTCGCATATGAATTTACAGAGATGCCACACCTATAATTAACAAAGATACTTTTTATAAACCTGTATTGTATTTGCAATTGTTTGATATCGATGAGAGCAGAGTATTTGTGTGAATTGTTTGAACAAAATATCAAAAGTTTAAACAATAAAGACAAATTTTCACAGCCTTCTGTGCTCATTTTTAGCAAGGGTGCCAATATTAGTGGAGGGCATTGTATACTCTAGAAAAGTTTACATGCAGTCTACAAAGTTTACAAATCGGTAATCAAGACCTACAAACAACATAAGCTCTCAATTAAAAGCGCATGCACACGAGAGAATGATATTGCGCAGTCATTGGCTAAGTATGCTGGAATTGCAACTCCAGTTCAATCATAGTGGCACCCTTATTGACCGTGACGCCTGACCTCTGACCCTTAGAACATAGAGTGCATTTACTTATTTAGGCCCTTGACCCAAGACAGATTAATCATCATTGTCATACATGTGTGTGTGTGTGTGTTTATGCTGGTTTGTCTCTCTGTGTGTTTAGTGAGTGTTTGCAAAAACGAAAGTGTGCTTAAGCTTCTGTAGGCTGAGTGCATGCATCTTGTTGACAGAACTGTGACAGGTATCCATATTTCAGCTTAGGTGAAGCAGAAAGTTCTTGTGAGGTCTTGTATGTGTGTATGTATGTGTGTGTGTGTGTGTGTGTGTGTGTGTGTGTGTGTTTGTGTAGAGTTCGGTAGTGAAAGTATCCCTACGTGGCTATCCACTGGTGAGCAATGCCCCGAATAAGTGGGAGATTCCAACTTTCTTGCAGCTGTTGTACAGATCCATTGCAGCTGGACACACAATTACGGTTATCTCAATGCACACACACAAACACACAAATTATTTTAATATGATCTCACATCACTGTTCTACCAGTAATACATCAGAGAACTACATCAGCTTGGTGACAGGGCTCCTTACTAACCCTCTATTGGCTCTGAGAAAACCCTGAGTTTATCCCAACCTCAAATCAGCAGAATAAACAGAAATATAAACCATATTCAGAGGAGTAAGGACCTCTCCATTAGCCACACACAGTGTGTACTGATCTGCATTCAGTGCTATAAACACTTATCACTGCTCCAAATGCCCCAGCTGAAGCCACCTGTCTCACTCCCAGCTTGTACACGACTTACAGTGTACAAGGTTCAGACTAAGAGAAAAGAAGGAGCTTCTTACTAGCTGATATATGAAATTCATACATGCATTCCTCTTAACTAAGCATGCTATCCTGGTTAGGGTTTCAGTGGACCCAGAGTCCATTTCAGGATCACTGGGAATGAGGCAAGAATGCATCCTCGATGGCACACCAGGCTCTCACAGTGTAGTTAATCCACATCTGGATTAACCTGGATGTATTGTGAGGTGAGAGGAAACTGGAGAATCCAGAGAAATCCTACACAAGCATCAGGAGAACCTGAAAACACATACAGTAAACCTAGCTCAGGATCGGATATCTGAAACGGGCCAGTTCTATTGTGGCAACATGGGACCTGCGATACTCTTTTCTGGCCACAAGCTTCAAAATCTGGAAGGTTGAAATGACACAATGAGTCTCAATTTGTTTGAAAACGTTAGTGATGAGTAAACATGGCTGTCAGTTACACAGACTATCCATCCATCCATCCATCCATCTTCTACCGCTTACTCCAAGTTACACAGACTATTCCTGTAAAATTCGGTCAATCTTGACCACATTTATTGATAAAACATACAAGACACTCGACTTGAATTTAACCATGAATCTAACTTAAAACAACCATATTCCGGTTAATTGTAACAAATTGACTGGAACTAAATATCTAATGCGGGGCGCACAGTGGCTGGGTGGTTAGCAGGTTCTCCTCACACCTCCAGGGTCTGGGGTTTGATTCCCGCCGGGGCCATGTGTGTGCAGAGTTTGCATGTTCTCTCCGTGCTGCGGGGGTTTCCTCCGGGTGCTCTGGTTTCCTCCCCCAGTCAAAAGACATGCATGGTAGGCTGATTGGCGTGTCTAAAGTGTCCGTAGTGTATGAATGAGAGTGTGAGTGTGCCCTGCGATGGACTGGCACCCTGTCCAGGGTGTACCCCGCCTTGTGCCCGATGTCTCCTGGGATAGGCTCCAGGTTCCCTGTGACCCTGAAAAGGAGTAAGTGGTTGAGGATGGATGGATGGATGGATAAATATCTCACTAAATAGCTTAAAATAATTTTAAAACATGTTTTGATCCCCTTTCCCATAAAATATCTGACAAGTGATGTGTAAGTAGGCATGGAGGGCATGGTGGTTTAGTTGTTAGCATGTTTGCCTCGTACTTCCGGGGTTAGAGGTTCAAATCCTGCCTCCACCCTGTATGTGCTGAAATAACATGTTTTCCCCATGATTCTGGGGTTTCCTCTGGGTACTCTGGTTTCCTCCCCAAGTCCAAAGACATGCATTATATGCTAATTGACATTAAGCATGGGATAGGCTCCAGGCTACCTGTGACCCTGTGTAGGATAAGCAGAATGAAAATGGATGGATGGACTGCATTTTTTGGGGCGGCTGTGGCGCAGTTGGTAGAGTGGGTTGTCCACTAATCGTAGGGTTGGCGGTTCAATTCCCGGCCAGGGTGACTCCATATGCCGAAGTGTCCTTGGGCAAGACACTGAACCCCAAGTTGCTCCCGATGGCAAGCAAGCACCTTGCATGGCAGCTCTGCTACCATTGGTGTGTGAGTGTATGTGTGAATGGGTGAATGAGACACAGTGTAAAGCGCTTTGGATAAAAGCGCTATATAAGTGCACATTTACCATTCACAATCAGAGGTCAAAATTCTGATCTAGTTTATGAGTAAAATCCTATATCAGATAGCTTTCAAAATGAAGTTCAGTTTTTTTTCAACAAATCTGGTTTGTTGATGCAAGAGAATCTCACAACTTCAACTGTCCCTCCAATCCAGAACCCTTACAATAGCATCTGTGTTCATGCTAATGCTTGTTCCTTACACTAGCATCCACTGTGGGAACCTGAGATATTTTCCAGCTACAGGAAAGCTAAACATTTCAAGGAATAAGCACTATCAAGGGTGCTGTCACACTACATCCTGTTATGCAGCCCTGATAATGAACACTGAACATTGATACCGAATGTGATACACAATACAGATGTAGTTGCAATTTACATAGGACACGTCCAACAGAAATGTAATGTGTAAAACATACACTCATTTATTTTGCTCATGGCTGCTTGTTTGGGAAATACTGGAATAGTTTAGCAGGAAAAAGCTGCTTGGCACTTTCCCCTCCACTACTAAATGTTTTACGTTTCACTTTTTCCATCCGATTCATTTCTCTCGTAAGGTATAAACAAAGGTTAAGTGGATGTCTGCCTATTGTAGGAATTTCCGTCTTCATTATACATGTGAATATGTATAATTGACAAAAAAAAGCTTCCCATGATCCAATGACAGCATTATTATTATTATTTTATTTATTTTATTATTATTTTTTCATTTTAAAAATCAGTGCATTGTTATATACTGCTAATAAATTGTGCTATTTATCATTTCTGACATCAAGGACGTCTCTTCCCCTTTGCTTGTTAAGTTAATTTCATCAATCATTCCTTTACACAAAACAGAAAATATTGTGCGATTTCTGACCTTGTCCATGTACCTCCTTGTTCACACATCACTGTGTGTGTGTGTGTGTGTGTGTGTGTGTGTGTGTGTCTGCATAAGCTCAAGACCCAAAACTTTGAAGTTTTACTCCCCTTTCCATCATCTATTCTTGGTTTTCTCCAACATCCTTGCGCTTTGCTCTAAGTGTGCACCTAACAGAGTCCAGAACCTCCTCCACATCCAGAACCCAAAATCAACAGATGAAAGGATTAAGACTTAGTTTTTCTGCTCCTACTCTTGCTTATTCTCTTATCCTTTTCATCCCTATATCACTTCCACAGCTGCTTCTTTCCCTAATACGACCTCCCCATGCTTTCCAGCTCTCTCTCTCTCTCTCTCTCTCTCTCTCTCTCTCTCTCTCTCTCCCTCTCTTTTAATCACTGCCATACAGTACTATGAATAAAGATACACTTCACAGATGGTTTTCATTCTCATAGAGATTAATAAAGATAATTTAGGATAGGTTGTATGGTACCACTACTCTTTTGGACTTTTTTTGCCAACAGTTCTGGCCTAGCATCCTGGCCTTGCTGTACATGGAAGTGGAAAGTCAAGCTACAAAGTAGCTTTTACGGTATTTTACGGTGAACCGTATAGTGTCATAGATTGAAAATGTCTGTATGTTGATTGAGTTGAAACAGATACTTACAGTATAACTCTATCCATCCATCCATTTTCTGTACCACTTATCCTACACTTGGCAGTGACTGGAGCCTATCCCCGGGGACTCTGGGCACAAGGTGGAGGTCACCCTGGACTGGGTGCCAACCCATAGCAGGGCACAATCGCTCACACACTCACACACACCCATTCACACACTACAGACAATTTGGAAATTGTCCTACGAACATATTTATTTAAAAATCTAAACTATTTAAATCTCAATCACATTGTTTAACTAGGGGTGCATGGTGGCTTAGTGATTAGCAGGTTCGCCTCACACCTCCATGGTTGGGGGTTCAATTCCCACTGTGGCCCTGTGTGTGCGGAGTTTGCATGTTCTCCCCGTGCTGCAGGGGTTTCCTCTGGGTACTCCGGTTTCCTCCCACATTCCACAGACATGCATGGTAAGCTGATTGGCATATCTAAAGTGTCCGAAGTGTGTATGTGAATGTGCCCTGCAATGGACTGGCACCTTGTTCAGGGTGTACCCTGCCTTGTACCTAGTGGGATAGGCTCCAGACTCCCCGTGATGACCGTGAAAAGGATAAAGCGGAATAGAAGATGGATGGATTTTTTAACTATGTACTGTAATATTTTAGCTATTTCCTGGAATCCAAGTCAAAATTATTTATACTACTTTTTGTGTTATTCAGGTTAGAATTAAAGCGATCCAATTCAAATGAGCAGTTACACAGCCTAATAACTATAATAATCATAAATGCAATACCGTTGATAATGGTAGGTTGTGATTTTCACCACTATACCAAACATTGGTTTGTGTTTTTTTAATTATAGACCCCGTATCTAAGCTTCAGTGACCCCAGGGGGCCCGGACCCTACTCTGAGTACCATGCACTGAAAGTGTGTACCACCCACCTTATGTGTCTGTAGAAGAAAAGAATAAGAACATGTTAATATCTCCTTTTTCACAGACACAATGCTGGTGCTTGTTCAGGTAACAACTGAAACTTTTTAAGAACCGTTCCACATTCCTGCACATTAAGGCCACATTTATACAGAATCAGATGTAGGAATGTTTGAATGAATAATGTAAAATGTTAACAACTATGAACAGTTTTACAGGTTTAATCTCTGAATCGAGAACCTATATTACCATACAAAGACAAATCCTTATTTTTCAAATCTTTATTTATTTAAACTATTTATTAGTGTGTAACTTTTTAGGGAGGTTTTATTAGTATTGGCATTGTAGCTCCTATTCAGTTTGATGCAACGGACAGTAAAATGGTGGCTCCCTCTTCAATTTTTTAAGTTGGTAATTCATTACACCAACAAAATGGCACCATCTCCACCCTGATGCCTAATGTCACAACTTCTTGGTTCCAGACCAGCAGAATTTTAGTGTTGGGACTGATCTGTAGCCAAGAACCAGCTGTTTTACAGTGGAAAAACATGGAATGCTTCAGGATTAGGTCCTCACTCTAGATGTATGACCTCTTAATCAGTTTTTCTCTGAATAGTACAAGGTTCTACATGGGACCGTTAAGTAAATGGTAAATGGTCTGCACTTATATAGCACGTTTTAACCTTAGCGGTTCCAAAGCGCTTTGCACTGTGTCTCATTCACCCACACACACACTCACACACCAGTGGTAGCAGAGCTGTCATGCAAGGTTCTAACATGCCATCGGAAGCAACTTGGGGTTCAGTGTCTTGCCCAAGGACACTTCGGCACATGGAGTCATGCGGGCCGGGAATCAAACTGCCAAACCTATGATTATTGGACAACCTGCTCTACCACCTGAGCCACAGCCACCCAGCTAGAGACTTAACCAGTGGACCAATCTCGTTGCACAGCATCTCGAATGTTGTATTTGTCATTCTGAAATGCCTGAGCCAAAGTCTGTCATCGAAATAAGGTCCCCTTTTGGTGTTCAAGATTTAACCATTTCTCTAAAAATGCTGACACAAGATCATTTGGACAATTGGACAAAATACAGTTTCTACACACACTGGGGCTCTCAGAATGAATTTCATGGCACCATGTCCTGGATGTGCCCCAAGTCCACTGAGATAGGCTCCAAGCTCCCCACGACACTGTGTAGGATAAGCAGTACAGAAAATGGATGGATGGATATTTTTTTTTTTTTTTTTTTTCACAATATTTACATATCCAAAGATGATATAAGTGCATTCATAGTAAAGTGGTGCAACATATAACGTTAGTGCCTCTCAGCTCCAGGTTCCATGATTTGAGCCTCAGCACAATTCTGCTTGTTGTCTCTGTCTATGTGTGTGTGTGCGTGTGTGATGCCCTGTGATGGTTGATTTCCTGGTATGTTATCCTGGAATAGGCTCCAGATCCACCACAAAAGCAGGATGGAGAGGCTACTGGAGAGAAATGAATGAACTCTTTGTACACGTCTAACTATCTCACACCACATCTCTGTTCTAGTTCTTCCACACAGGACGAAGACCGAAGATTCAATTTCCGACTCCATTATGGAGAACGCAAACTGAGACTTGACTTGCGCAGCATCGGCCTCACTCTCACCATGATCCAGTGGCAAGACTGAGTCAAGATGCCATTCATATACTCGGAAACTTTGGAAATGCCAATCCGCCTACCGTGCATGTCTTTGAACTGCGGGAGTACCCAGAGGAAACCACCAGAGAACATGCAAACTCCACACACACAGGGCCACGGTGGGAATCGAACCCCCAACCCAGGAGGTGTGAGGCGAATGTGCTAACCACTAAGCCACCGTACACCCCCTGTCAGACTCATACATGTACATACATTCCCAAGCATAGCAGCATGTTTTCATATATATATTAAATGGACCATAAACTCATATTTACAGTTTACTCACATTACATAAACACATAAAACGGTAGCATATAAACTTACCACACAGAACAAACATAACCCTCAAGTGAAAGAAAGTGGTTTGGAAAGCAAGCTCACCCAAGTCCCTGATTTTATATATTTTGCCTGTAAAAAAAAGACATTTCTCTCTCCTTCTGTCTCCCTCTCCTTCTCTCTCTTTGTGTGTACTACATTCATTTCATGTGAATGTTTTAGACATTATAACGGCGTAGGTAGATATACCTCACTCCACATGTGTATAACTGCACAGTGCACATAGCTCTTAATAATAGCACACATACAAGTGCCATACTGACGTTTAGTGTAGTGCTAAAGGGCAGGGTATGGTATGAGTATGGGTTTATGCAACAAGTATGCAGTGTATCTTTATGTGTGTGTCCAGTTTTCCTGAGAATGGTATGTTTCAACAGATGTACATGATGTTAAAAGTATAAGTAAGATGTATTGTATGGGTATGGAAATTCTGTATGGGCTGAACAATATTCCACTGTAGGAATGTGTGATAATTCACAGATTTTAGACAGTCACACTGTGAAAGGTCAGTTGTTAACATTAGACAGTAGCTCTTTGTTTTTCTGTGCTTTCTCTCTCTCATTCATTCATTGTGTGTCATTCAACATGACAATAAATTAGCCTTATATAATGAAAAGCCCTTTTCATGATCAGTTTTGGCTTCCAGGTGTGTGTGTGTGTGTGTGTGTGTGTGTGTGTGTGTGTGTGTGTTAGCAGGATTATACATCATCTGTGCTCTGCCCTGATTCTGATGAAAAGCAGATCTCACCACAATCCTTATTTTATTTTAGATAAATACTGTCTGCATGCTTTATTGCTTTTTCTCACACCTCCCATGCTCACATACATACCATCTCATCTTTACTTCAGATTCTTCACTTAAGTAAAAAACTATGAATATTTGCCCCTAGATGCACCAATCCCCCAAGTCTTTACCGCCCCGACCTCTCCAGATGTGACCATTTTCCTTCCCAATCAACCACTAAATCACCCCAAAGCTCAGTACGACCACAAATCCCAAATGGCAAGCCTCCAAAGTATCCTAATAACCTCTACTGACTCCTCGCTAACACCTAGAGTCCACACTGCAGCCAGATGTGCACTCAGGTGAGCACATCACTCTAACAAAAAATAATAAATCAATTAAAATAATATGAAATATTAAATGTAAAAGTATGCAAATTAGCAACACAGTAATAGTGGGGGATAATGGGATTATAAATAATTCCCTTTTATAACTGTGTACTGCATGGTCAAATAGTGCAATTGTATAACCAGGAAATGTATTATAGTTCTCACATGAAGTTTATTTTCGTGACAATTACATTCCTAAAGCTATAATAGCAATTATAGTCCTCAGCTACTGTAGCAGTCCAAAGTCATCTTCATGCTTTTTAAGTGGTAAATCTTAGATTAGTCGTTAACCTAGGCAAAAATTTTGTTCAGCCCAACTTATAGGCAAATTTTAGCCAAACCTTTAACCTAGCCAAACTCTAGCCAAACTTTTAACCTAGCCAAACTCTAGCCAAACTTTTAATCTAGGCAAACCCTAGCCCAGCTTTTAACCTAGTCAAACTCTACTCCAGCTTTTAACCTAGTCAAACTCTACTCCAGCTTTTAACCTAGGCCAGACCTAACATTAGCCGAACCTTATGCATAGTCCAGTCCTTAATCTCGGAAAAACCAACTCCTAAACCAATTGTTTTCTGAAGTATTACTGTACCAAAAATGTTGAGCTGTTGTAATATTTTTCTCTAATGTAGAGATGTAATGATGTGACATTAGTATGATGTGAAAATCTTTACACACTTAAACTTCCAGTGATAATTTTTTTTTTTTCATCAAGTTAGTCGACACAACTCTATTTCCTCTCTGACGAGTCAGTCAGGTGTTTGGAAGCTGCTATGCTGTTATATACAGCACATCCATGATGTATAGACCCAAGAAGTCTTAAAATACAATCTATATAAATCCCTACCTCATTTCCCCCGACACAAACATACACTCTCCAGCCTGCCATTATACTGCTTCCTGTAAGAAATCTGGGCTCATTGCCCCAACATCTCAATGCAAACACCAGCACACTTTAACTAAAGCCCCTCGGACATCCACACATAGACACACATACACACATATACACACACACTTTACAGCCCCAAGCTAATTTCCCATTTCCATGTGGCGCCTGGGTTTAATCCTCCAGCACTGACTCCCTAGAAAAACACACACACACACACACACACACACACACACACAAAGGGCTAGAGATCTTGGTACACAGAACAGGCACACATACACACACAGTTAACCTGCTGGCATGAACATTTATAGATTTGAGCACATAATTGCTCTTTGTGCTGCCACCAATTTCCCACCTATTTACCACCAATTACCAAGTTACACCAGCCAGTAAATTTGACATTTTATAGCACACATGATCACACAGACACAGACTACTGCGCGCACACACACACACACACACACACACACACACACACACACATTGGTGCACATATTGGAGTGCACACACACACAGGTGCATGCACAAATATACACTGAAATGCTGCATATGCTATATAGAGAGGCATGTGTACACACACACACACGGGTTCATGAATGAAAACAATCAAATCGTGTACAAACATACAAGCTTTTGATGCATGCACGCAATGTAGGAGCCCTGATGCACACAAACACACACAGTCGAAAACCCATGTATCCATTTCATTTTTTTCTTGAGAACAACCAAAAATTCCCCTTAAACTGGTCATAAAACATTAAGAGTGGTCGCTCCATAGGTGCCTGATATTTCCCAGCAGCCAGAAAGAGCCAATCATTTCACAGCTAACTAAGTGACCACTAACAAGGGTCACAGAGTCAAAGGTTAAACCCACATACCCACCTCTCAGGGTGTTGCATTACCTACAGAGAAGGAGACAGGGAGCTGGAGAGCTTGAGCTGAAAGACACAGAGTGAAAGAGATTAGGAGATTTAGGTGTTTTAGGCTGCATCAACAGAAGCACAGAATCCAAACCAACCAACTCCCTTTGAAAATGAGGGCTTACCCTCAATGCGTTTCCTGACATTTTTAAACAAATTAAATAAAAATATCCTGCACCATGAACGTTGGCAGGTCTGAAGTTTTGTGTTTTATACTTTTAAACATAAGGACCATTCTGTCTCAACCACAAAGACTTAAAGGTTAATGTGGCGGTGCAAAGACCAACATCTAGTTCTGAGACTTAAGAATTAATGGAACAAAAACTGCTCAGAGTCTTAAAATTACTCACCTGTGATATTACAATTATATCATGTCACTTTAATGTTGAAAAAAGAATGAATGTTTTATTTCCATTATGTAGACTTATGAGACAGTAATCTTCATTATGAGACACCCAATGACGTGTCATTATATAAGAAAATAGCAGATGAGAAGGAGGTAAAGACGTCACAACATGAAGTAAAGTTTGTTCTGCTCTCAGGATACATGGTCATGCATTGTTTGGCTTATAGTGTAGTCACTTATTAGCATAAAAAACTGTGTTTATATGATGTTTTTTTCATGGTTGATAATTAAAGTAGCATGAAAACATTAAACTCTTTGTTATAATTCAAATACCATGAAAATATCAAACTCTATAATTATTTCTTATTTTCATTTAAACAGACTAGCAATTACATAGGGAAACAAACACTCACTGTCCACTTCATTAGGCACAATCATGCAATTATCTAATCATTCAAACATGTGGTAGTCAATGGATAAAATCATGCGGACACAGGTTAAGGGCTTCAGTTAATGCTCACATCAAAGTCAAAATGGAAAAAAGTACATGATCTCTATGACTTTGATCATGTCAGGGATGGATGTTGGTGTCAGATGGGCTGGTTTGAATATTTCATATACTGATCATATGCTGCTGATCTCCTGGGAGTTTAGACAGAACAGTGTGAAAAACAAAAAACATTCTGTGATTGGAGGGTCTGCAGACTGAAACACCTTGTTGATGAGAGTGAATTCGACGAGACTGGTTTGAGCTGAAAGGAAGTCTACGGTAACTCAAATAAGTACTATTTACAACCGTAGTGAGCTGAAAAGCATCTTAGAGCACACAACACATCAAACCTTCAAGCAGATTGCCATAAATGAGCAGGTGTACAGGTGTTCCTATTAAAGTGGACAGTAAATGTAGGAACCATATATAATAATCTTAATTAATGTCTATAATAATGGGCATTTATAGTTATTGGCATAGACAAAAAGTAAAACAGCTAGCAGCATTAAAAGCATTTATTTAACATAGACATTCACACAGCTTAATTGTATATGTTGGTTCCTTCCTAACATGTAATTATACAAAAAACACCTGAAAGAAACTCTGAAAGCAAGGTGAATTAGCTTATTCTCAACGGTTATTTATACTCACTACCATAATGTTCCAAGGTTTTTACAGAGTAGGCTAGCTGAAACATTGATTTGGTACTGGAATTTGGTACTGGAATTTGGTACTGGAATTTTTGGTACTATTGATTTGGTACTGGAGCCACGATGTCCAGAGGTCAAGATGAATTTATGACAAACTGGTCAACATAAAGCAAAAATGTGTTCTGCTGATATGAAATCCTTTACCTATTTATCAAATACTCCATCACTGCTATAGATTGTAAACAGTCCTGAAATTTCAAAAATTCTTGGAAAAATGACATCATGTCAAATGGATTCACAAGCTTCAATAAGGTTCCAATATTTTTCACAAACGTCATAGTTTTGGCAATTCATTGTGCTATTAATTATGTGGAAAGATCAACGTAGAGTACATGTGTGTGATTTATGTCGCATTTGAGGTGGTCTCCAGAGTGTGACCTCACGAAGAGAGCACCAAAGCAAAGCCTGCCAGACTCCTCCAAATCCCCACGAGGACTTGCAAATCTCCCTCTTTGGTGGCTTGCTATTGTAAATGTGTCTTCACTAGGGAGTGATTTAGTAATTGATGTGTCTCAGCTCGGCCATTTAGACTAATCCTACTCAGACTTACACACACACCTCCGGATTCCAGAGTCCGTGCCCTTTGAACTATGCCCATCAGGCTCATTCCTCATATGCGCAGGTAGTGGACAATTGAACTAAGTGTAAATCTTCCCTAAAAAAAACCGAGAACAAAAAAAAAAAGGGGGGAAAAAAGAGGGTACTTTTTTTTTATTTTTTTTTTTTTTTTTTTTTCCCCTCTGTGTATCTCTGTGAGGTCAAATCCGTTAGCTAGAGCGTCTATGCAACACAAACATAAGGCATTCCCAACATCAACACCAACACTGCCAAAACTTTTACACATCAATAAAAATATTATCTCTGTCTTTTAGCAAGTTCTAAAAAGTTATTTGATCCATGCAAAGCTTTAAGTAAGGAATAAAACATGACGTGGTGTGCTGTTCTAAGAACATGTTCTGTAGAGTTTTAGTCATCTTATACCACAGCAATTTGCCAAGAATTGCATTTTTAAAAATTATGTCTGAATCACACTTTTAACCATTTATAGCTATATTTAATGTTGTGGAATGTCCAATGGCCTGAAGTTGGCCTGACCATGAAGTTGGTTTAGGTGGCCAACCCTGGGTTCTAGGTACCATGAAAGTGGTTTGGCTTTTAACACTTTTCATTCATATAAATGTAAATAAATGTAAATGTGCACTTATATAGTGCTTTTATCCAAAGCGCTTTACACTGTGTCTCATGGTGTCAGATTTTCCCCCATTCACACAGACGATAGCAGCACTGCCATGCAAGGCTTGCCATCGGGAGCAACTTGGGGTTCAGTGTCTTGCCCAAGGACACTTCGGCATGTGGAGTCACCCGGGCGGGGAATCGAACCGCTAACCCTACGATTAGTGGACAACCCACTCTACCAACTGCAGCACAGCCACCCCTTAGTAACATGGCATTTCATAGAGAATGAGATTTTAGGGATAGGCAAATTCCGCTGTCTTTCCAATATACTTACTTGCATGAAAGATATCGATTTTCCGTGGATGGAATATCATATCTTTTTCAACTTCTGGAGCCGCACATGAAAAATCTGACACCCTGAAACTACACTCTTACTGTACTGCAAACTATATGTATTGCTTTGTGGTTCTTTGCAAGTGGTACATATTTGTGGTTGCATATGTGGTGGCACTATTCTTATCCTAATATATTTTTACAAATTGATATTTATTTTTTAAATATTCAATTAAAGCAATGTACATTTTTATTAAATGAAATTACATGAAACATTTTGGGGTTGTAAATGATCAATCTGTTTTATTCTCATTCTGAGCTTATGGTAAACAAACAAAAGTAAGCAAATGTTCCACCAGCAATGTTCCCATTGCTTTTTTGTATTTAAATACCTCATATATCCGCAAAATAATTTCTTGCTGTTCAGCAGAAGTATGCTGCTTTTTACCATGTTAAACGCTATTGGTTGTTCATTGCCAATGTCATGCTTTTATGTGCATGCGCTCGTGGACTAATCATAGCTTAAAGATCAAAGCCTGAGTTGACAGAGAAAGTTGATAACCAGCATCATGGTACCAATAAAGCCTGATTGGATTGTTTTGGTTTTGTCAACTCAAAACTAATCCCTTAAACCTGAGTTTGTTCAACTCCCTTAATGGTACTGTCCCCAGGAGACTAGTTAGAAGTTAGCTCCTGTTATCTTGTTATGTTATAGCAGCTATAAAGACTGATTCCTTCACCGGCCTTTCTTTTTCCCGCTCTCTTGAAGTAAATAAGACAAGCTAAATAAGCTTCCCAAAAAAAGGTAAAATGCCAAATCTTCTGTCCTGAACACTCTCCCATGTTATAAAACTTACCGACTGTTACAAAGCACGACACTGAAGACTCCTCCTGTAAATATTAAATAAATATCTCCTTATAGAAACTTCACCAGATCAGTTACATAATTATATGTTTTTCATTGTTAAATAACATGGTTTTAATCCATGACCATCGTTACAATTTCCTTGTTACTATAGAAACAGTAACATATTGAGTGCATTAATATATAGTAAATCTGTGGTTTGAATTACAATGTGCACTATTGTCAGATGTGCAGTTACTGAAAATTATTCAACAGAAGTCAGATTTGAGAATTCAACACCACTGGCGTCTAACTGAATTTCTACAGAGGAATGGTCATAACGTCGAAAATGACATCTGAACAAATAGAATCCCATCTGTATAAGATCAGTGAGCTGTTTTCCATGCGGTGTGTTTGTGTGTATTGCCTAAGTGGCTTTGCTCATTTTTCTTCAAAGCTTTGATTTATCTTGTACTCATCAATCTTTTTCACGTAGAAACAGAGAAGAGGGTGAGAGTTCAATGGATAAATGATTGTTTGGTATATGCCTGCACCTGAATCCCCCCCATACACCCCACATACCCCGCGCACCACCACTACCACCACTGCCAATTCAGCAATGAACAATAAAGAAAGTGTGTATATGTGCGTCTGCACCAATTATTCCATCCCACAGCATATCACACACACACACAAACATGCAAATCTTATAATATCTGAGATAAGAAACCACTAGTGAGTTTATTCATCATGGCTCCAGATATGCAGACTTCCCAGTATTTTAATTACTGACCATTATCCTTTCAGCACAGTATCAGGGGAGGTATGTAAGGCAGCAAGACAGACAGTGAGAGAGTGAATGTATATTTAAGGTATATGGTTCCCACTTATAATGCTGACCAACCAAAAAATCTGATCCATTTACAAACTATAGAACACACTCACTCACATACAGGGACCCCAACCCCCCCGGCTCACTCATATATTATATACACGCACATAAATAAACAGTCTTTCTCCCTTTCTCACACAGCAATGTATCTGATGGCTATTCTGTCTGCTAAATAGATTATTTTAGTCTGGAAGTAATTTGCTGCTGCTGGAGGCACAAGGTGTGTCCACTGAGTAACCAGGGCTTCCACAGCCTTTGAGTAAGAATGTGAGAAAGAGAGACAGAGACAGAAGGAGAGAACACATAGCTTTAGAGGACATTATTAACATGTTTAGTTTAGTCGGAATAAGTACCACATTTAATGTTGTTAATATGATGTACCCAACATATTTATTTTAAATATTTTTATTTTTATTTGGTCCCTGGGGGGCATGGTGGCTTAGTGATTAGCGTGTTTGCCTTGCACCTCTGGGGTTAGAGGTTCTGCCCTGTGTTCGCGGAGTTTGCATGTTCTCCCAGTGAGTTGGTGGTTTCCTCTTCTTGTCCAAAGACATGCATTATACTGTGATTGACATCTCTAAATTGTCCGTAGTGTGTTTGCGTGATTGTGCCCTGCAATGGATTGGCACCCTGTACAAGATGTCCCCTGCCTTGTGCCCTGAGTTTCCTGATTTATCCTATAGGCTCCAGGCTTCCCACAACCCTATGTAGGATAAGCCATTTGGAAAAGGGATAGAATAATTTTTTAAAACATTTCATTTTGTCCTGCTCCTTTAGAAATTCCCAATTTTGTCATTTTGACTACATTTTGACTACTTTTTGTCAAACGCCTAATGACTAATTTTTCAAATGCCTAATTTTGTCCCAATTTTTTTAATTGCTGATTTTTTCCATTTCTCCCCCAACATTGCACCCATCGCTTTCTACATACCACTAGATATAAGTTCCCAACATATTTTGAAATCGGTTTTATCCACACCACTTTTTGTTATTTTGTCTTTTAAAATCTTTTGATCACAGAAACCACGAGTTATCACATAATACCACTTGAAAATCTAAAATTCTGAATGGTGTTGGTTTCTCACGATGATCATGGTGTCTGCATAATGGTACTGTATAATGAAATACCTGTGTTTCTCTTCTTTGACAAACCTCTCACAACCTCTGTCTTTTGCACTGCAAATTTATTTAACAATAGTCCACAATCATGATATTACTGAAATATTATGTACGTACAGTGAGGGAAAAAAATATTTGATCCCCTGCTGATTTTGTACGTTTGCCCAATGACAAATAAATGATCATTCTATAATTTTAATGGTAGGTTTATTTAAACAGTGAGAGACAGAATAACAAAAAAAATCCAGAAAAACGTACGCCAAAAATGTTATAAATTGATTTGCATTTTAATGAGGGAAATATGTATTTGACCCCTCTGCAAAACATGACTTATATGGAAGTATAATAGTGCCAAACGTCCTTGAAACTTGAATTACATAACCTGAAAAAAACTTGTCACAATAACAATACTTGATTTTTTTCTGCCCAGCAATTTGACACAAATCGAAAAATAAACACCGCAATATCAGTGCTTGAATTAATTTCCTCACAAATTCAGGCTGCAAAAATTCAGGTCTTCACATTCAGGCTGCAAAAATTCAGGTCTTAAATTCAGGTCTAAAAATTCACATCCGGGTCTCACAGGAAGAGCAGTGGATTGCCGATAGTACTATTACTCGCTGCTCAGAACCACCTCAATGCCCTGGAGGTTGTGGTGTGAATTGCACTTCCGTACCGATAATGAATCAGACGATAAACCAAGGGGTAAGTTCAACTATTATTTATTTATCAACAGCACAGTGGGATATTTTACTACACTGTTGAATTACTTTTCATTTATCCTTTCGGAAAAATGGTAGTCATTCATTGTAACGAGGTTATGTTAGCTTTTTGTGAGCTAGCTAGCTAACGTTAGTTTTCCCCACAGCACTTGCTCTTGGACTCTGTTTTAGAGCGATTCCGCTTGCGCCTGAACCATGCTGTTGGACATATTCCTTTAGACATGGATTACATGGAGTTTATAGTCATTCATTGTAGCGAAGTTATGCTAGCTTTTTGTGAGCTAGCTAGCTAGCTAACGTTAACTAACGACGTTCTATGTTGAACACCTGCATGAAGTCATGGCTTGGCTAGCTACATCCTTACTAGCTAGCTGTACTGGGAGTCCTCAGGGACATGCGGAGTCTGTAGATTCCATGTGCGGAAATGTCCAGGTATCACACTACCTTAAAAGTACATTGAAGCCCCAGTTCCCAGGCTGTTTATGGAGTTCAATAGCCCGAATTCATTAAGGTTGGCTACTAACTATGGCAGTAATTGACGTATTCTCCTACATGTAGTTAAATGTAGCCTAACATTATTATAAAATTGTAAATTATTAATAAGAAGTCTAAAAAAACAGCCTATCTAATTGAACAAGAAAAATAAACATAAAATATATCTGCAAGCAGCAATTATCGGGGTTCAAGCCGTTTAGGACCCTTAAAATGTTGAATGTAGATGCTGCTTTCTCGAATATTGTGGCCTGCTGCTGCTGATGAATACTCAGCTGAAACAAACCAACGTATCACTGGGTACTTGAGGCAGTTCATTGAGATGGGTATGGTATCAGCAATCTTCCTCCAAATCTATATTGGCTTCTTTATTTACATTAAATATAAATAAGATTTTAAACATGTTTGTTATAATCTGACATTTGTGTGTCTTCATGTCTATGTAAATGTTTTGTTGTTCTATTTTGCATTTTAAAATAAAGTGAATAATGTGTCTTGCCCAAGACCACAAATTTTTGTGGTCATAATTGACAAATTAACTTTAAAAAACATGTTGAATAAGATTTTATTTGTTCAATTTCAGCATGTAGCAAGGACCTGAAGGACCTGCTCAAGTTTTGTGTTGGATGGGAAGTTGCTAAAGAAAGTATGGCTGTGGAAGTTATTAATGGTGACCTCCCAAGAGCCCCTACCTACCTGCTTCTGTATCCTCCGATTACCAGGGCACTACAAAGATTACCAGCCATTCAGGATGGACTTGATTATGTGTATTGGGTTACATTGGATTATATGCAAGTATGGTTTTGGGCATATTTAACTTTGATTATTCAACAGCTGGAACTGCATATTTCTTCACTAACGTTCACCCTTTCATTGTTGCCTTATTCATGCAGCGTAAATGTTTCAGTTCTACTTTAGCATATGCATGAATGTGCTGTTACTGTTTGTAATGTTTAAGTCTGCTCTGTTTTAACATGCATGGCACATGCAATATTTGACAAGATGGCATATAAGTTTCTACTGTACCCCACCACACTATTTTAGATGCAGTGGCTACTGAATGTTTTTGGTGAAAATGTTTTTCCATGCTTTATGTTACTGTTTTATTATTTCAAAATATATGTACATTTTGTACTTTTTCAGTTGTGAGCAATAGTCGTGTCTTCTTTAACAATATATTTGGCCCTATTTATTAACCTGCTGTACGAATGTCAACTAAGACTAAATTAACTCAGTTAAACTCAGTTTCAAAACATAAAAGAAAACCAATGTTCTTGGCAACGGATTATTTCCATATGCTGAAACATTTATTATCAAGTAACAAACATGTGGTCTGCTGTTACTATAGACAATTACTCCATAATAACTGACTGGCAAAACTGAAGTGCCGCTAAATAGATGTCCCAGCCAAATGTCTGTGAAATTGTTTTGGGTTATACAGCTTCCTGTAGGGCTGCCATTTGTTCATCACTCAGGGGGCATTCAGTCATAGGAACAATGATGCTGGTGTGTGCATCAGCAATGAGGCCGCTACTCTCCCAGTCAATGTGCGGTATGCTCAGTCCCTAAAAGACAAATTTTGGACCATTAATCATAACATGTGAAGTCCTTCCTAAAGCTCTCAACAAAACGAGCATTCCATTCATGGCAGCATTCTTACTTATTGTTCTTAGTTCAAAAAATAAAGACAGACAGTTTCACATATGAAAAGTAGACCACATGCCTCAATGTTGAGTTCAGGTACAGGATGATTGACACTTCCCATTGCCCAAAACTGGTTAGGAGTCATACTACCCTCTGTGCGAATCGGGTGATTGTCCCAGGTTCTGCAGAACAAGTTGAGGTCATTTTGGAGCCGTGGAAGAAAAACATAGTGGCGACAAAAGAGGTGAGTTGGGTCTGAAATGTCAAGGTATCCACATTCCTCTAGGGAGTGCAAAACATCATAATACACATTTGTCACCGATGTCCAGACATCTCACCACAGCCTCTCAATATTGGAATAAATGAATCATACAAAAGTAAAATTCAGTGTCAAATGATTTTGTAAACTGGAACCTCAGTAGATATACTGATAAGTATACATGGTTTTAAATCAACACAGCTGATTATGGACACTCTTTCCTGAAATAAAGCTTCCCCTGCCTGCCTGCCCCATGGACTGTGAACATTAGGCGAGCAACATACACATTTTCAATGCCCTGGTCACTTCGTACCCCAATAGTGTAAAAAGATTGGTGCATGAAACTGCCTGTTTGACTTTTCTTGTCTTGAATTAATGTCATTTATAAAATAGTAAGAAATATAACTGCATCAAACAGCTTTTTATACTTAAAATTTGATTGATAAATAAAGAATAGTTGAACTTACCCCTTGGTTCATCTTCTGATTCACTATCGGTACGGAAGTGCAATTCACACCACAACCACCAGGGCGTTGAGGCGTTTCTGAGCAGCGAGTAATAATACTATCGGCAATCCACTGCACTTCCTTGAAAGGGAAGAAAAAAAAAAAAAAAAAAAAAAAAAGAAAAAAAAAAAAAAAAAAAAAAAAAAAAAAAAAAAAAAAAAAAAAAAAAAAAAAAAAATATACAAACACTCATTTTCTTGAAAAACACCCCCAAAGCATAATGTTTCCACCTCCATGTTTGACGGTGGGGATGGTGTTCTTGGGGTCATAGGCAGCATTCCTCCTCCTCCAAACACGGTGAGTTGAGTTGATGCCAAAGAGCTCCATTTTGGTCTCATCTGACCACAACACTTTCACCCAGTTGTCCGACGAATCATTCAGATGTTCATTGGCAAACTTCAGACGGGCATGTATATGTGCTTTCTTGAGCAGGGGGACCTTGCGGGTGCTGCAGGATTTCAGTCCTTCACGGCGTAGTGTGTTACCAATTGTTTTCTTGGTGACTATGGTCCCAGCTGCCTTGAGATCAAGTTCTTCCATGTAGTTCTGGGCTGATTCCTCACTGTTCTCATGATCACTGCAACTCCACAAGGTGAGATCTTGCATGGAGCCCCAGGCCAAGGGAGATTGACAGTTCTTTTGTGTTTCTTCCATTTGTGAATAATCGCACCAACTGTTGTCACCTTCTCACCAAGCTGCTTGGCAATGGTCTTGTAGCCCATTCCAGACTTGTGTAGGTCTACAATCTTGTCCCTGACATCCTTGGAGAGCTCTTTGGTCTTGGCCATAGTGTAGAGTTTGTAATCTGATTGATGGATTGCTTCTGTGGACAGGTGTCTTTTATACAGGTAACGAGCTGAGATTAGGAGCACTCCCTTTAAGAGTGTGCTCCTAATCTCAGCTCATTACCTGTATAAAAGACACATGGGAGCCAGAAATCTTTCTGATCAAGAGGGGGTCAAATACTTATTTCCCTCATTAAAATGCAAATCAATTTATAACATTTTTTACATGCGTTTTTCTGGATTTTCTTGTTGCTATTCTGTCTCTCACTGTTCAAATAAATCTACCATTAAAATTATAGACTGATCATTTCTTTGTCAGTGGGCAAACGTACAAAATCAGTAGGGGATCAAATACTTTTTTCCCTCACTGTATAACCTAAAGTTGTCATAATAGCAAACAGTTTAGACAGCATGAAGGATCATATTCTTTTTATTGAATTTCCTTTTTTTCACTAGCGCATTTTTTTCAATGGGAACCCAGTGAAAAGTGATAACAGCCAAAGCAAGTATGAATTTCCAAACTGTCCATCGTTGGGTAGTCAGGATGGTTTAAAATGAGCTGTATGTGCATGCTAAGCTGATTAAATATGGCACATAGAAGCACACTCTCTTCCAACACAAGAAGCCACATCTGCTTGTAAAATCATAGAGATGTCTATCTGGATGGGAATAAAATGATCAGACTCTTGAGACTGTTGAAGAACAGAAAGCTAGGGACAGCTCCAATTCAGAAAAAGTTGGGACAGTATGGAAAACAAGGAGGAGTGATTTGTTAGTGTATTTTGACTTGTATTTAAACCAAAAAACATATAAAGACAAGGTATTTGATCTTTTACCTAATCAACAGCATAGTTTTTTGAAGGTAAACGTTTATTTTGAAATTGATGCATGCAACACATTCCAAAAAAATTGGGAGGGGGCAATTTAGGACTAATAACGAATAATAAGTTGAAATAAGAAGATGATGTGAAACAGGTGAGGCAATCGTTTAATCATAGCATATAAGGAGTCTCCAGAAAAGGACTAGTCCTTCAAGAGCAAGGATGGGTCAAGGCTCGCCAATCTGCCAAAAGATTTTTTCAACAGAATCTCCCAAACGTTTTTGGCATTGGGGATGTATTTTGGATGTTAATTTTCTCAGTGGAGCGGAGAAAGTGTGAAATGACACCATCAATTAAATATGCAAGTCTTTTAACACCAGAGAGATCACTGTGAATAATTGTTCATGAACATTTCAAACTAATTTGTGCCACTAATTTTCAAAACAAAGGTCTGCAATTTGCCAAATTCATGATGTGATATAAAATCACACACAACAAGAAACTCTCCATAGAATAGTAATGTTTCACGGGCTGAGATATACAGTGCATTTTTGACAACGCAGTCTTTATGCCGTAATGTAAGGACACTTAGTGAGAGTAATGTTCCTCAGTGTGATTTATACAGTAATCAGTTTCCCATAAAATGAAAATTTTTGTTCACCTCACATACAACCTGTTTTAATAACTCGTAACTCAAATACAGTGACAATAAAGTATCTTAGTCGGATTCCTAAACCATAACTCTCAGAACAGAAACTGATTTATGTCTCTACATACAGGTACATATGTATGTTGCTGTTATTCTGCCAAGATTGCGATTTGTCAAGCGAGAAGTAAATGTCTTATACAGGATTTTCCCCACAACTTGGTCCTTTTACCCACTTATTTTGCCAACAATCTTACATACTTTATTATACCTTCCTTATTAACTGATTTTACCTGCTCATTGCCCTTGTTTATTTTTGCCCATTATTTGCTTACTTTACATAAATTTCTTATTTTACTCACCTTACTTGCTTGTTACCTTAGTTATTTAATTAACTAACTTACGTAATTACTTAAGTTTCTTTGTGTATGTTACTTACGTACTCATTTACTTAATTGGCTACATTAGTCTTTCCTTCTCTCTTTCTTTCTATCTTTCTTAATTATTTTACACTCTCATAAAGTTTAAAAAAGTCTAACACAGAGTCATTTTTTGTTAATTTTTCACAATGCAGTCTTAATGCTCCAGTGTAAGGTCAATCAGATAATGTAATGTTTGGTGTGTATGTGTGTGTGTGTGTGTGTGTGTGTGTGTTTATGTGTGTAAGAAAATATGTGATTTATACAGCAATTGTTGTTTTTTTCCCATAAAAATGAAACATTTGTTCACCTCGCATACAAACTATTTTAGTAACTCATAATTCAAAAACAATGGCAGCAGAGCTTAGTGACATTCCTAACCCATATTTCTCAGGGCAGAGAACTTACAGTAGATTTGGACTTTTGCATAAGTCTCCACATACAGTTACATACGGTATATTCTGTTGCTGTTGTACTGCCAAAATTGCAATTTTTCAAGCAAAGAGAAAATGCTTTATAGTTTTTCTATTACTTACTTATTTTACCTATGCATTTACTCACTATGCCTACCTTAATAATTTAATTGTTTTATCTCTGTTACTTACAGATGTTACCTGATTACTTCCCTTGTTTTCTTTTCTTACTTTGGCTACTTTACTGAATTACTTAACTTAACTGCTTACTTGTTTACTTACTTTCCGGTTTCTCATAAAAATGAAAATCTATTTTGTTCAGCTAATATACATTTTAGTAACTCCAATAGAGAAAATAAAGTGTCTCAGTGACATTCCTAAGCCTCAGAGTGGAATCCAAAAATTTTTATGCATAGACTTATCTAAAATCTAAGTCTTGGCATTAAGGTACATATATCATGTTGTTGTTGGACTGCCAAGACTTTAATTTGTCAAGCGAGGAGGAAATGCTTTATAGTTTTTCCATTGGTTGGGATGATTGTATAACTTCAAACACTTTTAAAGGCTCAGGGTCCATGTTATTTAACATGCCTTGATGCACTGAAAAGGAAAGGTACCAGCATATTTTCTTACCTATCTTAATTCCAAACATACCACTGCAAAAGTGATATCTTAGCAAGTGGAGATATCTGGAATAAAGGAAAATTTAATGATCCAGTATTTGTCATAATAAGATTAATTTACTTTACTTACTTATCTTAATTGCTTACTTACCTGCTTACTTTACTAATTTACACTGCTTTAGTTTAAATTATTGAAATTATTTTACTCACTTACTTATGGTACTTTACTTGCTTGCTTATTTATTGTTTACTTTAGTTACCTTATATTACTTGCTTTCATTACTTGATTATTTACTTAGTTACTAGATTTGTTTACTTTAGTTAGCATCACTTTTCGAAAGGTTCCTACTGTAGATAATACCTTCATGACACAATGAATGATATTTTAGAAAGCAGTGCATGGCAGTTTCTGAAAGGCTTAAATCAAACATGCAAGATTATATTGGAAGTTTACTCATCAACTCTGTACTTTAAGAAAAAAAAAAAAACATCAATTATAATGATCAGTTACTGATATATAGTGTGTGTATATATATATATGAATCCATCCAAAAAAAAAAAAAAAATCCATTTTCTGTAGTGCTTATCCTACTGTACTCACGGTCGCAGGGAGGCTGGATCCTATCTCAGGGAACTTGAGACATGAAGAGGGGACACCCTGGATGGGGTGTTAACCCATCGCAGGGCACATTCACACATCCATTCACACACTGCAGTCAATTTGGAAATGCCACTCAGCTTACAACGCATGTCTATGGACTGGGGGAAGAAACCAGAGTACCCTGAGGAAACCCCCAAAGCACAGGGAGAACATGCGAACTCCGAGCATACAGGGCAGAGGCGGGATTTGAACCCCCAACCCCGGAGGCGTGAGTGGGCAGGTGAACAAATTTTTGCCAGTATATGATTATAATATTTACATCTTACGCTACGCTAAATTTATTAGAAGCTCTGCATTTAAGCACACTGCAACTATTTCTAAACTATTTCTAAATGTGTTTATTTCCTGTTGGTGAATCCTGATAACAAGTTCACCTCTTACATGCTTGAGCAGACAGCCAATAGCTTCCTCTCACAATGTATGTCTATACAAGGTTCAAAGTTCAAAATTGTATTGTCTAGGATTTTCTTCCTGTGAGGGCAGGGAAACTTCCTGAACACGTCCGCTTACATTGTTTCACTGCAGCAGTGGGATACACCCTTACAGTTTCAAGTACATATGCAAGTACAAAGTAAAGAATTATATGAATCACACAATTCATGGGGTGAAAACACAAATAAAAGGAAAAGATGCTGATAAAGAAGAAACTTTCATGATTTCTACCTAACAATGGAAAGGAATGGAGGGGGAACTGCTTCCATGGTGTGTTTATCAATAATGTAGAAAAAATATAGATTTTTGTGTGTGCGCACTATGGGACCTCAATGATTGAGTATAATGTATATCAAAGTGGTGCATATGGCACATCAACAACCTATGTTGCAGTACTCATTCGTCTATTACAAATATTTTGCAGAAATGTGATAATGCAGCCCTTTATGCATAAAAAAATTTATGCATTTATGAAGACTGAAATATTTTTTTCTCCCAGAATGACTCAGAATTGCATCTTAGATGCTTAATGTTTAAAACAGATGCTCTCATATTAAGGCCTCAACCATTACTGTTACAGTAATGTTACTGCTTCGGGATAGCAGATGAGAATTATAGAGCGAACGGAACAAAATACACCAATTCAGCTCTCATGAACTCTGGATAAAGTGTACAGTGTGTTGCAAGGTCATTTGTTTAGATAAATGGGAGTCTTGATCCTACCCCAGAGTGATACACAAAGAAAAAACGTAATAAAGCAAACACTCACACACAAAACACACACACACAGATGGGAAGAGAATGACGTCAAGTAAAAGTACAGCATATTAAAAACAGCTTACTCTGATCAGCTCCGAAAGAAAAAAATGTTGGGCTCTTTGGCGTTTCAGATTCCCTTACAAAGCCTATTTGAATTGTGAACTATACAAAGTCTGTATGCTCTCCAGAGGAAAAAGCTTTATGTTTTATACTTTAAACACTACAAGATAAGCATCCAGTGCTTTTTAATTTCACTCTTACTCTAATTGCATGATTTAAATGTTTACTTGTTTCTTATATTCCCCAATAGACGGTTTACAGGCAAGCCATTATGCTTCATTAAATCTATTACAATTCCCAGTGGGCAGAAAGGTGTCTGACTATTTACAAAATGACCTTGGTAGCAAATACAGTTTATACTAAAACCCGATAAATTATTAACCTATTTAAAAAAATCACCACATGTATTTTCAGCACTAGTGCATTTCTTTTCTACGGTGTGTGTAATCGATCTCTGAAATAGGGCCGCTTGGCAAATTCTTCAAATGTTGAAAAGAGGTTATACCACTAAGTATAATCAATCATTTGCAGACTAAAATCATGCATTTCTAAAATGTTTGTCAAGGACCAGACAAAGCTTATAAGTGCATTTTCGTGGCCAAATTCATTAGTGAGGTTTAGTTCAGGTTTTTACTTATGCCTGGGCCAAATTAGAAAATTATTGGGCTTATTTTGAATTTGCCCCTTCTAATATATTCAAAGGATATGCTAATATTAAAACATGAAAGACCAATGACTACTGGCAGCCAAGCTGAATTGTCATCCATCCGGCTCCAAGAGACAGTATCATTGGTCACAATCGTGACTGAAGTAAAATCTGTAAAATTTGACATTTTTAACTGGCCCAGGCAATAGTCACACATTTCAAGGTCCTTCTTAGTAGTTCAGCTCCAGGACTGATATGGCCCTCTAAATGGACATGGCTGGATACAGTTATAACAGAGACAAAGACAGAGGATGAACAGAGAAGGGATTTAAGCAGAGAAGTTTCTCTCTGCTATCATAAATTTTTTCAGCTGTCCAGTACATTGCTTTGAGCTAAGTCAGAGGAAATAAGGAAATGAATTCGATTGTTTAAATTTTAAAAAAATTTACAAATAGATAGAAAAATCTTTTAACAGTTTGCACAAAAATACTTTAGCTCTCAAACGACAACATAGACAACACACACACACAAATATATATATATATATATATATATATATATATATATATATATATATATATATATATATATATATATATATATATATATATGCGCACTGACATTTGCACCAGTTTGACACTTCTTCTCTGACTTCATAAATATGACATTTTCACCTACTAAAGTGCCGCATAATGGATGAACTATTCTCTGGAAAAACAAAACAACAACTACTAGCTAGAGTCACTGTCTGGGGGGATGTTTTATATGTTCTCCCCATGTTTTCATACGTTTGCTCCAGGTTCTCCAGTTTCCTCACACATCCACAAAACATTCCAGTAATTGGAATGGGTGCATTAAATTATCTCCAGTGTTATAATGCCAGTACATCTGCAGTTTCTGAAATATGCAAACGATGCAGTTTGACATCAACAGTTATTCCACTGTCAAAGTTAAAAATGTTCCACATTCTGATGCTTGGTCTGAATGACAGCAGTACCTAACACACTGCATATTTGAGTCTCTAGCGTTATCTGTTATGAGTCAAAGCTTTCATTTGAATGCATGTACATGCATATCTCATGAATTATTTTGTAATCTAAACTTTTTTTTTTTAATAGTCTGCCACTTTAAATGAGTAATCAAACAAAAGTTTGCTCAGGATTTTTTTTGGCCAGCTGTGATACATTAACTAGACTCCCACACTAATTTGTGTTAGACGTTGCTTTTGGATAAGGATGCTTTTGATGTTTTCTCTCAGCATAAGGACCAAATAAGTGCCAATGCCAGTAAAGCAGACCACCACGGAGCTCAAAAATGAGAGACAATATGTGTATTGTTTGCTGCATTGTTAAGAAGTGTGGTGTTCCTTGTGAGTTTAGCAACAGAAAATGAGTCGGCCTACTATGAATGAATAAAATTGTGAAGGACTGAAGAAAACTGCAATGAAGGCTCCAGAACATTTATATACACTGTGTAGCCAAACGTTTGTGGACATCTAACTATCACACCCATATGTGCTTTTTGAACATTGCATTTCAGATTTAATCCCCCTCCCCTTTGCTGTTATACTACCCGCCACTCTTCTAGGAAGGCTTTCCACTAGATTTTGGAGCGAGGCTGTGGGGATTTGCCCATTCAGCCACAAGAGTATAAGTGAGGTCAGGCATTGATGTTTGGCAAGGAGGTCTGCAGAGCAGTCGGCATTCCAACTCATCTTAAATTTGTTCAATTGTGTTGAGGTCAGGGCTATGTGCAGGCCGCTTAAGTTCTTCTGTTCCAACATCAGCAAACCATGTGTCCATGGACCTCATTTTGTGCACAAGGGCATTGTCATGCTGGAAAAGGTTTGGGACCCTTAGTTCCAGTGATGCTAAATTGTAATGCTACAGCATATAAAGACATCCTGTAAAATTGTGTGCTTCCAATTTTTGGAGTTTGAGGAAGATGCCATGTATGGGCGTGATGATCAGGTGTCCACAACTTTTGGTCATATAGTGTAAATGTGGAAGACGTGTATAAAGAAAAAAATACACTTAAAGGATCTCAAAGGTTTCACTACAAGACAAGCCTAACCACCAAGGTTCCATGTTAAATTTTCTTATAAATTACATAAATGGGAAGAAACAAAATAACTTAATTTATAAAACATAATGTAAGTTATAAAATAATTCCATCGTGTATGGCTTCCAGTGATACTGCTCTGTCTACTGTTTTTATTGACAGTGTGACTGCTGATGGATGCAGTAGGATGATGAATTTTTATGTGAACAGTGGCAAATTGCTCAAATGTATTGACCATGCGAAATTGAATTGTTCCTCACTGTCCAAATAAATTGAAGCACTAGGCATGCATTTCACATACTGAAGACAGAAGCCTCCAAAACAAACATGGCTGAACTACAGGCCTGGCAAAGAATCATTAGGATAAATACAGAGCATTTACTAAAGTCACCACATCGCAGACTTCAGTTGCAACAGATTTGCAGAAAAGTATTCATCCTGGTCTATTTAAGATTATGTTGAATAGTGTATTTTCTTATAAATCTTTAAAGTACTTTTGGAAAACAAACAAATATGTATAGATAGATATATAGGTCACCTTAAATTAAAGCTGACAGACTGCACTGTGAAATATTTAGCGTCTGTATTACATACACAACAAGCTTCAAGCTTACTCTTGTATAATCAACACACACACACACACACACTCCTCCTCATTCCAGACATCTCCCTGGAAAAAAGGCGGGTGTGTCCATCAACCATGAGGATGTCTGTCTGGAGGAGGAGAGAGGGATTAGCAAAAGACAGAAAAACCGAGATGGAGAGAGGATTAACAAGGAACGGATGTTGGATAAAGAGAGGAATAGTGCCTATAATAGTACCTCCTTACATCCCACAACCACTAAGACACGCATGTATTGCCATCGCACACCACTGCTCCACATACAGTACACTCACGAATAACATCATTTCCTAAAGTAATCAAAAATGTACTCACATACCTGAGCTGTAGTGCTAAGCTTCTGAAAATATACGGTGTGATTTAGAAATTGAGGTATGTCATGCTCATGTTTTCTTTCTCTCTCCCTCGGTACTGAAGAAGACTATTCTCTCTTATCAAAGGCATGCGATTTTTCTGCTGAAAAATCAAGCTGAACTTCTGATTCTGATTGCAGTCCGTTTGCCAGTAACAAAACTTCAGCTGGGTTTTCTGTAAATCCATATGCTTCATAAACTAGTGACCTGGATTGAGCATAAAGTGTTAGGAACTGCCTTATAGAAGAAGAAGAAGAAGAAGAAGAAGAAGAAGAAGAAGAAGAAGAACAAGAACAAGAACAAGAACAAGAACAAGAACAAGAACAAGAACAAGAGAAGAAGAAGAAGAAACTAGACGAAACATTAAATTGGTGGCATAGTGCTGCAGCGATGGCTTAGGAATGCTGCCTCACAGCTCCTGAGTCTCTGGTTCTATCTCAGGTTACTTTGAGTTTCTCTAAATGTTCTCCCTGTGGGTTTCCTCCAGGTTATCCCATTTCATCCACCTGCCAAAATAAGCTAATATATGGATTGGTTTTGCTGAATTGCCCGTAAGTGTGAATTAGTGCAAGTTGTGAGTGCGTGTGTGAACCAGCGTGAGACAGCATGCATTGGAAATCCTACTGGAAGTAACCACTGGCAGCCACTTAATTGGTATGAAAAGTTCTAATGTGGGCTAAGAAAGCATTCCCCACACCATTACACCACCACCACCAGGAACCTGCATGGTTGACACAAGGAACTATGGGTCCATTTTTTCATCTAGTCCTGACCAACAGCTCTTAAGATTTGTCATACTACACAGTGGTTTTCAAATATCCATATAGGTAAAGCCAATGTTCAGGTAGGCAACACAACCCTGACCAGGACAGTGGTTACTGAAGATGAATAAGTGCATACACTTTTGGATGGTTAGATGGTTTTTAACACTTCTTGATGGAAAAATATTGTGTTGTAGGATTCTATCGTTAAACTTCCCTCAGAAGGACACCTTGAGGGTCCTAGATTAATTATATCAATATATAAATATGAGTGATCTGGTTGGTATCCTTTCTGCAAGGAAAGGTTGCACTTTGGTTGCACCAAACACCAAAAACTGGAAGAGGGAATAAAATAAAAATAAAGCTCCCTCTTCACACACGCGCACACACACACACACACACACACACACACACACACACACACACACACAGCTCACTGCTGTGACCTTGATAACACTGATGCTTACCAGATTACCTTGTTTACTCTGATGATCAGAATGCTGAGGAAATTGTCCCGACAAACACACACACACACACAATACCAATTATTTATAGTTCTATTGTCCAGTTCTTCCCTCCTCGCTATCTAAGTACACTAAGAATAAGAGAGAGGAGATTTGTGTTCAAATGAAACACTGAATAACATTATGAATATTTATAAGAGTCACGCTGTAATTTTGGATCAGTTTGTGTTTCCATCCAGAAAGTGAAGGAAGGTGAGAGAGAGAGACAGTGGGACAGATAGAGGGGTCATTTAGGACTTCTCATTGGGTGTGTCTGGTTTTTTTTGGCTAGCTCTACACCCCCCCTCTCTCCTCTCTCTGTCTCTCTCTCTCCCTGTGTCCTGGTTCTACTCCAGCTCCATCCATGCCCATTGTTCACTTGTGGATCTGTTTGTAATCAAGACTCTTGGCCTTACTATTTACCGCAAACCACACACACACACACACACACACACACACACACACACACACACACACTCTCTCTCTCTCTCTCTCCCACACACACACACACACACACACACACACACTCTCTCTCACTCTCTCACACACACACGCGCGGACGCGCGGATGCACACACACACAGACACACACACACACTATTGATATTCATAATAAAGCTAATTAAGGCAATGCATACAGCCCAGTCTAACCCTAACCTTAAACTCAGTAACCAAAAGGAAACTGTTTTTATTAAATAAAAGCTGCTTTTTATGTTTATTTAAAAAAAAAAAAAAAAGCATTTACCTAATGGGAAGGACAATGTCACCACAAGGTCAAAAATATGCATGCACAAAAATGCGCATACACACACACACAAACAAATCCCAACAAATGATGAAACCACAGAGACTATATGTGCCTATACCCCACGCAAACCTTTCAAAACTGACCCTGTATGACCTGGTGGGAAAAACCTTTCATTACTTAAAAAAATAAAAATGAAATTAAGAGAAATATTATTAAGCCATGCATTCAGTATAGTCATTTGGGTTCTATGACATTTTCAATTTCCTCTCAGGCTGTATTAAATCTAGGTTATTATATGAAACAGGCCAAAATTCATCCGAGCCTAATCCATGTCTCCTGCTCCCTTTCATGTGGATGAGCTGTAACAGAATGTGGTGGAGCCATGGGGACAGATCCTACCATGTTGTTTTGGGTGTGTTGATGGACTTGGTGTTTCAACATATTTGACTTGGCTGTTTTACACTTCAGACACTGATTTTCCTAAAGAGAAGAAAGAGTTATTTCAAATGCAGGGTTATTATTTGCCAAATACTGTACTACTACATGCAAAGGTCAGAGGCAACATTAACAAGAAAAGATTTTTGTCAGTATGAACAAATACATTCCCATTACCGATTCTGAATGAACTGTTTGCTCGGAACTTGTCTTTTTTCTGATAATCTCTGTTTAATCAAATTGAAGCATATGGAAGGAGCGGGATTAACTGTCCATGTTACCATAGCAACAAAAAGTTTTTGAATTTAGTCCGAGTGTTCAATGCCCTTGTAACTAGCTCTACAGTGAGAGACAGGGGTGAGTATGTAAAAAGAAAGAAAGAAAAAAAGAAACAAAGAAACAAACAAACAAAGAAATGGCTTTAACTCATGTTTTTTTTTCTATTATGGAGGCACCATAGTGGGCACATTTTCTTGCATGTAGAAGCACCTAAAGGGCACTTCATCTCATTTTCTTGCGTGTAGGAGAGCCTATGGGGCACAGCTTTATATATTCTCCACTGGAAGGGCAGCCACTTGGGCACCATATCTAATTCGTTCCACTGGAAATGCACCCTAGAGGGCACTTGATCATTTTTATTATCACATGTAGGGGCACCTTAAAGGGCACTTCACATTTTCTCACACATAACAGTATCCTAGAGGGCATTTCGTCGCGTTTTTCCCCCGGTTGAGGGGCAGCCTTAAGGGCACTTTATTATGTTTTCTCCAATGTAAGCGCACCCTAGAGAACACTTTTTCATGTTTCGTTTACTGTAGGGGAACTGAAGAGGGCACCTTCACACTGTTTTCACACTGGGGTTAGGAGGTGCTGGGCAACTGAGAGAGAGAGAGAGAGAGGTAGCATTCAAGCATTGAGTTTATTTCAGGACAAACGAAGGGCACAATTATAATGATAAAAGCAGGCAAATGGGTTAAAACCAAAGAGATAAACAAAAGGCAATCAAGACAATAAGAATTGGCAAAGCGTGCTGAACAGTAAACAATCTAGAAGAGTCAGAAATGAGGAAGTAAAATGTAAGTTGTATGCCTGTTAACCCTTGCACTTAAAACCACAATGTTTGTCTGATGTTCATGGGAACATGCTGAATGTATACAAGCTTAACATGGCTATGATTCTTCAATTTAAGGGACAATTAAACACATTTTTTTTACTTTGATTATGAAGAAGCATCCTTCAGATTGGCTGGATGTTAACACTACCAGAGTGGTGTGTGTAGCTGGGCATATACCACATCATTCAACCAATGCATGTGGAGAGGTTGTGATTGAGGACTGGCCTTTCCCTGGCCTCTCAGGGGGGAGGATGAAGTGGAGTCTTCTTGATTTGAAGTATCCAACCTTTCCCAGGCCCTGGACATGTGTAGGCCAAGTAAAGGCCCAGGGTCTGGAGTAGCAGCTGCCCCAGAGAGAAAGTCACTAAGAACCTGAGTAACAGAGGGGCATTTCTGCTACTTGCTTCAGGTGTATCAAGCTGTCGGCACTACACTGTCACTTACTGTCCCTCTTGTCCTGTTTTAGTAGTACTGTACTGTCCTGTGTTGTTAGCACATGTTTGCACATGCACTTTATGTAGATTTTGTAGGTCATAATTAGTTCTGTATTGTTTCCTGTGGTCACAGTCTTGTTTTATGTGGCCCCACGGTCTTGGAGGAACGTTGTTTCATTTCACTATGTACTGTATCAGCTGTATATGGTTATGGAAATGACAATAAAAGCCACTTGAACTTGTTGTTGAAGTAGTTGAAGCAGTTCAATAACACTTTAGTGAAACATGTATTATCATAGAAGTCTCTGATGATTTCTTCAGGCAAAGTTTATAAATGTAAGTATAATTAGTCCCTTCAGGACTTTTTCAACATAGTTGTTTGATACCACAAAACCTCTGGGAAAGATTAAGTAAACTGTAATGACTTTATACAGCATTGTTCCAGTGTTCGAACATTGGATAAGTAAAGAATAAAACAGGATGGAGCATGTTGATCTAGGAAATGAATCAATGATGTCGTGGTGTGAAATGGCCCAACATAACACAGTTAATAACAGCACATAGCCCAAGTATTTTATTCCTTTTATCTCTTAGCAATTTGTCAACAGAAACCATTTTTATGTATTAAAGGAAAAAAAAAACATATTGTACATCTTTGTCCATTTAAAGTTACATTTAATGTTGTGGAATGTCTGTGAAACATATTCCTGTTATCACACATTTTAACAACAATGAACCATCGTTCCATCACCACCCTTTATTAAAGTCAATAAGACAAAAAATGCACCTTGTATCCATGTACCTCTCCTTCCTAAATACTTTCTAAGAGTTATAACTTTAAAACTGACTGTTACGAATTACTGTCACTGGAGACTCCTTCCAAAAATATATTCCAAATTTTACGTTTCCTCACAGAAAGCCACAACCTTCTATAAGAATGACCACTATACAATGTATGGTAAGAAATTATAACCTATTACAACAAATACATTACTGTGAATCTTGCAGCTGTCCAAGACATACTGTTATAGAAAATGAATCAACATCATCTGACCAATCAGAATCGAGACCAAACATGTCTGTCTCATTCTAAGCCATTTGTTATTTTATAGTTGTTTTCTGCCCCAATATTTGACATTAAATTTATTATTATGTAAGTTTCATTTGTTTCATTCTTTTGTCAGTACAGAGACATGTGTTGACATTCTTCTTTGAGGTAATCACAATTACAACCAAAGTTGGTGTTCTACAGTATAAAGTAATAAACTCAACTTACATTCCAACTACTACTTTTTTTCTTTTCTTCTTTTTTTTACAGTTATATCAACTGTCCTGTCTGTTACGTCCTACACCTACCACTCACCCATACTAACTCTTAATTACAAAGTTGGCCAATATGAATGAAGTAAAATAAGTAAAGTCTCAATGGTCACATAAAGAAGCAAAAAGTAATTAAGTTAATCATGCGTATATTTAAGATGCTGGAGATGACACTGATAAATTCTGCAGTTGTCCTTGAATAATAAGCATAAGACTACTACTCTATTTCTATCCTTTTATACCCTCCATGTTATCCCCTTCTTCCCTGCACTGTCTTTTCTTAAACATTCCATGTTTTCTTTTGCTACATATTTCCTGCTTTCTTGAGGGGTCTGCCCTGTGTTTCTATTCCTGCTCAGTCCATCCATCCACCCATCCATATGTAATGTCTAACTGCCTCTAATGTTCACTCTTACTAGTGCGTAACGATTACCATGGTGACAAGCCTCTACTTCTCTTCCTATTTCATTATTCTCACTCTCTCTCAGATATGGGTGACCTCCATCCTACCACCCTTTTTCTTCCATCTCTTTCATTCAGGCTTATCCAGAGCAGTTCATCCATGAAGAGCAAATATCTCTGGTGCATCTTGCTTGCTCTTCCTAGTCATGATGGTGATATCCCACCCCATAACAAAATAGACATACACATTTTACTTCATAAACAAGTACAATAAATATCATGAAGGTTGCAGGATGAAACAGGTATTTTGTGCACTGTCGAAAGTTCACACACATGTACAACAAGCCGAAGATCAGAAGGGAAAAGAAAACAACGTTGTGTAATACAACTAATGTGAATCCAAATTACACAATATACACAGATGATACAATAGACACTGGCGTTGGGTTTTGGGTTATGTGAGCGTATCACTGTGACCACAGTCTCCTTTGTTAGAGTGTGGAATCCAGCAAAGCTTCTGAAACAGTATGTGTTGGGGGGGGCCATATAAATCAAATAAAACACTGAATTAACCTGGACCACACACATGCACATACACATGGTTTCACTCAGAATGAAAAGAGTTTTTATCTCACACATTCTCTATGTTACTGTTCTGTATATATCATCAGAGTACATTATACACAATTAAACCCGGATTGTCTGATTTTGGGAGTTGAAAGATTTGACAATCAAGCAATCAATCAATAAAGGACAGGAATACAGCATCAATAATTCAATTGTACTTTTTTACTTGTATAGAGGCACCAACTAACTCGGTGTGTGTGTGTGTGTGTGTGTGTAGAATGAATAATTGTTCTGCTTCCTTACATTTCTATATGTCTTCCAACAAGGTACTAAAACTCTATATTGATTTAAAGGCACACACACCACACACACACACACACACACACACACACACTCTCACTTCTTTCCCATTGTCATTGTAAGTGCTCTGAGGTTTGTGGTTTATTTCAGATTTATGTTAGTCTGACTTGGCAGCATAGTTTAACCACATAGTTAAACAAACTTAGGGCTGCCTTTTTTGTGTGTGAAAGGGAGCATGCACACACACACACACACACACACACACACACACACACACACACACACACACACGCATGAGATTTTTGCCTGCAGCCTGTCCTCTCTATGTGGATGAATCAGATACAAAGAGGAAGAAGACTTTATTAAAGACATTTGGCAGCGGCTGCAGGCTTCCATGATCAATGAATGTCTGCACTCTATATTCTGTGTGTGTGTGTGTGTGTGTATGTACATGTGTTAACACACATTGACGTGATTCTCTGATGGCCGACTGGAAGATAATGAGCAGGTTAATTAGGAGGGCAGTTCGGAGTGTCTCAGTGACTCAGCTGCACCCAGGGCTAAAACACAGGAAATGGCAGACTGACAGACTGATAGGAGCGCTGATGCTATCATGACATCATACAGGGGATAGCAGGCCATTCAGGGAAATGAGTACACCTGTAATGACAGCGCAGTGCATTCCACAGACAACAGGTCTCCACACACACACACACACACACACACACACACAGCTTAGAAACCATAAAAACAGTCTTTATGACATCATTACATTGCATGAAAAGCACAAATGCTAGTAAAATTAATAAGAGCACTACGGAGTCATATATTTTTAGGTAACTTTGATTTTTATACTTTTATTCAATTGTCACACTGAATGAGCTGGACAGATGCACTGCTCAGAAGAGGGTGGTCTGTTCACAGGTCTACGGTCAGTTGTTTATGGACGATTGTCGATAAGAAAGCCATGCTGATGATACAGATACAAAGAGGAAGAAGACTTTATTAGATGCATTTGAAAAAAGTAATTTGAAGTTTGCCAAAAGGCATTGCGACAATGTCATCATGAAATGAATAAATAAATAAATAAATAAATCAGAATGTATTGTTCATCTGTCTTGTTTTTATTAGTCATCATTCATCTGTGAAATGAGTCTGTGATCATTATCCACAAATATAAAAAATATGTCAATATTCTTTGGATTTAAAGTCATTGTTCTATACTGCCCAAATCAAGATGTCTGCAGGGAAAACAGTATCCGAGTCTGTAGTTCCAAAACCAAAACGGGATTCACGGAGTGGGAGACACCAGAATTGTACATACCAATGCCCGAGTCCCGGAAAAGGTGTATCAGACTTTTAAAAAAAAAGAGTTGTGAGTACAATTCAGCCTGCTATAGATGACTATTTGACTTGACTGTTGACTGTTTCTGAAAGGGGAGATTTATTTATTTATTTTTTTTTTTTTTTTCTCCTACTACATTGACTATTCAAACTATTTTTGATGCTGATGATGTACTCCTTGGATTATACAACTGATTGCCTTTTGGACTGGACTAATTTTGTTTAGTTTTTTGTAGCCTGTTTTGTGGATGAACTGATTTTGTTTTTCTTTTGTTTTTTCTTTTTTGCTTGCTCTCTAATCAAAAATCAATTCTGGGACAGTTGAATTTGCTGAATTTTCAATAAACAGATTTGAATGCAAGTCCTTTTGTGTAGCATTTTTTAAAGAGTGTTATTATTGGTATTTTTGCATTGATTGCTGGTGTGTAAAATCCTCATCTAAGTTACTGCTTTTGATAAATATGAATTAGACTACACAAGATCTTTGTACGAATCCTTTACATTGAGGCTTGAACAATGTCCTCAAACTTAAAATAATGACAAAAATCCTGTCTGATACCCCAGCATATAAAAAACAAAGAAACTAAGAGTGTGGAAAACATTATAGCATGTTGAAACTCAGCAAATGTGGGAAAAGGTTTTCTGGTCTTATGAGACCAACGTTAAAAACATTTTGGCCTTGGCATAAAGCACAAATTTCAGCAAACTCAAGCCTAGCACTCCTCATTACCCTGAAAGCACCATCCATACATTGAAGCATGGTGGTGGTAGAGTCGTGTTGTGGGCAAGCTTTTCAAGCTGGATGGAGCCGAATAAAGGGCAATCGTAGGAGAAAACCTATTCCAGTTTGCAAGACATTTGCAACAGGACAAAGACCTTAAGAATAAACTTGAGTGGTTCATAAACAAGGACCTGAATGTATTAGAATGACCCAGTAAAAGCCCACACCTCAATCTGATTGATAATCTTTTTTCAAGGCATTTCACCAACAATCTCCATCCAACTTTACAGAGCTTGAGCCATTTTTCCAAGGACAATGGGAAACACTATCAGAATCCAGATGTGCAAAGCCCACAGAGACATATCCCAGAGGACTTGCAGCTGTAATTGCAGCCAATGGTGTTTCTTCAAAGTATTGACCCAGTGGGTGAATACTTATGCCAGGTATGGTATGTCAAATTCATATTACAACAATTCAAATGCACAGCATCACGTGAATGAACACAGTGTAAAAACAGTAATATAATGTGGCACTTTAAGACATTTTTCTTCTGCACATTCAAAAACAAAAAAGATCAAGTTCATTTTCATGTATTAGAACTGACATCCTGACAACAGAAAATGGACTGCATCAGTATTTCTGTGTGAGCACCGCCAATGTTAATTTAGTTATTCAAATATGCACTGAGAGCAGAAATTGACTGGTTGCCTAACTAAACCAATCATGATTCTTTCTGCACTGGGAGCACATTTCAACAACAACAAAAAAAATCATTTGACGGGAAAAAGCAGAAAGTATTTTCTTCTTGCTTGGACTGTGTTTATGCTGTAAAGATAATTGTTTATTCTGGTTTCTCAAAAATTAAATATTTATTCATGTTGCTTCTGACTGCACTAACATCACCAACGAAGCCCATGATTTCTTTTTTGGTGTTTGAGCAAGACCAGTTGGCAATGAAAAGTTCTGCTGGTGCCACCAAAGTACCAGTAGTTTGTGTTGGCACCAATTTTACTCAGGTACCAAAAAAACATGCAACTAGAATGAAATGTTCTGTATTTTGAGCAGTTGTCCTAGTTTTTGGTCTGGGTGGGTAAGTACACAACTGTCTGCTATGCTCATATACACACATCCATCAACACACACACATGGCAAACACGTGTGTGATCCTGAGCATCTCCCCCATTCCTTTTGTCCAACACATCCCACGTTTCTCTCTTTCCAAATTAATAACACTTCCCTCACACATTGATCACTTTTTCTGCCACGTGACATCAGGCAGACTTCACCTGTTCGATGACCTTTCAGTCTGACCCCATAGCCCCCCAAATAACCCTAATCCACCAATCAGAGGAAAGCACTGAATGAAGGGTCGGGATCGAACTTCCGTGTCTCCCCATCCTCACTGGTTCATCTACAGTGCTGTGAAAAAGTATTTGCCACATCCTGATTTCTTCTGTTTTTGTGTATATCTCATAATAAATAGCTTTTGATCTCCAAACAAAATGCAACCTGAATAAACACACAATACAGTTGGGGTTTTTTTTTTTTTTACTGAAGCAAAAAAAAAGTTATCCAACACCAATCACCCATGTGAAAAACTAATTACCCCCTTAAATTTAAAATCTGGTTTTGCCACCTTTAGCAGCAATAACTGCAACTGAACGCGTCCAATAACTAGAGATCAGTGTTTCACACCACTATGGTGGAATTTTGGCCTACTCTACCCACACTTGGAGGGTTTTTGAGCATTAATTGCCCATTTAAGCTTTTTTTTAACCATTCAGAAGTGGATTTACTTCTATGCTTTGGATCACTGTCGGTGACTTTTATTGATGTAAGAGAGGCCTGTAGTTATTTATTTTCTTCAATAAATAATATTGTCATTTCAAAACTGTATTTTGTGTTTACTCAGGTTGCCTTTGTTTTATTTTAGATTTTGTTTTAATTTCTGAAACAAATGTATGAGAAAAAAAACCCAGAAGAAATCATGCTGGGAGCAAATACTTTTTCACAACACTGTACATGACTGTCAAGGCAATGACATGTTGAACTGGGGTGTAGTGACCCCTGCTGCTTGAGCTTTATTGCAGTCCCACACACACACACACACACACACACACACACACACACACACACACACACACACACACACACACACACACACACACACACACACACTCTCTCTCTCTCTCTCTCTCTCTCTCTCTCTCTTTCTACACTAAACAGAAAAAGGCATTTAAATGAATCTCTGTATATAAAGACATCTGACATAGTATTGAATTGAGTTAAAGCACATCTGATGTTGTTTGGGTTAGGTCAATAATATCTTGCTCCTCTGCTACTATCATATACAAACTGGTTTTTAAGAAGTGGAAGTGAATAAGGCCTTTTTCAGCATTTTAAACACACTCATACACACTTCTCACTTCTGTCCCAGAAAGTATATTAGGCACGGAAGGCACATCTCTTAGGGGGCAGTTTTTGGCTTAACCCATGATACTAAGTAGATCCAGCTGTTTGTAGTTTGTGTGCACATCTGGGGGATGTGGAAAAAGACAGACATTTTTTGTGCATATTTGTATTAATGTAGAAATAAACAACATCTGCAATGGCACATGTGCATTATGGCTGTCTGAATGAATTTCATGGTTCAAATACTACTAGAATTTTAGGAAAGGAATAGAAAAGGAAATTCCCATTTCTTTCATTTAAAATCCAATGTTCTACTTTTCATAGCCTAATTGAAGATAACTGAAACATTTCCTAAACCTTTTTGGTGAAAAAAAAAGCAAAATCAAGGGGTCATTTATGCCTTTTTTATTACTTTTTTCAAATTATGTATTTTCTGACACTGTACTACATGTTCTTGTTTAACAAGTTCCAGCATGCTTTTACTGAAGTTACTCACTACTTGGCTGAATCTCAAAATATGGTCTATATTTCAATATAATTGTTAGTATGTTTGCCTCGCACCAACAGGAATGGGGGTTCAATTCAAAGTGTGCTCAGAGTGTGGATGTTGCTTCGGGGGTTTCCTCCGGGGACTCCAGTTTCCTCCCCGAGTCCAAAGACATGCATTGTAGGCTGACTGGCATTTCCAAGTTGTCCATAGTGTGTGAATCGGTGTGTGTGTGTGTGTGTGTGTGTGTGTGTGTGTGTGTGTGTGTGTGTGTGTGTGTGTGTGTGTGTGTGTGTGCTGCAATGGGTTGGCACCCAGTCCTGGGTTGTTCCCTGCCACGGGCTCCAAGTCCCCTGGGATAAGCTCCATGGTCTCCGGGTCCCTGTGTAGGATAAGCGGTACAGAAAATGGATGGATGGATAGATGGATGGATTCTATAGATTCTGTAGACTCTATAAAACCATTATGTTATGCCCTATTTAGTAAGCATATATAATGAATTATATATAATTATTAAATATTTAGTTATATGTATAAATAAAAATAAAATAATAATACCTGTGGGAAGACAATTTAAAAATATCACCTCAGAAATTCAACAACAAAGCATTTCAATAAATAAAAACTACAATTATATGAATTGTATATATGTATAAATTGTATATACAATAAAAAAATTTAATGTGCTATACAATATATACATTGCATAATTAAACAATATAAAAATAAATAAATAAATAATAAATGCTAAATGTTTTTGTACAATTCATATATAGAATATGGAGAAGGCTAGCAAACAATGCCATTAAAAGAGATTCTATACAAACCCAGATACCACTGCTTAATATGCAATATACCGTAATTACACAATTCTTTCAGTAGGTCAGTCCACCAAAACATGTGCTTGACCCCAAAAACCTCAGCTGCCCCTGACCTTCTCCACATACACCCCATCCTGGCCCACCCCCAAACCACCCATGCATTTACAAACTCCCCAAATCCCAAATGTAGTTACACAGCACTAGCCACGGACCTCCACGAAGGAAGCCCATTGTCCCCAATCAACACCACAACACACACCTGACAGAGCATACTGCGAGAGAGGGAAAGGAAAAAAAACTGGGTCCCTTAAGAATGGTTATAAAACAGTAACACATAGGAGGAAAACAAGACTGGAGAGGGGATGAGGGACAAAGTGATGAAAGAGAGAGGGCAAGCGTGGTGAGTGAGGGTGGATGGTATGACAGAGAGAGAGAGAGAGAGAGAGAGAGAGAGAGAGAAGAGAAGAAGATAGAGAGAACTACATGATGAGAAAAAAGAAAAATGGATGAGAGATGTATTAAAGTGACAGAGATAGGATGGTCTTCTAATCTGCTTGTCTTTCTCTGTTATCGCTTTTAATAATCTCTCTCATTCTTACTTCACCTCCTTACTCTCACTTTTCCTCCATAATCACACCCTACAGGATGTTTGCTTATAATTATAATAATTATCTCACTCTCTCCACTAGCTTCTTACACTGGTGAAAACTGGCACAAAGTTCAAAGCCTGCAGGCCGGTTGCCGTAGAGTGTTGCCTGGCGCTGTGGGTCGCTGCCGGCCCCTGTGATGTGGTCAGAGGCGTCAGGGGTCGAGCACCACTGAGCCACGGATCGTCACGCAATCCAGCACTTTACTACACAGTTCAGTGAGCAAGGGCTGTGGAAACCAGTAAAAAACCACAGTGACTAATACCGATGTTCAAAAAGAGTTTTGAAGTAAATGAGAGGGGGAAAAAAAGAGTAAGAGATGATGAAGCAGACACTGACGTCATGCCTTGACATCTTTCTCAGTGCTGACAAGTCTACACTGGAAGCCTTCAGATATGATGTTTGCTTATGAGTTAGAGTGCCACTCTCAAGCTTCTGTTTGACAGCCAAAGATGTGACAATAGAAACAACATTTTGTAACAAAACAGCAACGTTCGAATGGTGTGAAAGATTCCTATAAACAACTGAAAATATTTACTAAACCACAAATCCATGATCGCTGACTGGCAAGGCTTTCATTTTGGAGGTGAACCAGCTCACTGATTTTGATTTAATTCTGTATTATTTGATTCAGTATTTGTTTAACCCTGTTTCCCATTCCCAGACCTGGAATATATCTGCACTAGACAAATTTAGACTGCAATCCATTTGAGGTGATCGTGACTCCAAAGGCTATGCTTCTACAGTGAAAATTCTGTAGAGTCGCTATATTTACAAAAAAAATAAAAATAAATAAAGACCATTTGAAATACATTTCATTTAAACACAACCTGACAGTTTTATGCCATCGCCAGTTTCGTAATCCAGTTACTGTTCACAGTGTCAGGTCCCAGGTTCTATCCCAAGCTTGGGTTAGTGTTAATATGGAGTTTCACAGGTTGGTCGTGTTGTTCCACATCCCCAGGCTGGTATGTGAATTGGCTATGACAAGCTAATATGTCTCCTAGTACAGTTTGTCAATCCAACCAGGGTGTATTCAAGTCAAGTCAAGTCAAGTGGCTTTTCATTTCATTTCAACCATATACAGCTGGTACAGTACACAGTGAAACGAAACAATGTGGTGCTACATAAAACAACAACCTACCACATGAGATGACACAGAACTAAATAAGACCTACATATTTCTACATAAAGTGCAATAATGTACAAACATGTGCAAACAACACAGGACAGTATAGCGAATATAAAACAGGACAATAGGGACAATAAGTGACAGTGTAGTGCTGAGAAGTACACAGTTCTAGTGTGAAAGTGTCAGAAATAACAGGTAGTGCAAAAAGAATAACAATATAATGAAAATTGCTGTGAATATAAACAACATATTATGAGTATTGATAAGAATTCCCACGTCATGTCACGTGTTCCCACTGCAGATAGGCTCTGGTTCCACCATGATCCTGATCAAGATTGGGCGGTTTCTATAAGCGAATGAACGAATGAATGAATTGGTCCACTTCAACTTATTTTGTAAAGTAGTTTAATTTGCCAACACAAAAAATGCAAATGCTCTAATTACTGTATGTTACTTGAGGTAATGATAAAATAAAAACAATTGGAAAAGAGACTAGAGAGTGTGGTGTACATCCTGCACCATTTCTTTTAGCTGATTTGTTATTTTAGTTACAATATACTAATACAAATTATATTATTAATATGATTGGGGTGTCTAAAGTGTCCGTAGTGTATGAATGGGTGTGTGAGTGTGTATGTGATTGTGCCCTGCGATGGACTGGCACCCTGTCCAGGGTGTACCCCGCCTTGTGCCCGATGCCTCCTGGGATAGGCTCCAGGTTCCCCGCGACCCTGAAGAAGGAGTAAGCGATAGAAGATGGATGGATGGATGATTGGCTCATACTTGATATTTATAGCACCATGATAAAAACAATCTCTGAAATGCCTATCCATTGTTCCCTTGTAAAAAAAAAAAAAAAAAAAAAAAAACCTACAAAGGATGAACGCTGCTGTTTGCATTCCTCCTTTCAAAAGTATCCTACATAGGTTTCATCAGTTCAGAACGGACCCCACCATTATTGTTTCCTGTGGTCTAAGACATCTGCTTCCACTTTTGACTAATTATCCAGTTTACACCAGTTTTTTTTGTTTTTGTTTTTTTTTATTGATGGAACAGGTTCAAACCAGGACCAGATTTATGTTTCTAACAATCCAGACTTTTGAACTGTTATTACCTTTATGCTCTTAAACTGGATTTACATTATAAATCTCCAAAAATCCAAATCTGATTTTACCCATGATTATCCAGTCTCTGCTGGTCGGGCCTAGGACTTCAATGTTTGGGGGCATTCAGAGTCAAGCTGGTGAGAGCTAACCAGAGTGTATCAGATATTTCATTTTTTCAACCTCTGGATGTAGTCTGAAAGTTCATGCTGGTGGATGACTCAAATCTGAAAGGATCCATTCAACAGCCAATTAAAATTGTGCATAATAAAAAAGTAATTACAGGAAATAGATAAGACAGGCATTCACAGCTACAGTGGAGCTGACAATGAAGAGCAAACTATTGTAACTGTGTTGTGCCAGGAATACGTGTGTGTCTACACTGCAAATTTGAAAGAACTACCACAAAACTCAGACAAGGTTAAATAGATAAATAAATATACTCCATTGCAATATCCGAAGCTTTGAACCAATCAGCTGAGAGCACCATGTATGTGTTGCTTGTTTTGTTTCAACAAAGATGTTTTGTGTCAGTCGTATAGTATGCAATGGCAAGTCTTTTCTGGTCCATGGACAAGGCTAGTTAGTGTTCCACTTCTGTTTGTATAAGGAGGAGACGACAAGTGTGATAGCCCCTAGGTCACAGGTCATGACCTTTTCAATAGTCAGTCCATAAAGAATACAAGAAACTCTCTGTCCTTTCCAGTGCAACTTGAAATAAGTCTCTTTCTTTCTCACGCATTTACATGATCTGCAAAAACTTCCTTAGACATTTGGACTGATTTAAGTCGAGGATAGATAACTCTTCACTTACTCTCACAAGACTCACAAGTACATACACATTTAACATGCTGACAGGAAGACTAATGAGAGATGCACTAAATTAGCTGGATGGCAGAGCTAATGGTGTATGCTTATGTGTGGCTGGAGTGTGTTTAATGTGGCTTTTAATGCGTCAGGAGAGGCTGGGTATGCCAGGAAACATGACGGCATATTTCAAACAACAGAAGTGACTGTGTAAGTTAATTTTCCTAGATTGAGTAAGCTGAAACTGAAATCAGATTTTTTTTAAATGAAATAGGGCATAGATTTTAGGTTACATTTTCCCACCCATTTAAAATGATCACTCTCAATATTTTGCTAAAGAAACTGATTCACAACATATGAACTCAGGTTATAATCTATTCAAATAGGCTCAGCAGCTTGAACCTATTATGACCAAGACACAAATTATTACAGGATGACATGCTGCATGGGGACGTTTTCCACAGAAACCGTGTGCTAAGTTAATCTGCTAAAACAACCAAATTTGTGACAAACAAATCATCATTGTGATAGTTATGGTATATTTTGGCAGATTTTACTACCATCAAATGAAGTGTCAAGAATGGTAATCAACACTCCGGCACGGAAATCCCACACAAGATGATGTAGCTAGTTTATTAGCAGCAAACTAACCAGATAGAAAATGTAGCTAATATTAAAGAGGAACAAAATATATATTGTTATATTACAAAAACTATGAATCCTTTTGCATATATTTTTGAGAACATGAACATTTAATTCAAGACTCTAATACAGATGTGCCACCCTTAACTATGTCAAAGCTAGCAGTCAGTTTTCAGCAGTCAGCTAGCTAAGGGTGTGATTCCAAACTGCATATTCCTGTTCATATCATTATTTTTTAACGTTGTAGAAATGTTTCCATAACATTTTAATAGTTCCCTACTCATTAAAAAAAATTATGTATCTATGCATCGTACATTTCCACTGCTGTTATTTACTAATGTAAATGATCATTTAATGCGGGTCATTCCAATGTTCCCAGGGCCTTATGTTCCCCAGTTTAATATTCTGTTAACACACATTAAGCAAACGTTTCCAAAGCCTTTATGTAGTCAGGACTCATTTTCACAGGACCCGATTCACATTATTACCTTTTATGTTTAAACACCAAAGACACATTTAACTGTAATGTATTTCCTGGTTACATAACTGCACTATTTGACTATGTAGTACACAGTTACAGAAGGGATTTATTTGTAAATCCCTTTTGAGTCTGATTCCTCTCAGGGTTTCTTCCTCATATCGTCTCAGGGAGTTTTTCCTCGCCACCGTCACCTCTGACTTGCACATTAGGGATAAATTCATACATTTAAAATCTATATCCTGAATTTATATGTTTCTGTAAAGCTGCTTTGGGACAATGTCCATTGTTAAAAGCACTATACAAATAAAACTGAACTGAATTTAAATGAATAACAACATACATTAGTTCAAAATCCATCCTTCATCCACACTTGAAATTTATGAATGTTATGTGCTTGGAAAATGAACTAGGTTGCACATGCTGAACCCTCATTTGCGCTGCTCTAATAATAGCGTCATGTGAAATGTATAGTGTCAATAATGAAATGTATACACTAAACTGAAGAAATGCCATATTGTAGCCTATAAAACACAGTATACGGTCATAAAAGGAACAAAATGTTGAGTATGAACATGTCCCAGCTTTCACTTGTGCTGAAATTCCAGCTTTAAATCACCTTATGTGTCAAATAAATCTGGGGAACATAGGACCCTGGGAATATACTGTAGATATGCTCCCAACTTAATGCTTTGTGCACAGAACCTCCAACCTAATGTCTCCTCTTCATTTCCTCCATCTGGATGATGTTTTCTTTTGGAAAGCAGAAAGGAAGTTGTCTTTGTCCTGTGCTCTTCTTTTAGAGCAATTAAACAGTTCACACACACAGGAACTGGTCAAATAGTGAGTCTGTCATTAACAACCTGAATGTGACCCATGAAGCTTTTCTTTGACAATCAACTCTCCGTGGAGGTATGCAGAGAGTGAGTGAGTGTGTGTGTGTGTGTGTGTGTGTGTGTGTGTGTGTGTGTGTGTGTGTGTGTGTGCCATGGGGTCTACAATGCACTGTGTGTGAGTGTGTGATGCTGAGCCAGTGCAACATGTGAGCAGGTTTCAATAAGGGAGCAAATGATTGATGAACTTGAATGAAATGATTGGGAATGAGTGAAAAAGAAAGAAACAGCAGGTGAGAGAAGAGAATAGAATTAATGCAGCCGTCTCCATGGTTCCTGGTCTTAACAACCAGATCCCAGATGTGTGGGAGAGTTACAGAGGGGAATAAAGAACTATATCCTTTTGTGCCAGTGCCAAAACGTAGCCACTTACACCATTAAAGGAAGAATCCGCCATTTTCAACAACATCTGTAGTGTATGTACAGTTACCATAAATGTTCTGTTTCCATTTACAGAGAAAAGAACGGAAAACCTGAATTCTTAATGGACATCTAATGGGTGTTTCAGTAATAGGTGCTAGGATAAGACAGACATGAAAGAAGGTTTTACCAAAGTTTGAACCTGCTATGGAAACCAAAAGTGCTTTCACATGTAGTAGTCGTATTAGTAGGGGGCATGGTGGCTTAGTGGTTAGCACATTTGCATCGCACCTCCAGCGCTTGTGCACCTCTGTGTGCACAGAGCTTGCATGTTCTCCCCATACTTTAGGGGGGGGTTTCCTCCGGACAATCCAGTTTCCTCCCCCAGTCCACAGACATGCACTGTATGCTGATTGTTATTTCCAATTTATCTGTGGTGTGTGAAAGAATGTGTGTGATTGTACCCTAAGATGGATTTCCACCATGTCCAGGGTGTCCCCCGGCTTGTGTCCCGAGTCCCCTGAGATATTCTCCAGGCTCCCTGCGACCCTGTGTAGGATAAGTGATACAGAAAATTTATGTGTAGTCCTATTAGTAATCAGATTGAAATTGATTAATTTACTTTGTTTCCTATTTGGCTTAGTTTGGTTTCACAATGTACATTATTAAACAAACTTAAAAAGAAAAAAAAAACATTAATTGAGTGGTGTATATGGCAAAAAAAAACACAACAACTTGTAAACCCCTTTTCATTGAAATACGGTAACCGAAAAAAATCAACAAACCTTTGAAGAGTACGTGTAGAAACCACAAAAATCACCCAAGCATGGAGAACACAGAGAACACATCAATGATTAGATGATCATACAAAATAATTAGTGTATCCCATTAAGCTTCTATTTTTTTCGTTAGTCTAAATATCCAGAACACATCACGTTCTTCAGCGCCACAGCTCTGTCGGCTCAGTTTTTGTCTCACGGGTCAGTTTAGCAGCTCACATCTACAAAAATACTATTTGCCCTCAATCAAGAACACATGGCACGTTTGGTTGGTTTCAGACTGCTAGTTTTGGTCCTCACCTGAGTGAAACTGCTACATCTACACCAAACAACTCTGAGGATTAAAACACACCATTCAAATAGACTAATCACTGCATTTATGAAAACACCCTAACACACATCTGTCTTTAACTATGTTGACTATGTTGGTATTGCATAACCATAATTATACCCTCTGGGGAAACAAACAAAACAAAAATGCTACAGATTATACATTAATAGAGTAATTTAGCAAATGATGTGTTTTGCTAAATTAGTTAATTAAGGTATAATGTATTATCTGAACCATTTGTTTTATACATTCATTAAATCATTTCGCAAATTATGTGTTTTGCTAAATGTTTACTTACAAGACTATCCTTAGGATTCATTCTAAGTGAGTTTCAAATAAACAGACTAACAATTTTTATTTTTCTCACTTCAGGGAAAGGTTTCGAGTTCTAGGCCATGTTAATCACACGTAGACTAAAAGCAGCAGATTGTGACATACCATCACTTCACACTCTTTAAAAAACTCTTCCTCACCCTCTTGAGTGTCCTCTGAACCCTCTCTCATTTGCACACTTCAAGCTAAATGAAAACACAGAGGCTCCTATTGTATTTCCCAGATTTATGTTGATCGCGAGCTCCATGTTTTGCATTACTGGGTATTTTTCCAATTTCTTTCTGAAATTAGAGAGAAAAATGAGGATGAGGTAATAGAAGTGTCCGTTTTATTGTGTGTGTGCTTCAGGTGGGTGCCTTTTCTTACCACTACTACACTTCTTCTTTCTTTTCTTTGCAAATGACTCTCTTTTCTAATCTACCTAACCCACTAGCTACCATTATTCCTCTCTACTAATGCTGCCTGTCTTTTTCTTTCCATTCTCCCATATGTAATCATTATTATATTATTTTTATTCATCTTCAGGCTTCTTCCCAACTCCTTCTTCACCTTCCACACACACACATTTGAGTAATTATTAGAAACAGAAGGGTGTATTTGAGAGCATGGAGACATTTCTTTACTCCAACACATACAGTAGCGCCATGTGTCTCTGGTAGCTTTCAAATGGAGTATATAATTGTCTGTGTCCCACCACTGGCACTCCAAAGATTGTTTCAGCAATGCTTCAGAACTTCCTAGCCATGTTTTCTTTTGTAGACCTTGCAATAAGTCTAGGAACTAGAGCAGTAACTTCGTAAAAGAATTACAGAATTAAAACTAGATAATTAAAGTTTGTCACAACAATTTTTGATGTTGGTTTGACAAAGCCAGTCTGAAAGATTGAAACTGTTTCATAAGCTTGAAGAAAAACAGAAATAAAGAAAGGTTGATAGACAGACAGACAGTTACTAGTCGAAAGATAGATGATAAATAGGGTGATACGTGTAGAAAGTAGAAAGTCGGATGGCGTGAGAGAGTGACAAGGAGATAGATGGAGAGTGAGTGTTAGTAGAAAGACAGAAGGAGTGAGAGAGGGATACAGGTAGATCGAAAGAAATATGTAGAGAGAGTGTGTGTGCTACTGGTAGACTGATAGAGAGATGGATTACAGTTACATTGCCAGAGTGAGAAGGATAGAAGAGGGGCTTCATTAAACTTTCATTCATTCCTTACACATTATCTTTCCAGAAAGATTCTTAAGAAAAAAGTGAAATATATTTATTATCTTTTAAGGATGGCCAAAATGTTTGGTCTTTTTTGTTTGCTTCCCAGCAACGTCTAATGGGTTTTCCCAGGACACTATACATCTGTTAGCAGTGAGTAAATATGGTTGGTCGTTTGCAATGTCAGTCAAATGGCCTCTTCCTGTGAATGTAGGCCACATTTAGTGATGAAAATGGCTGGACTCTCAAGAGAAAGCTACATACGACACCACAGTACTTCATTCTTATTTGTTGGAGTGATCTTGTGCAATTTCCGTTTTGGGAAGAAATGCCTTGCTAGATGTCTAGAAGTCTCCAGATGGGAACTGACAAATGTTTCTCTGATCATCACAGTTGCATCACTCATGAGTAAGGTATGACTGAGAATTTATGATTTTCTACAGGTGTAACTAGATGGCAAGGCATCATGAAAGCATTTTAAGTGAACAGAAAATATACAGGAACATGATGAAGTCTTCGGGACTGTCTTCAATGCTCGCTCCATCACCACTTTGCGCAACAGGTCTATTTGGGACAGGGACAGAAACGTGCTGAATATACAGTGAATAAACGGTTCACTCGAGAGAATAGATTTGAACATTTAGCAATTTAAGATGCTGCACCTGCATGCCAAAGATATCAGTTTTCATTCCTCCCATAAAAATTTCATTTCAGTGGGAGGAAACTGGCGCCTTCATGCCGATTAGAGAAAAAGCAGCTCTCAGAAGAGACTGAGAAAATGGGATAAAGGGTTAAAGGGAACAGAGAAAAGGGAGCCTCTGTAGTGATCTGAGAAAAGCACCTCTTAAAAGAGTGGGACAAAGGGTTATAGAAGAAGGAGGGAATGGAGTGAATGGCAAAGAAGGAGAGAAATATAAAGAGATGAAAGTGCTATACAGATCTGAATAAGCGATGTTCAAAAAAGTGGGGTCAGAGAAGAAATGGAATAATAAGAGAGTGAGGAAGAGTGAGAGAAAACAAAATTATGAACATAATTACAAGCATAATCTCAAACTAATCTGCAATATAATTTATCTTTAGAGGAAACACTGTGCACATATTCATTGTGTGTGTGTGTGTGTGTGTGTGTGTGTGTGTGTGTGTGTGTGTGTGTGTGTGTGTGTGTGTGTGTGTGTGTGTGTGTGTGTGTGTGTGTGTGTGTGTGTTGTGTGTGCCACCTCTCTCACTTTGTTTAAACATGTTTATACATTCCTGGACAATCATTCCCACTCCCCCTAAAATAATAATCAGTTCAGCTACTGCTAAGGCATTTAAACGCTCATTTACCAACCTCTCGTCTTTCCTCTCCTTTTTATCAGTCCTCTGTCAGGCTGTGAGAGTGATAGAGAGAGCAGCGTGTGATGATGTGTAGGGTCTGGATACTTTTAACAGAGGTTCGATGTTGCATCACCAAAAATGGTACAAGTGTTCCTACTCCTACATGCTTTAAACACAAAGGTTTTTTTTAATACAGTGAAAAGTGTCCTTGGTCTGATTGAGCACCCTTTTTTCCCCCCTAGTCACTCTTCTACTGTATATTTGAATATATTTTAGCCTCGAGTCACCACTCCCTCCTGTTTTAGCTCCTACCAGAACCTTTCAATTAGCTACGGTACCATTTCTGTGCTTGTAAATAATGTATATCATTATCAAAAATGGCAAACAAAAACTGATCTATATATCTCACCAGCCACTTTATCAAGAAAACCATCCACACAACATCTCATTCATGCAGTTAGCCAATCAGGTGGCAGCACAATGTATAAAGACATGTAGATGCAGGTCAATAGGGTGAGTTATTATTCATAGGAAAGGGCAAAAATGTGGCATGGCATAATTCTTGGTGGCAGAGGGGCTGGTTTGATTTCAAAAACTGCAGATGCACAAGGCTCTCTAGAGTTTACACAGAATGCTGAGGAAACAGCAATGGTTTGAACACAGTCCACCAGTGAAATGATTGCTGGAGGAGGTTAGTTTCTTGCCCCAGTATGGAGGCACCTCTATCACTCTCTCTGAATTCTGTGAAGTCTGTGGCAAGAATATTGCAAGATGAAATTTACTTTTCCACAGAGTTTCTAATGGCACATACAAATTTGCACTCTTTGTTGAGGATTTTAGTAAACAGGGATTTTGTGTCTTTAGAAATCACCCGTTGTGTGTTTTACAGATTTGCATATCAACCAACGATGGTACAAATGACAGTCCAGTCCCATTATGTCATTCATTTTGATCAAAGTTTTATACAACTGTCACTTTCGCTAATTCATTATACAGTAGTTACTGCCTGTTTTCTGTCGTTCATTGGTATTTTAAGATGGTGTTTTGAGATGGGTTTAGTGAGATTTCAGTGGTCACATTTCTGAGCTGTACATGGGAGGGTATGGGTTTAAAACTTAGTATAGTCAAAGAGCTACTGTTATGGCCTTGAGCAAGGCTATAACCCTGAACCGCTTAGCTAAATACCGGAATTGTATCCCCTTTCAATCAAGAGGCACCTTAAATAAAAACATCTGGCAAATGAATGAATTTCATCCATCCATGTTCATATATTCATTTTCATCTTCGCTTTATCCTGGTCAGGGTTGAAATGGATCCGAATTCTTCCTGGAAACACTGGATGGGACTCAGACGCTGCACATACACACTCACTCACAGTGTACCTACTGGCATGATTTTTGGAGGTGCAAGGAAACCGGAGTACCCGAGAAAATCCAGACAGCCACAGGGAGAACATGTGAAATGCTACACAGAGAGTAATCCAATCTGAAGGTTCAACCCTGGACCCTGGAGCTGTAAGGCACCAACACTACCAATCACAGTGAGTGCTGTAAAGGTATTGAGCTTGTAAATGAATAAAAACCTCTTGCTTTTCCTTTTTGTCCAACATTAGTGACAGTCTGCATTAAACCTGTTTTCCACATTTATTTATTTATAGATTTAAATCCATGGTTACATTAGATGAGTCCAAAGTTAGGCCAAAAGATAAGATAAGATAAACTTTATTGATCCCACACTGGGGAAAGTCTCATTATAGCAGCTCAATTACACAAAACAGATAAGAAACAATACAAATGAAATATAAATAGAATAGCAAGATAGAAAAATTTAAATAATAAGAATAAATATACCTCATTTTTCATCTATTTGGATCACATCAGGCAATATTTCAATACTCAGCATTTCCCCCCCTGCAAATTATGACGGACTGGAGCACAGCAAACTACAAATTAAACGTAGCCTTTGTTTTGGACTGTCTGTAACCAGGCGTAATCGCTGGCTGTAAAACTGTTTTAATGCTGTGCAGACAGCAGGTGGTAAATATTACCTACAAAAGAGCTGCACGTGTCTGAATGTGTTTATTTTACATTTATTTTAACAGCTTAAGACTTTTCGGAAAAGAACAGTGTACACATTTTGAATTGTAATTGTTTTTACATGTGGTCAGAGTGTACCTGGTGCATACATAAGGGGTTCAGGGGGTTGGGGCTGAACAAAAACGTTGTACAATTAATGTGGACAATCATGTGTAGGCTCATCCTTTTGTATTATTCTTTGGATTATATCTTTGAGGGGGAAAAAGCTTGCAGTTACTGGAAGAATGTTAAAATCTACTTTTGTAATACACTTTCTGAAACTACATAACAACTAAGTCACGGATAGAGCTGCTGACTTTGAGGGTTGCATACGGCATTTGGGTTCATCTCTGTGATTTTGCTATTCAAAACTGTTTGTTTAACAGTGCACACTGTATAAATACATTATAATAACGTCATATCCATCCCATCCATCCATCTTCAACCGCTTATTCCTTCTTCAGGGTCGCGGGGAACCTGGAGTGTATCCCAGGGAGCATCGGCCACAAGGCGGGGTACATCCTGAACAGGGTACCAGTCCATCGCAGGGCACAATCACATACACACTCACACACCCATTCATACACTATGGACAATTTAATAACGTCATATGTTAAGGGTAAACAAGTTACTTTTTTAGGCAATGCCTGCTGTAAAGACCAGGTTATTATGCATAATTAAATTCTGTCACCATTTTTAAGGCATCACTTTGTGATCTTGTGATATATCTTTGCAGATGCTTGTATATAGCTACATGTTTATCCACAAAGAAAAGTTTCTTAACACAGTCAAGTGAACTTATAACTGAGTTTTACTGTAATTACTATTTATGCTCCATATATTAGGGCTGCAAAATTATCTATAATTCATTCATTCAAGTTTTTCTTTTTTTCTCTTTTTTAAATGTATGGAAATTCCTCAGAGCCTGCAAATATGTAACAAGGCTATGTGGGATAACAAGGCCCATTGTTTCCCTTTAAATGTGTCATTTACAAAAACGGTGTCTTTCCCTACACTAATAATAAATGTTCTTCTTCTTGTACATCTCAGTGAAGCCAGATTCAGTTACTCATAACAGAAGAGAGTGATAAAGCTTGCATGACTAGAAACAGTTTTCTGTAAAGTTCTTTGTTAAAAAGTCTATACAGTTAAATGCAGTATACAAATAAAATGTAATCAAAATAGAACAGATCTTTAACATCTACTGTGTTAAGCATCAAACTATCTCATTATTTTTTTTTATATCAAATATTTATTGAATTATTTAATACTGAATGTATTACATTCTTATCCAGTGCAGTTTATGCCCATTTGGCAAATTTCAGGCTGTATCTTCTAATTAGCAGGTTTTATTTATTTATTTATTTATTTATGAATGATTCTTTTTTTTCTCTCTCTTTCTTTCTTTTTTTTAATAACCAATGCACAGGACCATGTTGTAGTGTCCTTGAACTGGTACACTGTTCCCTGCTGAGAAATTCTGCTGATAAACAGAACTATAACACACAGATTCCACTAAACTGCAGCTCTCCCATCATGTATCTCAAGGCAACGTGCATTCTAGTGCAATGCAAAGTTCTCTAATGTGATCTGTCACAAGGGCTAGGAGATAAATGGTTCCCAGAGAAATATACAATATATCAGGGTGCATTGCAAATACAGGGGCATTTATGTAACATTACTACAAAGCTGCTTTGAGACAATGACTATTGTAAAAAGCGCTATACAAATAAAATTTAATTGAATTACTTTTGGTGTAGAAAATTAAATTGCCTCCTTGACAGCCAGCATGGTGGCCAGCTCACAGCTCCAAGGTCCCCAGTTTGATCCTCAGCTTGGATTAATGGCTAAGTGTGTGAATGTGTGCGCATGGTATCCATGGAATTTCCAATCCAGGGTGTATTCCCACTTCATGTCTGGTGTTCTTTGAATAGGTTGTGGATCCAGAGCAAGGAACCCTGTCAAGGATACTGAAGATGAATGAATGAAATGCCTCCTTGTGGATTTCTTTGCTTGAGGAAATTTTCACCACAGTTTATGTATGCTATTGGAACACATCGTGTAGGAACATCCCTAGTGCAGCTAATATTAGCCATGCCTCTAAGTTAGAATGCAATATATATATATATATATATATATTCTTAACTTTCTTCCTTAGATGAGCTGCTTTCTGTTTGATTTATTATGTCAATATGTACATTTAAAATATACTGTAGTTTCATGTGAAATACGTCAGTATTCAGAATTCATTGTGCTTTAAACTTCAGAAAGAGTTCACTCATGCAAATCGCTTTCCTTCATCGACTCGGTGGGTTCTGTTTATGGTTCTGGCTATAAACCGGCAAACGATAACATTGCACGGTTTGTTATTCATCATGGAACATACCCACACACCCACACACACCATTTCAGTACCTAGTTTCACCCTAGAGGTATTTATCACAAATCCTGAAAGGAGATCTGTTTAATTCTATAAAAGTGTAGATTTCTGCAGTATTACTATCCCCATAACTGGATTTTACCAAAGAACAAAAAGAGGCAAAAAGGGAAAGACAGAATTAAAAATAAATGTTAGGGACATTACCAGGAGGAATGGGGAGAATGTTAGTTAAAGTTGTGAAGTGATAGATTAGCACTTTTTTCCACAGGTCAGACACTGAGCAATGACCTTTCCCTCTAAGGGCATCAGATGGACTCATCCATTACGGTTACTCTAGGTTGAGGGTTGCAGATCAACCCGCATGTGACTGAATATGGGAGACGGAGGTGTGATGAATGAACAGTTTTCAGCAACTGCTTCCTTTCCTAATTACCCAAAACACAAGTCTGTTACATTTACTGCCCTCTGAAATGGCGCACATTCATTATACAACACCAACAATACCATTAATCCATGGCTGGGCTTTACTATACTACATACATTCTACTCCATAAATATTCACCCCCCTGAAATGTTCGACTTTTTGATGTTACAACATGGAAATGAAATTGGCTTAATTGGGATCTATACCTCAAATTTTTTTAACATTTGCAGGTAAAAAATATATATTTACGGGTGGCACAAAGGTTAAATAATAAAAAAAAATCATAAGTATGCACCCCTGAGGACCACCTTTGGATTCAATTACAGCTTCTGTCCTCTGGGATATGTCTCTATCAGCCTTGCACATCTGGATCCTGATATTTTTGCCCATTCTTCTTAGCAAAATTACTCAAGTTTGGTCAGACTGGATGGGAATGGTCAGTGAACAGCAGGTTTGAAATCTAGCCATAGATTTTCAATTTAATAGAGGTTAAAGTTCTGACTGAGCCATTCTAAAACATTCAGGTTTTTGGTTTTGAACCACTGCAAGTGTAGCTTTGGCAGTGTGCTTAGGGTCATTGTCCTGCTGGAAGGTGAACCTCCACACTAGTCTCAAGTCTCTTGCAGACTGGAACAGGATTTTCTTTTCTACTAGGATTGCTCTACACATGACTCCATCCATCTTGCCCTGAACCCTGATCAGCTTCCCAGTCCCTGCTGATGAAAAACATATTTATAACCAAATCCTGATTTCTACTTTTCCAGCTGCTTGGTCTGATGATGCTGTATTTGGAAATGTTCTCTAACAAACTCTGGGGTCTTCCAAGAACAGGTGTATTTATAGTGAGTTGGTATGGAGTTGGACATTTTAATGGCAAACAGGTGTATTTTTTCAACCAATTAAGTGATTTCTGATGTCAGCGAGTTGCACCAGAGCTAGTTTAGGGATTTTACATTCATCTTTAATAATAACTGAATTAGTCAATTTCAGCTCTAGGTTATAACACTACAAAATGTGGAAATGTTCAAGATGTGTGAATACTTATGTAGCTTCAATGATAACTCTCCTCCATCTCCCTGTCTTCACCTCTTGCCCTCTCTGCCCATCATTCCTCAACTTTCATTACCCATGTTCATAAGTCCTTACGTTATTTCTCTCTCAGCACCTCTTTTGCTCCATCCTCTGCCTCTCTCTATTACTTAAACATCTTTCATTTCAATTTCTCAACATTACAACCCATTACTCTTTCCATATACCCAATGGAATTTTCAAAGGAAGAAAGTGAGAATGTACTGGCGCTTATAAGGTGATGACTCCGGGGAAGTGTTAGGGTCTCCTTGCAGGTGAGGCAGATTTATGAGTTCCTGTGTAGAACGTCTGACAGAAATTAACTCAGAACGTTGATCCCTAGACATCTAAAGAACTTTAGTAGGTGCTGAAGAACTTTAGATGCTTTTCCACTAGAGGAAGCATTACTGAGGAAGTTTCTGGGCCATAAGTATAGGAACTATTTAAGTTTCTGCGTGTGTACTTTATACATGATGAATCTCTGATTGTTTAGGCAAAATCTTTCCAAAATTATTATTATTATTTTTAATCCCTGCATTTAGGTAAGAAGTGATCAGAGCTTATTTTATATTAAAGTTGGTGCAGAAAGAAAACAAAGTAGAACATTTGGGCAACACCGTTGTTTTTGAGAAGTGGTAAGTGGCGGGTTAACTATTTTGCAAGAATACATTTTCTTCTTGTGCTACAACTGTCAGTCTTTTTTCAGTAACGTAAAAAATAGTTTCACCAGCAGCTCGTCTAAAAAGCTACATTAATGTTAACATCATATTTGTGCTACAAAGCAAAGCAAAAAGAACATCAATCACAACCTGTTCACTATGTCTATGTCATTTTGACGTGTAATATCATGTACTCAAATATACTGTATCTCTAGCAAAGTTTACATCTCTCCTGTTATAATGGTCACATTCCCAATAGTGTATAAGAAACATAGACCAGGAACTCTTTCAGGAACTGTGTAGTTATTGATCAGGAGAGTTATGCAATTCTTTAGTTCCTGCTGGAAATACTTGGCGTCCTGATGAGCGAGAGCAATATGAAGTCATTTGTGAGTCATTTTATCACACCAATGAGACATACATATACTACAGATTTTGGCTTCTAAAATGATCAATTTTCAATTTTTCTACCCTGTTTCTGTCAGACATGCAACCTTCCACCAGATCCACCAACTCGTTTACCCAATGGTGAGGTTAAAGCAAACCTCAAGCATACACAAATCCTGATTTCAAGACCTGAATGAATAAACACAGTGACAAACATATGAATACACAGAATTCAACCAGACAAAACACACCGAGTTAGCAGTGAAGTTAGCAGCAACAAGAGCCCTACTGCACTCTGGTATCTTTCCTACTCATATACAAGATATATACTATAGAATATTATATTCTACTGTATATTTAAGCCACAAATCAATACTACAGTTGTACTCAGAGCACAAGCCTCTGGCAGAATCAAACCCCACCATCATCCATTTTGTGCTCTCTGAATCTACTACACCTCTGTTCTATGACTGTCTATGACATTACAAACATTCATCTTTCCTCTAACACACAGTCTCATCTGACACTGGAAGCAAACAATACACTGGCAACTGTTAAAGCTAGTGCAAAAGAGCCAACTCTGTCATCCTTATTATAAATAGTTCTCCATGTGCTGACACCATGCAGCTATTCATCCATAATGCTGTGTTGAATTACCAGCAGTGATCCATTCATGCCAGAAAGCATCATCGTCAGTTGACCAGAAACATCAGCATCATGCTCTGTAATGAAACAGATCTACAAAGCCCAAAGCTCGGCACTAACCAAAACCACATGCTATGAGCCGTCATAAATATCTCTTATCATGCAGACATTTGTACCGTGGCACTACAGACAAAATCCATGCTCTCATAAATTTGTCAGAAAGAATTTGGAAGAGAGGGAGTTACGTATGTCGACATCATAATTCAGAAGTGTCTATCATTTATCATTTCATAAATAACCACTGACTATTAACTAACTGACAAAACTTTGGATATTAATGGGCACCGATTTGTATCTTATGTTCTGTGTATATCTAAGCTGGAAAAAATGTGTCAGTTCCCCAATTTAAATATTCATTCATCTTCAATAACCATTTAATCCAGAGCCTATTCCAGGAACACTGGGTGAGTGACAGGAACACACAGTGGATGAGATCAGTTCATCATATTCACAGATTCACACATGGGTGATTTAGTGTAGCCATTCACCATACTAGCATATTTTTGGAAGGTGGGAGGAAACCCACAAAGACACCGGGGCTGTATCTGAAATGGTATACTATGTCAGTACCTACTGCTTGGCCGTCGATACAATCCGGACGTACTAGACAGCACGAATTCTGAAAGCTTGTCTGTATCAGTCCCGTTGCATTGTGGGATAGCGCAGTATGCACAGTGTCCAGTGGCTGTATACTGCAGAATCTCGGCAGAAGCAGCAGGTCAGCCGGGTATTTCTCACCTACTGTTTTATGAATACTGAGAATGTGGACATACAGTACTACTCCTTTGATGTACTGCTTTTCGCCTACTGAGTAACAGGGAAGTAGGGATATCTGGACACAGCAAGAGAGAATACAGTATCCTAAGACGAACCCCAGACCCTGGAACCATGAGGTGGCAATTATAATTGTTACCACCGTGCCACCCAGTTTAAATGTTTCTCTAGTAAAAACCGGACACAATGAATCCATCAGTCTTTTACTTCAAATGTACAAGCAAGAAAAGAATTAAACCATTTCAGAAAGAGAGACAGAAATGATTCTTATCAAATATTAATGGAAAAAACTGCTTTGAAAAAATGTTAGGCAGGCGCCACAGAGAGAGAGAGGTCATGTACGTCTATTTACAGTAAAACCATTTCCAGACTGTGTCTGTTGAATATACCGTATATTATATATAGTATGCACTGGGACTGTGGAGTCAGTACTACAGTATACAGTCCCCTCCAAAACTACTGGAACAGCAAGGCCAATTAGAAGTATTTTTTTTTGTAGACTGAAGACATTTGGGTTTGAGATCTAAAGATGAACATAAGAAGAGAGTTTACAATTTCTGCTTTTATTTCCTGGTATTTATATGTAGATGTGTGAAACGACATAGAACACAGCACAGTTTTGTATCAGACCACCAATTTGTAAGCGAGCAAAAAATATAGGAGCATGTGACTGACAGGGGTTTCTTGTTATCCAGGTGTATTCTGTTAGATTGATTGTTTAAACAATAAATAGCTCTGAACCTCTACTCTTAGTTTTAGCTTTCAGTTTCACCTATGAAGACTGCAATTGTTGTTAAAAATGAGCAGCTATTGCAAGCAAGTGATATGCTGACTAATATTAATTGCTATGTATTTTAATTTACTTCAAGATTTAATCTGTCCCTATACTTTTGCTCACCTAAAAATTGGGTTGTCTGATACAAAAGTTTCTATGTTTTATGTTGTTTAACACATCTAAATGTAAACACTAGGAAATAAAAGCTGATATCCCAAACTTCATCTCATCTCATATCCATCTTTTGATCTCAAACCCAAATGTCTTTGGTGTACAGCCCAAACTATGAATTGGTATTGCTGTTCCGATAGTTTCCAAGGGACTGTATGCTAAATTTCATTTTCTGAATTATGTCACTGAAATTGGAGTATATTGGGGAGAAAAATACTTGGAAAATAAATAGAGAGAGAAAAAACTAGTTAAGGACAAGCAGAGAATCTGGAAGACAAAAACAACTGCCACTGAAATGAGTAACTCTAGAGTACAGGAAAAATTACTTATAACATAATAACAATAACAACAACAACAACAATAATAATAATAATAATAATAATAATAATAATAATAATAATAATAATAATAATAACAACAAGTCAGTAGAGTGGATACAGAGGATAAAATAGAACATAAAAACACATAAAATCTGGACACTTTTATTGCCAAGGTGTAACTGAAACAGGGTAACAGTTTTTAGAAGACAAAGCCTTCATTTGTCACATATACATTACAGCACAGTGAAATTCTTTTCAACCCAGCTTGCTAGGGAGTTGGGGTCAGAGTGCAGGGTCAGCCATGATACAGGACCCCTGGAGCAGAGAGGGTTAAGAACCCAACAGTGGCAGCTTGGCAGTGTTGGGGTTTGAACCCTGACCTTCTGATTAGTAACCCTGATTAACCTTAATCATTGAACCACCATCACTGCGCTAGTTAAAAGGAGGTGGTGGATGGGAAAGGAAATCTGCAGGTGGCTAGTTTAAAAGTAGCGTGCAGCCACCAAGCCTTTGGTTTAAAGCAAAATAATTTGATTCGAATCTAATACATCGTTTAGAATTCCATTCAAATGGATAATTTGCATTTGAAAACTGTTTCACATTGTTGTCTATTTATTATTTTTTTACACTGTTGTTTAATATTCAGTCATAATATTGTCATGAACAGATATAAGAAGATAGAAAACTTTTATATTTTTTTTTTTTTTTTTTTTTTTTTTTTAAACAAGATGAGAGTACTAATAAGTGCTACTAATGCCTTGGAGAAATGCACAGTAAAGAACCGATTTCACAGTATACTGACTCACTGTATTAAAATATGGGGTTTAGTGGGGGTTATAAAGCTCAGGCATGTGGGAGCCTGTGTCATTTTTTAACATAACAGAAACAACATTCTAGAGAAAAACCAACTGCTGCCTAGACTCAGATGGCTAAGACACAAAAACATTCCACAAAACATACCGTCATGGCAACTGTGGTTAGCTTAAATTCAATCAGGCACTTTGCTTGACAGAAAACAAAGTCCAAAAGCCTTCAGCAGAATCAAGAAATACTTTATCTAAAAAGATAATTGTGGGAAAGACTGCAATGCACACATGTTATACTATAATTATGCTAAAACACGTAGTACTAATACTGATAAATATCTCACGATGCTCTAGTCTCACTGCCCGTCCGAGTGTACTGAAGGGAGGCACATGTGATTTTTCATATTGATCACATTTTCAGGGCATGATGGATTGTGGATTTTCAAGGTGGCTGCCCACAATCCTGATCAGCCTATCTGGAGTTCATTTAACTAAATGTAATCTGTTTTCTGGGATCTGATCAATCAGCCGGCATGAGATTTGGCTAAATCAGCTCTGGATTTCAAATTATGTTTTATTTTTTTAAGCAGTCTTTCTGAACAGACCGCTGGGGTGGTCCCTTTGAAAGATGGTAAATGTTTTTATGGAGATTCTCATGAAGATAAAATTCTTTTAAAGGACATTTCCCCATCAAAATAGTTTTTATTTAGGAAGTAACCTGTAAAGATAAAAGTACATATTAGAACGAGCCAGTGTTAATTCTGATAGCTGATTTGGACTTGGTTTTAGTATTCTGGCAAAAATACGTATGAGTATTAGTTATTTGGATAAATAACTAAAAGTAATTTAATTAAAAAGTAACTTTTTTACTTTTTTAAGTAAAAATAATTAGTTGTAGTCTAGATTTACTTTCATCGACCATCATTTTAACCAGATACAACAGAGCAATTTTTGTCAATGAAAATAAAAGTTTTTAGCTTCTATTCCACAGACTTTAACTCAAATGCAGTCATTTCCCAAGTTTTAAGTACTTCTTGTGGAATTGAAATGGAATGACACTATGCCATTATGGGCTTACTAAACCTTTTCCTTCACGTTCTTTAATATGCACTGGCTAAGATGTTAGATATTATCTAGTTAGTTAGTATTATTAGTATTAGAATTAAACATGAGCCTAACCAGGTTAGGAAAACAAACATTTTCTTTCTTAGTTACCATGACCAAAATTAACTCAGACACTATCACAGCGTTTCAGTCCTGTGGACAATGTCCTATTCCGCACTGATCATTATGTATCATGGATTTTTCCACCTCACTAAAGAAAAACATGATAAAAGAAATAATCTTGTCAATTTAATTGTAAAGAGGAACTTTACAGAAACAAAAGAAATACTTCAACTAGTCTAATACTAATCTCAAAGGGCAACCTCAGCCTTATTGGCTTCTTTTTTTTCCTTGCAAAATGCTTCTTGTAGTGAATGGAACATCAGGTCTGCCACCTAGTGGTTAGCATTAGTAGTCACAGACAATCAGGGAAAGGTTACACTTGAGGGTGATCTATAATACTCAATTTAAAGTTAGAGTTCCGTTTCATTTGAAGAGTCAGGGAACAAAAAACTATATAGTGATCCCGATCTGCTCTGAGTCACCCCGACAGCCTTGTAACAGTAATTAACAGTCAGCGCTGTGTCAGTGGGCTGGGGTGAAATTTGGCAGGAAATTTGCTATACATCAGCGCAGATATGTCAAACGTCATCGCGTCCTAACTTTAAGCACAAAAGAAGTCTGGCTGCACTGTGACAGGCAAGAGCTGGCAGCTAATCAACTATATTTCTGGCAGAACAGCTAAGGCATTTATTCTCTGACAAAGCCAGAGAACTCATGATCGCCAGCTAGTGCCTAATGTGGTGTGTTTGACGAGTTATGTGCATTGTACTCAATTCAGTTTATGAATTTATCTGAAGTTCAGTTCAATTCTATTAAACACGTCAAATGATACTTCTGTTCACTGATGGTGAGTGTAATGTTGACAGATTTGTGTCCATTTATTCATCTGTTCCGTTTCATCTAGGGCACTAACACAGGACAATTAGCAATTTGCGTTCATTTCTGAAATCGCAAAATCATGCAATCCTGGAGGTACTGATATCTTCATTGTCCTGAACACTTCTCAAACCACATTCTACTCTACCAATGGTGTCATTGCTACTTAGGCATCCTGTTTAGTGTGTAGTATGTGGCTTGAGATGAATGCGACCTTCAATGCTTAGTGAATGTGTACCTTATACCCACTATTTTTGGTCTGCATAGTCAATTTACTGTTTCGGTACGTCCAGCCTTCAGAGTTGCTGCATCTGATTTCACTGCACCTTTGTACCAGCTCCGAGTGAGCATGTGACAAATATGTCTCTTGAATCTTGAATCATAAATCTGTTATTTGGGAGTCGTCAGATTAATCTGCACAGTGGAAATGCAAGTTATGCAAGTAGCTCGCAATAGCATTTTCTTTTACTGGTGAATTCCAAAGTCTTAACTCGGCAGCTTCAATGATGATGTCTTAATTTAATCAGGAGGAATTTCAGTTCATGTTTAAATGCTGTTTGAACCATAGTGCAACATTGAGGAAACAGTCTGACTGAGTTTCCACTTTAGACAGGGAATGGCCCTCACTGTCATACCATAACAGCCTAGAGAGAGAGAGAGAGAGAGAGAGAGAGATAGGAACAGAGCGAGCAATAGTTAATAAAAGCGTTTCTTTCAATAGCAAAACTCTGTTCATTATGTTTGTGTGTGTGTGTGTGTGTGTGTGTTTGGGGGTACCTGACAGGTGAGTTCCTACTCTTGAGGGCTTTGTAAAGCTCCAGACCTTGATAAGGTGACACTCTCTTATCCTTCCCACCTAACATAAGCAAGACTGGGGTGCGGATCTATTCGAGACACACACACACACACACACACACACACACACACACACACACACACACGCACACAGATGAGTTAATGAATATGCAGCGTGCAACAGATGCTTTCAGTAAAAACCTTTAGCAAAAGTGTGTGTATGTGTGTGTGTGTGTGTGTGTGTACCTGTGCTGCATGCACTATAGGTGATTTGTCCAGCATGGTTGTCAGGGCTTGTGAAGTGGGCAGCTGGTCAAAGCTGTATTCCAGACCAACAGAGGAATATCTCCTGTAGGGGGCAGCAGAGCACACAGCAGTTAATTTACTACAATTACAGTATTTACTGCACTATCCCATCATCTACTGTCTGTAGCAATGCTGCCATCTGTTATCAGTCCGTACAGGATTTTGTTTATTTTGTGATTGTTGCGGACAAAAACTGTTGTGTCCTTTTTTTCCTCAAAATTTGCAATGCGACATATTTTGTGCTTTTTATATGGAAAACTACTTGAATTGGCAAAATTGCAATGACATTAAATTGTCTTTTGCATTGATGTTTGTTGGTAAATGAGACCTTTAAGCTGTACTCGTGTTCGACACAGTGAATCGAAGAGGGCTTTGGCTGAATGCACGCTGTTGATTTATTCCTGTAGTGCCATTATGTCTCTTAAAGCATTAAAACATTCAGTTCCTGGGGCCTCATTTATTTGCAGGTTCTAAATTGTTTCTTGAGCTTAAAATGTAGAATTATCGCACAATGTAAATGTTTACCAGTCAGTGATGTCACTGGTCCCGAGCAGTGTGGCCGCGTTGATGACGGGGTTCCGTGCTGCACATGCTCTGTAGAACTCTGGATACTGACCAATCAGATGACACGCCAAGAATCCACCATGAGACCCACCCATCACAGCCACCCTATCAGGATCAAGGGTCTTGTTACTCTGCAGGACATGTAGCACAGCCCTCTGGGTAAGAGGAATATAAGAATATGGAATATGGGAAAGGTGAGGAGGCAAAAAGGGAGAAAAAATAAACATCGTGATGCCCTTCATTTCAGATTTAACATGTTTATCATGTTTTGCACTAAAAACTAATAAAAAATACATTGTACTATTTAATTATAATATCATTATTATTGTTATCATTATTGTTTTTATAATTATTATGAGAAAACCAAATATTTTTATATTTTATCACTGGTAGCTTATGATTCAATTAAAAGCTTCTTTTGCATAAAAATGTCTACTGGATATTTTACCTAGAAACTATTTTCATGAGAGTGTGGGTGTGTGTCTGCACAAACCTGCACGTCTTTGACATCCTGACCGCCGATGTTTCCAAGGAGAGAATCGATAGCGTCTTGACCAAAACCAGTGGAACCTCTATAGTTAACTATTCACACATGCAATTATCCAGTCCATCATTCAAAGTTGTATCAGATCCATCATCTATACTTTGGTAACAAACACAACACTCACAGAAATGTAACACTCACCCATGAGCACAGCGAAACCCAGTTTAGTCAAAGCTGCAGCAGTGACGTTCCATTCAGCAGCAAAATGAGAATGAGGCCCGCCTGCACACACAAACACAGCTGGCACTGAACCAATTCACAGAGCTTTATTCGAAGTTAATCATCTGTGGATACTGTGAAATCTGTAGTACTGTAAAATGTATGTGCATGCACCATGTATGAAGACAACCAGAGGAAACTTCACAGCCTTGAAAGACCTTGCTGGTTTCAACAGCATGGCGCCAAAACTTATGCCAGCTAATGAAAGTGAGAGTGAGAGAGAGGGGGCGAATAAGATCATTACATGTTCTAATTCAGCAGGTTTATTTTACACATACACATGCTACTCACAGAACTGATGGTTTTCCTCTTCTGGTGTGGGAGTGATTATCATCGACTCCCAATCAAAGCTCTCATATGTATTAGCTCCGCCCAGGTGAGACCACTGTACACTCTGTACACGCTTTCTATCGGGTACAAACCCTACTTTCTGTGCACACACACACACACACACACACACACACAGAGTTAAATATGTAAAAACGTAATGTGTCAACCTCTTACAAAAAACAAAAGTAAAAGAAAAAAAAAGGACGGAAACCTATTTACCATCAACTCAATTATAACGGAAGTCTAAGGGCAGTCAGTGGGACAGTCAATAAACAAAATACACTGCGATATAACATTATTTTTTCCGGAACATCTTACCAAAGCTGGTGTTGAGGGCAAGATACAGTAAAAGAAATTACAGTAACATTTTTTCTAAGCTTTATTGGTATGCATCCATGTGCAATCGGATGCACACTTCTACACTTCTACACACGATGCATCTCTGACATCATCAGATTCCTTTGCAAATGCTTTTAACTTTAGAATTAATGAAAGCTTTGTACAGTCTGCAGCAGTGGACAAATCATTAGCCCGGGACGTGTGCGACAAGCAGAATTCATTCCTACACTATTATGCATAGTTGCTTGCCATGCAAGTAGGTTCAAGAACCTTTTTCTCTTTTGTATTCTTATTTCATTTTGTTTTGTCTGTTTAAACAGAACTTACTGTACTTCACGATGATACGACTCACCTTGATACGGTCACTAGAGCAAACACGTTCAAATCCCACCACCTGCTGCACTACACTCAGATGTGCAATCTTTTCAGAATCAGGAACATGCAGGTTTGTGGAAACACTGACAAAACTGAGCAAAATAAAGCACAGTGCAAAGCTGTAATATACAGTAAAGTCCTGCTAGCACAACATGCACGGTTAAAGATAATGAGAGGATATAAAGGCATTAAGCAGGCGTAAATACTATTCTGACCTGCGATGCACGGAGAGGACACAGTCAAGGTTGTAGACCGTAAGGACTATGGCTATTGGCCATATGGCTATGGCTATGGCTATTTAATTAATCTGTATTAATGACTTAATTACTAACTAGCTGGTCACATGTTCTTATATTATTATAGAAACTAATTTAAACCTAGCCAGTTAATCAGCCAAAACATGGGAATGGGCAGCACATTGGAGCTTTCATTTGTCCACCCCTGAGTCTGTGTTACACATAAATAGTTCTCAAACTGCCCATAGACTTCCACTGTAAATGAGTTCTGGGTTTCATATAAACAAGTTTTCCGTTCAACTGGTGTATGGAGAAATGTGCCGAAATTCTTGTCTAGAGTAATACGCTACATATTAGAATATTACTTTATGTGACTATGAACTGTGTACATGGATAACATCTGCTACACGCATTCACACCAAGAATCACGTTGTATCATGTGATCTACAGTGTGTGAGTGGGTGTGGTTGGGTGTACCAGGCTAGGGGGGTGATTAGGAGCAGAGCAGGACATCACCATCAGGTCTTTGATTACTGCTAACAGCTTGACACACCCAAACTCGTTCCCTGAGGACATACACACACACAAATATAAAACCCAACCTCGAACAAAATGAACACACACGGCCAATATAACTCGAGCACACACGCAGCAACAATAAACACACACACATACATACACGCAGTGTCCTGCACAGGTGTTACTGTTCCGGTTCGTCTCTCCACAGAGTGCAGCATCTAGCAGAGAAGAAAACAGGAGTTCATTTTACAACATTCAGAATATAAAACAGCATATTCTGGCAGAAAGTTTCCCGAAGATTCCTGCTCAACATGTGTTCTAACACCCTCCACTTGCTCTATCTTTCAGTGATGTAGATTTGCTCTTTTCTGTACCTTGCTGTTTTCACAGGCACTGCTGAAGAAGATTCGCTCACTGTCTGAAGACCAGCAGTGAAGAGGAAGAGGTTCATACACACCCATAAACTGACCTGCACACACATTTAGATGTCATATCACATACTCACGGTACAAAAATAAGCATGAAAACACTAGAGAAAGAAAGTGAGATGGAGAGATATGCTTGTGTGTGCAGGTACCTTTCTCTGCTCTTCTCACTACATCCACCAACACTGACGTAGTTCTGTTCTTCATGTCATACTGAGAAAGAGAGAGAGAGACAGAGAGAAAGAGAGAGAGAGAGGAGACCAGTTGTCTGTGGAATGCACTGCGCTGTCATTATAGGTGTACTCATTTCCCTGAATGGCCTGCGTGCGTGTGTGTGTGTGTGTGTGTGTGTGTGTGTACGCAAGAAACTATTTACACCTGACTGTTTCATGTGTGGGCTGGACAATGATGATACAGTATAATTTATCTCAATAGAGAGGTCACGATACATTTTCTGAGATATCTCAGGTATTGAGATATGTTTTTAGAACCTTTTGACATTTTTTAATAAATACAAATTGCAAAGAAGTATCTTCTGTTTTAGTGCAGATGTAGACACTATAAAGATTTACATGCATATTACGTACAACAATTGATAAACTGTACATGTAAACTTTTCTAGTGTCTACATCTTAACTAAAACTGACAAGCAGCATCTCTTGTTACTTTGTTACGTACCACCTACCCAATCACTGTTGCAGACCAAGTACATTTATTCATGGCAACGGTATTCCCTAATAGCAGGAAAAATGTTCAGGGACAGTTTGAGGAACATGACAGGGAGTTCAAGGTGTTGACTTGTCCTCCAAATTCCCCAGATGTCAACCCAATCGAGCATCTGTGGGATGTGGTGGACGAACAGGTCTGATCCACGGAGATCCAACATCACAACTTACAGGACTTAAAGGATCTGCTGCTAACGTCTTGGTGTGAGATACCACAGCACACCTTCAGAAGTCTCGTGGAGCCCATGCATTGATGGGTCAAATCTGTTTTGGTGGTACGGAGAAACCTACACATTATTAGGCAGGTGATTTTATTGTTATGGCTGATCAGTGTAAGTTTTTACCATGACAAGCTTGACCACAATGTTTTTTTTTTATACATCTGTGCTGATCAACGCAGGAGAGAATATTGAATCCCTTTCTAATCATCATTACCAGTTGCAAACTGTAAGATTTTTCCCAAAATTAAATTTTTCAGCGGGATCCCAAATAAGTGTAGTTAAGTGATGCTCATTATACTTCTCTAATATTATCTAAGTCAGACATACATTCATATATTTTATTTCACATTGACAGTAAAGACAATTGTGGGCATTGCACAAAACAAGACAAGAGATTACTGTGAGATGGGGGAAGTTAAAAACACCTATGCAACAGTCAATCATTCCAGACATACAGCATATCAAATGACTCATCTGGTAATAATATGTACTTAGTTTAATTTTCATATTACTGGACACATTTTTATCTACAAGTGTGTATGCCATTAAAATTATATCAGGATACAGTCAAGATATAACGCACAAAAGGAGTAGGTGTAAATGGGATCTGAGGTTTTTATTTTTTTTAAAGTGTGCATCTTTACCAGCATCGTGCGGAGACATTGTTGATGTGGGCCGAACACTTGTCCCTGCAGATAGACCAGCCAAAGAGAGTCTGGACTCAGTCGAGGACTCATCACCGAGCCAGAATCACATGACAGGAGCTCTAATGTGGGTCAGAAGTCAAACAGATAGCCCAAATATAGAGTATGTACTATATGGGAAATAATGAATGTCTAGATTATTACTCTACATATATACAGTATAGTCCATGCTGTATTAAATCACATATAGCAAATCTTACCACAATTTCCTTTCAAGTCAATAGAGAAGACAGCTGACCTGAAACCAGATAAATCTCATTAATAGTTGGCATTTACAGAAATGATATAGATGTGGTAAGCATGCCGACTCTGCCCCCTCACCTCCGATTGGAACAGAACTTCAGGCCCAGTCGGAAGGGTTCATGCCACCAGCCCATGAAGATCACGGCCTTGCCGTCGCCTGTCCACAAGGCCTGAGTGACAGCACTTACATGTGAGTGAAGTCGCAAAACTAAATTATCTACGTTCTCAGTAGTGCTAGATCTGCACTGGTTCAGGATTTCCCTTTCTACATGCACACCTAAGCCAACTCATCAGCTTTCATAAATGGTTGAGTATGTTAAGAGTAGCAATGTGGATTTTGGTCTCAAATACAGAGAAAGTAAGCGAGTACTGGAATTTTTGTAGGGTTGGGAGAGGGTTTCTCTCGCTATACCTCAGTATAGCCCCACTACCATTAAGTTCTGTTAATGGCAGTGTGGCTATACTGAGTCATTGTGAGAGAAACCCTCTCTTCTCCCTAAGGATTTTTGGATAATAATGAATCATTCAAAAAAATGCCAACAATGACTTTATTTATTCAAAGCATCCTGTACGTTGCATTTCTCTCGTTCTTGTGGCTGCTTGTTCTGTGTCATTCTGCTTCACACTATCTCCCTACTCATGAAAGAAAACTCCCATGGTGTTCAGCTGAGCCTGACCTGAATGTCTGTCGGTGTGTTCATCCATTCATGTAGCGTACAGGAGAGTGCCTGAGAATTCCTGATTTTAATGATGATGATGATTATTAGTATGGTTATTATTATTGTTATTATTATTAGAATAAATTAGCAATAGTGGTTTACCTGTCCGGGTGACACATGAAGTGGGACTCCAGGACACAGGTTCACTTCTCCTTTAGTTAGATTTGCTACACACAACACTGGGGTACTTTTACCAACCAGACCCTCGCCCCAGTCTTCCACATACACATTCTTATCCTGAAACACACACACACAGGCACGCAAACACACACAGTTGAGAGAAGCTCTATATATGAAGTACAGCCTATCCGAGTGTATGGATGCCAAACAAAGCACCATTAAAGTAACAAATTGTCATAGAATTGTAACCAGCTCCAGATTAGAATATGACTACTACTTAAGATCCTTTAGTATATGAGAAGGTTTTTTTTAAAGTCTACTTACCTCTTCTTCAAGCACACTCAAACTTCCACCGTCATTGGCTGATGGCCCTGCTCTCTTCTTCTCTGCTACGTAAAGTAACCTTCCCTCACATGGTGACCAAGCTAGACATGCAAACTGTGCTAAATACACAAATACATACAAATAAATGACACCGTAAAACCAACAGCCCAAATGAATAACTCAAAACAATAAAACAGGGGAAGAGTTGTTCAAAAGAAGGCAGCCGTACCATCTTCATAGACTTTTCCGTGTTTGTTCAGGGCTGTGAGGTCTAAGCTTTTCTCCAGTCCACTGCAGCCCCATACCTGAGCAGTGACAATTCACCCAAGCTTTAAAAAAAAAAATTATACACTAATCAATTAGTGGTTTGTGATTGGATGGCCATAATTACCTCAAGGTACTGATGCCCCATACCATCTCGGATGACTGCTCTGCGTACTCCAGATGGGGAACGGCTACTAAGCAGCCTGGAATTAGAGGAGATGTGGGTGAAATAAGAGTCATCTAGATGCATTTATATGATCCTTTGTATTAAATGTATACAGTATAAGTGTGTTTATTGTAGATTCATGTTATTTAGTTCAAATGTATATGGAAGTGTGCAGGACATGCAGTATATGTATATATACACAGTATAAACATATACATTGTGGGTTTTGGGTATGCATGTGCCAATGCCTTACTCTCCATGTGTGTTTATAGAGGGTCCCAGACACACAAACTTTTCCAGAGTATTTTCATTACATTGAAGATTCCAGTGCTGACTAAAGCGCAATCTAATGCCTCGGTCAACATCACACTGACTCCACTCTGAAAAGAGACAGATGTATGATTTTAGCAATGACTTTTGTTAAGAAAAAAGAAAGAAAGAAAGAAAGAAAGAAAGAGAGTTGGTACATAGCAGGAAAATTGGGCACGTGTAAGGAGGATCTAAGCAACACTGACAAGCACCAAATTGGGATTGCAAGACGACTGGATCAGAGCATCTCAAAAACGGTAGGTCTTGTGTGGTATTCCCGGTATGCAGTGGTTAGTACCTACTAAAAGTGGTCCAAGAAAGGACAACTGAAAGATCTACATGCATATTACGTACAGCAATTAATAAACTGTACATGTAAACTTTTCTAGTATCTACATCTTTACTAAAACTGACAAGCAGCAACACTTTCCCCAAACACTTGTTGATTTTCAGGGTAACACCCTCCGAAAGCACCTACAATGGGCAAGTAAGTAATGGAAGAAGCACCAGGATGCACCTTGGGAAGAAGGCAAGCTGGCAGAGGAAGTGTGATGCTCTGGGAAATGTTCTGCTGGGAAACCTTGAGTCCTGGCATTCATGTGGATGTTACTTTGATACGTACCACCTACCTAATCATTGTTGCAGACCAAGTACACCTCTTCATGACAACAGTATTCATTAATGGCAGTGGCCTCTTTCAGCAGGATAGTGCGCCCTTCCACACTTCAAAAACTGTTCAGGGATGGTTTGAGGAACATGAAAAAGTGTTCAAGGTGTTGACTTGGCCTTTAAATTCCCCAGATCTCAATCCGAATGAGCATCTGTTACACGAGCTGGACAAACAAGTCTGATCCATGGAGCCTCCACCTTGCAACTTAGAGGGCTTAAAGGATCTGCTGCTAACATCTTGACACCAGATACCACAGCACACCTTCAGATATCTCGTGGAGTACATGCCTCGATGGGTCAGTGTATTGCTTTCAGCTCTCTTTGAGGCCTGTAAATCAGCTGTACCGTGAAAACATTTCAGAATTTATGGACCACTGGCAGTTAACAACATGCTCACTTGAGTAGGAAGAAACCCAGACTTTACTCAAAGTTTTGGAAATCTGCTGGAAAGTTTTCGTTTGGTTTTGGCGACAAAAACATTTACAAACATTTGTAATAAATGATTAATAAACGATTTATAAATGAGGCCCATTGTACCATAGCAACCACTGGATAGCCATAATGTACTTTAACTAAGAATGATGGTTGCTAAGATGGCAATGTCATTGTGCTTCTCAGACATTTAAATGAAAATGCATGTCTTTTCTATAGTCACATGCATTCATTTTGTAGTTTGGTTCTTTATTGTCCTTGGTTACTTTATTGTCCTTAATTCTAAACAAAATCATTTCCTTCTACCATGAATTCTGTACCTTATAACAATGTTAAATTTGGAACTACTGATATTTTTAATACAGGGAATAATAAACTAATCTTACCAGTGCTTACAGTGAGGTTCTGGGTCTTGGTGTCAGACCCAATGCGTTTTTCAGTAGTGATGAAGGCAGACGTAGGAACAGGATATCTGTTGTAGCTTTTGAACACATCTCTGATCACACCCTCCTCCATCATTTTCATCATCATCTGCAGAAAATACAAGATCTTCATGTTCTGTGGCATTATTCACAGCACACCAATTAGAATAAATGTATATTAACTTACACATGGAGGTTAGATCCCATTAGTAGGATCAACTTAGAAACTGTAAAAGTGTGTGGTTTAACAATTCACTTAATAAACAGTCATATGCACTTACATCTTTTCTTACTGATAAATGGGTTTAGTACTCAGTAAAACCTTTATACATACCAGATACAGAGGAGGATAAAGTATTTGATCCCCTGCTGATTTTGTACGTTTGCCCACTAACAAAGAAATGATCAGTCTATAATTTTAATGGTAGGTTTATTTGAACAGTGAGAGAATGGTGTTCTTGGGGTCATAGGCAGCATTCCTCCACCTCCAAACACGGTGAGTTGAGTTGATACCAAAGAGCTCCATTTGGTCTCATCTGACCACCAGAGGACAACTGGGTGAAAGTGTTGTGGTCAGATGAGACCAAAATGGAGCTCTTTGGCATCAACTCAACTTGCCGTGTTTGGGGGAGGAGGAATGTTGCCTATGACCCCAAGAACACCATCCCCACTATCAAACATGGAGGTGGAAACATTATGCTTTGAGGGTGTTTTTCTGCTAAGGGGACAGGACAACTTCACCGTATCAAAGGGACGACAGACGGGGCCATGTACCGTCAAATCTTGGGTGAGAACCTCCTTCCCTCAGCCAGGGCATTGAAAATTAAAAGTAATTACTAAGTCATTACCAAGTATTAAGTCATGTTTTGCAGAGGGGTCAAATACTTATTTCCCTCATTAAAATGCAAATCAATTTATAACATTTTTGACATGCGTTTTTCTGGATTTTCTTGTTGTTATTCTGTCTCTCACTGTTCAAATAAATCTACCATTAAAATTATAGACTGATCATTTCTTGTTAGTGGGAAAACTTACAAAATCAGCAGGGGATCAAATACTTTTTCCCCCCACTGTATACTCACAAGACTATTTATTAGATTGTTTAGATAAAGTGTGGAACTATAGCAACCTATGAAAATCTTATAAATAATAAAATAAATAGAAATGAATGTTACACTTCAGTTAGGTTAGATTTGCACACCTATTTAAGACACATCAGCTTAAGGACAAACAGATACAGGTAGATAGAGGTCGACCAATAATGGATTATACCGATACCGATACCTACATTGGGCAGTACCTACCTGCCGATAACAGATCAAGCGATAGTTTTTAAAATTGAAACGGAATGAAAACATCAAAAGTCAAACATTGCTGAACTTTATTATAAAAATAAACAGTACCATGGACTGTACCATGGAAATCTACTGTACTTTTCTAAATGTAGTAAATATATTCATATTAATATATATACACTATTAATAAATATTAACATAAATTAAAGATATACATCCAATAGAATTTTAATAGAAATAGAGAAAAGTGACATCCAATATGAAAAGAAAAAAAAACACTTCAAATAACACAACAAAAATTTTCAGTGATGGTTTCACCTCTAGAGGCCGCTCTTGTACTGTATAATGACAGCGGACCCTTCTCGGCCACTCCTGCAACGGACGCAACTGGTAAATACTATCGGTGTGGGTATTCGCCGATAACAGATAGTTCCAGCAAACAGTTATTGGTTCCGATTCATCTGCAAAACCAAGCAATCTACATGTAGACAACAATTGCGGTCGCATCAATAATTTTTTAGATTTTGGTATGAATATTATAATATGTCTCCTCTTAGATTGAAATAATAAAAATATCAAAACTTCTTTTTTTTCTCAAGTTTGAAAAAGGCTAGAGTGCCATCCATCTCACAGTCATGCCAGGTCATAGTATATCACTGAAAAACCTGTTTCCTATAGAATTTTTTTGTGTTATTCTTTTAGACACATCATATTTGTCAATACACCTGACCTAGATGAAGATCAGATCACATTTTATGACAAATTTATGCAGAAAACCATGAAATTACAAACGGTTCACATACGTTTTCTTGCCACTGTATATATATATATATATATATATAGTTATGAGTCAGTATGATACGTCATCTTTTAAACATCAAGTCTTTGTAGACATGTGACGTGATGTGATAATTGTGGATGTCGTTTTTCCCCCCATCAAAGTAAACCTACTTTTAAACAATGATCAGCCTGGGCTTTTAAAACCAGGCTGTTGATGGTTATTCTACAGTATATTCTGATCAATTACAGAGGCTTGGCCACAGCAGTGCCACCCCAATGGAATGTCAGAAAACGTTATTACTCCTTTAAATGCAGCATTAATAAATCCTATCTCGCTCGTGTGTATTAAATCATCACTGTGATGTTGTAGGGATTTTTACTAAGTGCTAGGAGAATTGGGGAACTACAGAGCCAGTCCAGTAATGAATGCCATTATGTCATTATTTCAGTCACTCATATTGAATCAATGAATAAATCATCCATTCTGGAAATGTGATCTTGTCCTGTATATTAATAGATGGTGTGAATAAAGAAAGGGGGTTTCACGTTTAAAAAATATATAATAATAAAAATAAATAAATAAATATACACTCACTCCACCTTTACAAAATCTTATTTTAAAGAAAACCGAGCAATAAAGAAACTTGCTGATTATAATACACCACAGAGGGAAGATAATACTTACAAATATTAAGTTTAGACACTGCGAAAATGCGGAAGTGAATTTAAACGCTTCATGCAGTATGTCATAACGTTAAAGATTGATTACTGCTCGCGCGCATTGTCCAGCCGCGGCTTATTTGTTGGTGTGGTCGTTTTTCCTTCTTCTTTTTCTTCTTCTACTCGTCATGGAAAGCCCGCTCTGTGCACATTGCCGCCACCTAGTGGAGACGTTCTGTATACTTCACAAAAACTTTCAGCGAGCCACACACACACACACCTACACACTCACACATATACACACTCACACATATAGGTGCACTAGTACAAAGGGTCATAATGTTGCAGAGCAGCACAAAGTCTTAGACACCCCTTTTTTTAGTTACAAAAAAATGCTGTAGTTAGTTATTTTATGAATTCTGCATTGTTGAGTCAGTACATTTTAGATTTCCAAACATTAGTTTTCCAGCACAGAGTTAAATGTTGCAGGAAAAATGTTTGTTGTATGTCAGTAAAGAAGGGGGGAGGGGGGGCATGGGGTGGGAGCAAAGAATTGTCACAATTGTGACACACAATTGTGTGTTTAGAGGCCTTTTGTATGAGCCATCAGGGGCCGGTCTTCGTCGAATGGGGTTAACTGAGAGGGATCTGAGTTACCTTTGCCTGTCAGTAATAAATGGGTCGATCCGTTGCTACGATTGTTACATGATCGGGACAAGATGAGTTATCCAAGTCTGTCAGAGAGAAGGTTCTTTTGCCTTTATGATCCGCCAAAAGCGGTGATACATGATGTTTGCATGGCCATTAGCGCCCTGTTAATGGGTGCCTCGGGAAGAGAATTTCAACCTGATAACATGTGTTAAATATATATTTTTAGCAGGAAGATTTCATTTCATTCGTTTTGGAGTAATCTTTAAAGTAATCTCTGCATGAGCCTAAGACTTTTGCACAGTACTGTACATGTATACAGAGAGTAGAAACAGGACTTGGCTAAAAAGTAAAGCATTTAAATGTTATTGACTATTATCATTGGCTTTTCCTAATTCTGGTGAATAACAGGTTCAAATTCAGAGAGCCCAGATGTAATGGAAACATTCGGTCATTTGAAATCTTGATTTACCTCCAACAAAGATGTACAGTAATTATTCAAGTTTACTAGGTATGTATGTAAGTAAGTAAGTAAGTAAATAGTAATATATGTATACGTCAATAGAGGGCGCACTTGTATTGCAGTGCATGCCACTTGAATGAAAACTATTGAATGAACGACCCTGAAGAAGGAGTAAACGGTAGAAGATGGATGTATGGATGGATGTATTTGTAAAATTTCCCCCCAAAATTGGGAAATGCAGCTCTATCCAGCACTTGTTATTTAATTTTCTTTCCTGTAAAAGCCTTAATGATTGTGAAAACGAGTTGATTGTTTCAAACAACTGACATAAGTGCATTGGATATGCAGCTTTCGATTCGTTTGAATCGACAGACAGACAGTCCAAACCTCTTCGCTGACTCGACTTAAATAAAAGAAATGATCGCATTAAACAAGTTTAATCTTCTTGCTTGTATTAACATTCTACTGTTTCCTTTGTACTTGGGAACTGATTCGCCTGATTCACTAGAATGACAAATGACTCCATAAATCAGCCATTACTAAACACCTGGATAGAAGTACAACAGCTTTATTTCGTGTTATTTGCCTATTCCGCATTTGCACATTTAGACAAGTCTTGAGAATCATTAGGTTTGCTTTTGGGTCTCTCTTGAGAACATCACCTGCCACAGAAGACAAGCAGCTGGGCTTCATGCACCAATAGAGTTTCTTCTCACAAACAAAACTCATTTACTTTTTATATATATATATATATATATATATATATATATATATATATATATATATATATATATATATATATATATATATATATATATATATATATATATATATATATATATATATATATACACACACACACACACACACACACACACACACACACACACACACACAATAACAAAAGGTTGTGGTCTACTTTTCACTCTGGTGTATTTCAATCAGATGGCTGTAAGCCACACAGCCAGCTACATTGGCTGGTTTGTTTTACACACAATACCACTGTGCCTGTTCCAGTTCCCCAGACAATGCCAATTATTTTGCCAAATACACCTTGGTTAATGCGCTCTCGTTAAAGTATTACAAAATGAAATGAGTCAAAACATTCTGGATGGAGCCTCAAAAGCTATCCTAGGACACGAAAAATATTCTTGTGATAAATTCATTGAAGAGCAAAAGATGAACACTGGTGATTAACATATACAGGATGCTTCCTTCCAGATGAATGTACCTGTACTGCCGCAGGCTTTGTCAGTTCTCCTGTGAACTAGAAGAGATGTGTACAGGGACCAAGAAGCTAATGAACAATAGAACCATCTTTATGGTAACTGGGGTTTCAGTCCTATCTACAGAGACACATACTCTTGGGGCAAATAGACTCTAAACAAGATAGGAGGAAGTGGAGAAAGAAAACCATGAGAGACAAATGACTGAGTCACTCTCGCAACCTCTTATGAACTCTTTACCAGCCTCATAAACTGAAGAAAAAAAAATAACCTTTCATGCAGCATCTTGAGACATCATGGTTCTACTAAGAACAATTACATACTTGCACATGACTCTTTACCAGTCATGTTCTCCTCAAGTACTGAAAATGTACAACATACTGTAATTACAGGATAATACAGGATTAAAGGTGGTATATGTTCTTATAGTATGGCAGCTCTTAATAAAAGCTCTGAAACCATTGGAACAAAAACATCACACAATCCCAAAACATCTAACCAATCAATCAATCGTGTTGCCTGTCAGAAAGCTCTCAGTCAAGTCTACATTTAAATTCCCTGTCCTTACAATGAGGGACTCTGCTTATGCACAGCTGCTGTTAAGAAGACAACCTGAGAGCAACCTCCTGAGTCAACCAATGCAAAAATGCTGAACCAGACATCAGGCTGTTTTCTCAGCAGTAGCATGGGCCACATAATAAACGTCTTCAAAAACATCTTCAACCATTAACTAAGTCAGGCAGTCGTTCTCATATGTTTAGACCAGTGCCAAAGAAATCAGCTATGACCCAACGTAATGACTATCACCCTGTATTTACACTGGTTACCCATCCTTAGTTCAGATGCTTATGCTTCCTGCTTTCAACAAATCAACTTTCATAACTGACTGTTCACTTGCTGCCTAATATATCCCAACTCTTGACAGGTGCCATTGTAATGAGATAATCAATGTTATTCACTTCACCTGTTAGTTGTTTTACTCTTCTGGCTGTACATCATTCATCATAAGGTGCTTTAAATGACTAGTTACATGCGTCATGCAAAAAAAATAAAATAAAAATCAGCCTCCCCATGTAACTGGATTCCCTACAGCTTGCATATCACTAACCAGTCCACAGAGGAAACCCTATCCATTACTATCTCTGTTCCATCCCTTACTTGTGTAAGAATGCTATATAGTGATTTCAGCTCCACATTGAACATAATCCTACAGAAGTGGGTTGTAAATTTCAACCTTCTGTGCTTTAACTGCCTCTGTAACTGGACCTTGGACTGCAGGCAGTCTGGATTGGGAAAATCACATCCAGGACCCCCACATTGAGCTCTGGTACCTCCCAGGACTACGTGCTCAGCCCATCACTGTTCACCTTGATGGTATATCGCTGTACTGCCAAGCAGAGCTCAAACCACATCAAGTTGACTGATGACACAACTGTGGTGGGTCACTTCATTAACATTGAAGCAATATGATGAGTGGAAGTGGAACAGCTAGTAGACTGGTGGAGAAACAATATAATACAAGATTGTTTCAGAAAGATCTGTGGTGATCGTTTCCTACTGTACCTCAACAGCTTGCAAGTGTAGATAGTCAAGAGCTTCAAGTTCCTGGGCATACATTTATCAAAAGAGGCCCTACCTGGACATCCAATATCACATCTCTAGACAAGAAAGCAAAGTGGCACCTCCATTTTCTGTGTTAGCTGAGGGAAGCAAGTCCACCCCTCACCATGGAATGCATCTGAAGTGTTCTCTGAAGTGTAGTTTGAGAACTGCAATGCCTCAGGCTACAGGTTCCCAACACTGGTCTTAGAGTAGCCCACGTGTTGCACATTTGAGTGTTTTCCCTGCTCCAGTACACCTGATCCTTAATAGCTCTTCTTTTGTTGAAGTGGGTGTGTTAGAGCATGGAAAACACTCATGTGCAGGACAGGGTACTCCAGAACTTGTGCAACTGCAGAAGATGCTGAGAATATCATTGGAGTCCCCTCCGTCCCATTCAGGACACGACCGCACTGCTTCAGTAAAAGGCCTCCGGTATAGTGTTGGACCCTTTCCACCCCCAATGTGTTCTTTGCATTCCAGCTGTCTGTCAAATGGAATCACAACATCTAGACCAATTCCACCAGACTCTGCAACATCATCTTCCTCCAGGCAGGCAGAATCATCAACTAAAAGTCAATCGAAGTCTCACTCCATCACAGCCTGCTACTCTAGACAGTCAACATTTACCAACAGGCTGTTCAATAGCTTGCTGATGTATATTTTTATACTGAGTGGTTAAATACAACCTGTGTTGTGCAATGTTGCTGTTCTGTATAATTTCATATAATTAGCATTTAATCTACTCTGGTAGCACTACTGGACCTCATTTTACATTCTATTGTATTAAATGTATTGTTTTTTCTTGTATGTTGCACTTGGCCTTGGAGGCAACTACTTCATCCTGGTCAAGTTTGTGCCGAATCCTAAGACTATCCTGGGAATACTGAGCATAAGACAGAAATACACCTTGGACAGGACACACGTTCAGCCCAGTGCCCCGACTCCTCCCCCCAACTGTTTTTGGGAGGGAGGGGGAAACTATGAGAACACAGAGTAAACCCGATAGGACACGAGGGATATGTATGAAACTCCCCAAACAGTAACCCAAATTCAGGATCAAAAGCATCCGCTTTCTATAAACATTTTTGGCTTGCTCAAAGCCATTTTCTGTAAAGCTGGGTCAAGGATGTGTGCCTCGAGTCACAGCAGTGCAGAGTCTGGGTTCCAGAACAAGTGTTCTGACAACTCAAGCTGTAGCATTGGTGGAAAATAAGAAAGTGCGTCTAAAGTAACATTTCTAACATTGCTTCAGGAAGAATGTTTCACTGGTCATCACGTTTGAATGAGTAGTGATGGTTGAGATTTTTTTCAGCCTAAGCATTCCTCAGAACTAGAACATCAAGTTGACTTCAAAGTTTTGTACAGTGTTTTCCATAAGCAACTCAAAGAACATAAGACCAAAGTCATGTGACCATTCACTCTTCAGTCAGAAACAAATCATGTATTTGCTAACAATTCTTGTTTTTTTATTTATTTATTATTATTATTATTCATAGCAACTGAGAAGTGTGCCAATCAGTGACAAAGGGGAAGGAGACTTGTCCAAGTGCTGCTTGTACTGTAGGCAGACGGGGACACATCCTGTACAGTGGAAACTGGAAAGGGCTAGAGAGGTCTTTGGTCCATACTTGAAAATGATGGGATAGGAATGACAATGTAGGTAAGGAACTACAGAAGGCACTTGAGTTTACAGTTGTCTCATAATCGGAACCAAAGAAATGAACAGGACATGATTTTTTTTTCTTTCTATACATCAGGAAGAATGGAACTGCACTAGATTTTTTTTTGATTCTTTTTTTTTTTTAACAACTGTATGTAAACCATAGGCCTAACAATACAACATACATATGTCCCAATACAGGGACTCAAACAAAATGTATAGATACATATGTACAGATACAACTGCGGAAGGAAGGGAAGAATGGGCAAGTATAAACTGAAGTCAGTGACCCATTAAGGAAGAGGAACCAATTAGAAATAGTAATTTTATAAACAATGAAACTAAAACAACCAAAAAAAAATGTCTTTGGCAAAAATTTACATGAAAACAAAAAAACGGGGTGGATTTGTGGTTAAGGTTGAACAACAATCAAGACTTCCCCAACAATCTTTAGTATCAGACACGAACATTCAAATGTGCACACAAAAAGTGAACCAAATCCCAATTTCATGCGAATTCCAACCTAGATGATGACACAGAAACTTTGTTAATCTTCAAGCTGTATTTTGGTGGAGGGGCAGCAGACTCCAGAAGAAAACAGTGGTGCGATTTTGTCATTCTGACAAGAATGCACAAACAGATGCAAACACTTCACTGTCGCCACAGTACTAGTAAGCATGCAGTGAGACCAGGAATGAAAACCACAAAGCAGCAGCTAATCAAAACAGACTTTCAACCCTTCATGTACTGAAACACACTGGAGAAAAAGATCATTCTACAAATCAGTCATTAAAGAGAACAGCCTTATAGGCTGCAGTTTGAGCTGTTAAGGCAGTGGAATGGGACGTTATCAGGGCATTGAGGTTATTTATTTTTAAAAACAGACTTTGTTTAGTGTTTATAATGCACTTCTCAAACCCAAATTAAGCAAAGCCCAGCCCTGGTTTTCAGTACGGACTATCAGATTTATAACGGCTGATGTATGAGGTATATCAGTCACTGTATACGAGTGAGAAAGAGATGAAGTCCTACATTTCAGTTTTAGCACCTTCAAAGGGGTCAAATGACATGCACTCGACAAACTTCAACTGTATTTCTTTACTTGGTAAAATTGTAGACCAATGGTAATACAGCACGTGTTTAGTGAAAGAACTAGTTGTACATATGTATGCACATACACACAGCCTTATCATAAAAAGATTAAAGTGAGGTTGTTCTGTGATCAAAGGCAGGTATAATAAAAATGCACCGCATGCATACTGTGGAAGAACGATAAGGGCACACAGGTCTAACCTCTGTGCCCACTGTGGCCTTTAAATAGAGGTGAAACGGTGATTAAGGCTGTGAAACACTGCACAGCACTCTTCGGGAGAGCTGAACAAAACTCAAATCAATAAATAAAAAGACAATGACGATGACCGTACGTTCGTAAGACCTAAATGCTGGCCGACCGCGATCAGAACATTTAGCCCCGTGGACAGCCTGTACATTAATTTTGTCAGCAGCACTTCTTAAAATTTCTACAGACACTAACGGTCGTGTTTCTACTTTTTACAACCATATCTACCCCAATCATCTATATGAACACTGCAGTTAACAATTGACTTCAGAATCAAATGTCAAAATCTAGTAACCCAGCAGCTGAACAACATACTTTGCAATTTTAAAGAAAGAAAGAAAGAAAGAAAGAGGGGAAAAAATAAAAAATAATAATAATCACTAAAAGAAGGGGGGGGGATCACATTTGAAGCACAGAAGATATTATATTAAAGCTCAAAGGCTTGAAGTATGATAAGCGCACTATATAAAAATAAAAGAAAGAAACAAAACAATCTTGCAAAACTGAAGACAAAATTGAAAGCTAGAAGAAAGAAATATGAAGTGTAAACACTACTTGTTTACAAATTATGACTAAACAAGATTCGTGAGTGAAAGCTCTTAGCCAGTTACGAAGTTTCATAGGTCTCTCCCAAATGAGGAAACAAACAAAACAAAATTGACAAGTCTTAAAGAAGAATGACAAGGGAAACAGACATAAAAAAAAAAAAGAAGAATCTTTTTTTTGAAGAATGACATTCAAATTGGGTTAAACATGGAATGCACGACTGAAGGCAGGGGTAAAAGACAAAGGGTCGAGTGAACAAAACAAGGGGGAAAGGAAGAGGTGGCACTACAACTGACAAAAAAGAAAAGAATAAAAAAAAGAAAAGAAAAGAAAAAACAACAACGAGATGTAAACTTCAATTTTATTCTTCATGTGTATGGAACAGCTGAGGAAATCAGGAAAGTGGGGCTTTAAGGGAGTGGAGGAAGGGGTGTGGGTAGGGATTGAAGGATGAAGGATACTGGGGAGGGGGACCAAGGGTGCAGGACATTTAGGGTGTGTCAGGGGTTTTTCGGGGGTGTCCGAGGTTGCCTCTGTGGCAGCCCGTTTTGGGCAGGGCGATCTTGCCGGTAGGATAACACAGAGGGGTGGGCGGGGCCTTTCATGCTATTTGAGAACTGCAAGTTGGAAGAGTTGCCCTGGCCACGGTCGCCTTGGCCACGGTCGCCCTGGGCACGGTCGCCCTGGGCACGGTCGCCCTGGGCACGATGGTCTCCAGAATAGCGGTAGTTGGTCCGGTTGGAATTGCGGTCGTAATAGGAGCTGCTGCCGTTATGACGCTGACCCGGATAACCCTGAAATATACGTCTGTTACCCTGGAACACCTTCACAAAACACACAGAAGAAGAAAGAGAAATGAATAAATTCAATGCAATTATTACACATTGTGTACTTAAATGATGCAAATGAACTTTTTAGATCCCACCCACTAGCTAGGTTCTCCCTCACATGATAACCACCAACTGGGGAGGATAAACGCTCGCACATACTTCCTCTGAGACACGTGAAGCCACCGCATTAACCCCCCCCCCAAAGGATAAAGGAGCTATACATAGCTCTCTCACACACACACACACCCACGATTGGCTAATTTTACTCTGATTGACAGTTCGACTGATTTGATTGACGCCCATCAAGAAAGCAGGGTCAATTTTGTGCTCTTGGAATCTCTGTGTAAAAGGGTATGCGCGCATGTCATATGTGCTGTTCTTTGCGTTTGTGTGCACGTTACCTGTTTGTGTGGGACGTTGGGGCGACTTGTGTAACCAGAAGCCTGGGGCTGAACTTGAGCTGGGGCTTCTACAGGGGCGGAGCCAGTGACCGACGAAGAAGTGGAACTACAGCGAGAGCGATGGGAGTAGCCAATCTGCGGATGATATACTACACAAGGAGACAAAAAAAGAAAGGAAAAAAAAAAGTGAGAGGATTTTAAAAAGTCCAACAGAATTTCAGTACGCTCACATATTCAGACATGTCAAAGCCCTACCTGATCCAAAGCCCATGATGCTGGCTTTAAGAGGTTCCAGTTCATATGTGAACTTAACAGCTTTTCCAAGATCCTCATCATACTTCCTCTCACTCACAAAATGCTGAAATAAAGAGAAGAGAAAACAAGGTTAACCATATATCTGTATATGCGTGTGTACACGTGTGTATGTGTATATCCGCAGGTCCATACCTTGATGTCGGCACGGAGTTCTGTTAGTTGCTCTTCGGACATGGAGGCAGACTTGTCAGTGAGTCTCCTCAAATCCTCCGCTCGCTTCTGACGCTTATCCAGAATAGCCACTACACCAGATGAATACGAAGAACAGTCGACATCACACAAAACCACAATGAGAAGGAGCTTAACCTGCCCTTGAGCAGGAAGAACACATCATGACATGTCCACTGTTAACAGGACACTGCTCTATGTGCACTTTCAAACGCATTAGAAGGAAGGAAGATCATGGTCATTGCCACTCTGAAATATGAATATGAGTGCGTGCATTCCAATAATAGAATGGGAGAGTGTAGCTAAAATGCACGAGAGCAAGCACGACTCACAGCGGTTAGCACATTGCTTCATTCTTTGTGGTAACCCTTTAATATTCGCAAGACTGCAACTAAACATGCTATTTATTCAAATGATTTATAAGCTTCAGATTGAGTTAGACATAATTCTATCTGCTCGAGACAAATTGTGATGAAAATGCTTCTAAGCCTTATTACCCGTAAATGATCCCAGCCCTCCCCCATTTAGGGCCCATGAAATCGAATTTTAGAAGTTTTTGTACGAAGCTCTTGGCATTGTAGACAAATACGTTAGTATAGATTTTATAAAATGCTTAAATTTTCACATCATAATTTTTGGGAAAACTTTTGGTGACTTATCCTGAACTTGTCCAATCAAATGCTGTCTAAAATGCATGCGTTTCTTAAACTGCAGGGGTCACTCACTAACCGACAATAGCAAACAGTGCTGTGAAAAAAAGATGATTTGCTCCCATCCGGATTTCTTCCGTTTTTGTGGGACTCGTACTAAATAGCTTTAGATCTTCAAATAAAATACAACTGGCAACTGGAATAAACACACAATACAGTATTTATTTATAAAAAAAAATAAAATTAATTGAATATATTGAAGAAAAAAAAAGTTATCCAAATACCCATCATCAATGTGAAAAAATAATTGCCCCTTTAAACTTAAAATCTGGTTGTGCCAACTTGGCAGCAATTACTGCAACCAAGCCGGAGCAACTGTGGCTCCGGTGGTAGAGCGGGTTGTCCACTAATCATAGGGTTGGCGGTTCGATTCCCGGCCCACAGGACACCACATGCCGAAGTGTCCTTAGGCGAGACTCTGAACCCCAAGTTGCTCCTGACGGCAAGCTAGCGCCTTGTATGGCAGCTCTGCTACCATTGGTGAATGAGAACCAGTGTAAACTGAGGTTAAATAAAACACACACACACACACACACACACACACACACACACATACACACTACACTAGGTGAGCTACAGTTCAGTGAGGGAACCATGAACGCCAAAATGTACTGTGACACACTGAAGCAGAGCATGATCCCCTCCCTTTGGAGACTGGGCCACAGGGCAGTATTCCAGCATGATAATGACCCCAAGATGACCATTGCCTTGCTAAAGAAGCTGAGGGTGAAGGTGATGGACTAAACCCTATTGAGCATCTGTGGGGCATCCTCAAATGGAAGGTGGAGGAGCACAAGGTCTCTAAAATTTACTGCTTTACTGATGCAGGACAGGCCTATAAGTCCTTTGTTGTTGTTTTTGGCTCTTTTGGGGCTTCCTGGATGAGTAGTTGCTGTGGCTCTCATTGGGGTCCTTTGGAGTCAAAGAGCCTTTGAAATAGCTACAGCTATACTACAGCTGAAGCCTATTATGAATGCATTTTCATAGATTTGGGGGATTAATAAATAAGGGGGCAGATATCTTTTCACAAAGGCCAAGTTGGTATTGGATAACTTATTTTGCTTCCATTCGCCCCAAGAAATATTGCTCCAACCCCAAAAACATCATGGCTGCACTATTAGGGACAGACTACTGCTACAACATGCTGTTAGTATACACACAGCAATTGTGTGCATATGTGCGTGTGTGAGAGTGATGATCAGCACAAAGGGCAGCATGTTAGTGATCAGTCCAGAAAGCTCATTTTCAATACAGTTTTAATTTACTGCAATATAAATGTCCCTGTTTTCCAAGGGAAGTCTATGCACAATGGTTGGAGGGTTGGAAACCATTGTTCTGGGACACTCAACATGCTAAAATAGCAAAGGGCCAACTGGCATTGAGAAATTCTACACAGCTGGAAACAAGCTATCTTTAAATTCTCCACTACATTATTTAGCCAGCTGCTAAGTGACTCACGAGTCTGTTTAGATTCTGTAGGAGGAGGTGCTCCCTCCCTGACTTCCTGTTTGAGAAGGAAATGTGTCAACATATGAAATGAAATCTACATGCCATTTCGTAAGCACTTCAACTATACATGCCTCTGAAGAAAAAAAGGGGGGTTTGTCGAGTTCTATTTCTGGACCAGAAAAATATCAAAAAGAATCGGTCAAAGAAAAATCTAGTGATATAATCACCGCAATATTGAAAAAAGAAAAATTCTAGTGTCTCTTTAATGTAGGTGTATAAACACTACAGACAGAAAAATAAGTACATAAATAAAGAAACTAGCCATTGCATAGCAATTTTGTAAATCACTTGTTCTTGGGTATAAATTACATGAGGTCTAAAAACACTTCGAAAGATTACAAACTGCACTTTTCATGCATTCCATGCTGATCCTCTTTGTTTCATTTAAGCAACTTGAAAACAGCGTGATGCACTAAAAGATTGGAAAGACCTCCATTGTGCCATTTATACTGCTTTAGAAGACATCTGGAGTACTTAAAAGTAATCTTGGACTCCGAATGCATGTTCAGCTCTCGGACAAAAGTGACTGAGAAACTGTTGCACAGGGGAAGGACTGTAGCAAGATGAGCTCTCAAGCAATGCACATTACCCACACAGACACTTATCCAGCGAGAAGGATGACATACAAAGGATTGGGTTTTTTGGTTTTTTTTATGAAAAGGACTGGCAAGAGAGCAAGGGAAAGGAAAGGAGAGGAGAGAGTTGAGCACAGAAGCTGAAAGCCAGATTACTGTAGGCTGCTGTTTCCTAACTGCACACACATACAAAAGAGCCATTGAGGGATGCGTGACACCTGATAGTGTTTCCCAGGGCAAAGAGCAGGAGAATGGACTCCTTGTGAGGTATGCATTCCTGCACAGCTACACTGCCCCCCTGACCAACACACACCCGAGTCATATAAACCAGAATTTGTGCGCTTGAAGGGATCTTTAATAGCACTGAATGAATCTTGTCTTCATTTTTAAATGGTGCTGCTCCTGTTAATTTCCGTTACTGTCCACAGCACAGTCCGGATGGTGGGAGAATGCCTAGAAGAGGCTGTCTGTGGCATCGCAGTGCAGAACCATTAATGAGTTCTGTCAGTGGCTGACCTGAGAGTGTGCTTTAGAGCATGGTGGCTAAGAGAAAGAATGACTTCAACCTCAAGTGTTTCTTCACCAGGAGGATGTTTACGCTCAGGTGCTCATCACAGGCCATGTTCCCTTTGAGCTCGTAGCACGGTGGTGGAACGAGCTTCCACTGCCTGTCCGAAATGCTGTGTCACTAGCTGTTTTCACATAAAGACCGAAGACCTACTGTTCACCAAGTACTACCTCATCTCCAACAGTTTTCTAAGGTCCTGACCAATAGCATGAGCGCATGTTTTTGATGGCGACTCCAAAGCATTTCTGTAAGTCGCTCTGGATTAAGACATCTGCTAAACTGAAATCAAACATTTTCCTACCAAACATTTTCAGACAGGATATTCAGTGATGTTGACGTTTTTTTGCTTTGTGGGCCCCCAATTACAATTAAAAAGCATACAGTCACTTCGATTTCCAACCAGAGAGCTCTGAATTTCAGTTTAAGCCAAGAATTTTATTCTTAGCACGTCAGCACTAACAAGAAGAGCCAAAAAAAATGAGAACAAGATAAATACTCACTGGCTTCCGCTTTGACTTTATCCATCTCAGCCAGCAGAGCCACCTCTCGATCCATAAGACTATGATAGAGAAAGAGAAAACAGTGCTGCAATTTCTCACCATTATCCGCAATGGAAGGAAAGTGTTCGTGGATTCTAGATCATTAGTGCTATCATTTGTTCCACTCTTAAGATAACTCCAAGATAAACGGCTCCTTCAGAGCCTATAAAGTTAACAGGGTAGGATCAGTTGTCTCTGGATGTCATACAGCACAGATTACAATGAAGAGGGATCCCATAAGGACGTTATCAAAAGTACCTGTACTCATTTGTGGGGATACAATTTATGACCTGAGACATCACCTAGCATTTCAACAATTTCCTAAATGCTTAAATATTTTTATTTGCTTAATTTTTATTTGTCATTAATTTTTATATGTCATTTTATTTGTCATTAACATACCAAATGTACACTTTATATATTGTGATGCATAATCACTTATACAAAAGACAAAGCGCCAGTGTGGGTGCGGCTTTTCATTCTAATCCAGCAGGAGCCATAGCTGATTCCACCCATTTAATCAATTGAGCTTGGCTTTCCATAGACTCAGGTGTGGCTTCTGCTTGGTTGGAATGAAAACCTGCACCCATACCAGCCTTTTCCAATAAAGATTGGACAGCCCTGCCTTACAGGTCTGACTGCATCTAGAACAGTGGTGTCCTATCTTATCCAGAAGGGCTGGTGTGGGTGCAGGTTTCCAATCCAACCAAGGTGGAATCAGATGTAGCTCCTGCTAGATTAGAATGAAAAGCTACATCCACACCGGCCCTTTGCAGTTAACAGTGGGCACCCCTGAACTAGAAGACCAGGAACAAGATAAATCAATGTTTAACAGTGCCACTCTTGTCAATATTAGTCTTCAGGTTCAGAGAAAAAGCTGACCATTCATTACTGTCTTGCACAACATGTATACTATATGTTAGGCTATCAGGAGACTGCACAGTACAGCCAATTAAGCTCAAAAAGCAATACAGTGCGTAAATATGGCTGTTAAGTTTACTATTAAATTAAAATGTAGATGCAAGTTATATATTTATTCAGCTAGAGCAGACAATACCACTACCAGACAATTTCACTAATCTTAAATTGGGGGGGGGGATCTGATAGCAGAATCTGATAGCTCCGAGCTTACTCTTTACTGGATAGTTAGGTAATGATATTCCTGCTTATAAATGATTAACCTGACATCCCACAAACAAACAAGTTGTGGATTTGACAAAAAAAAAAAACATTTTCATTGAAACTTTAACTGCAAAAGGCAGAGCAAGATATAAAGCCTTGTAAACACAACTTCAGCACAGTTCTTAAGCAAAAGAACATGACAAAATAGTGATCATGCCAGTAGAGATCTTTTGTGGCTGTGTGCAGGACAGAAATTTACCAGCTCTGTAGCTCAGCAAAGGTCTGCTTCATCCTCTTGATTGATGAATCCATCTCCTCCTTCACTACCACTCTATATCGTGTCAAAGATGCCGTACACCGCTGGAGATCCTTCACTGAGCGGTCAATGTTCGATGCTGAGACAGAAAGCAAGAGAGAAACACAGAACAAGACAGATGTTAGAACACTGATGTACCTCATATGAATGACTTGAATAGTGATCAATGTTTATGCACAAACACTGATGTACCTTGTGTGCCATACCCGAGTAGTAACTCAATAATTCATATGTAATCACAATACTATACATATTCTCGATTGCCATTTTATTAACACCACCACACCAAGAGTACTCGGTTTACTTTTTTTAAACAAAGTAGAAAAAAAAGGTTTGAATTTAACCACTATTTTTAAGAATTTACCCACATTATTAAGGCAAACAACAACATTTTTGTTTTAACAGTCAAAAAACAAATATCTTCTCTTCATATATCTTATATGAAGATTAAATAAACAAGTGTTAAAGAAACTCTTAAATAAAATGTTACAAAATATAATGTGTGCAATGTAAAAGTGGAAACGTAGAACAATCAAGGCAAACATCGGATTACTGCGTAGGACGTGACTCCTGGTGCTCTGGCTTGTGCTCAGCCTGTTAGCATAGAAAGCCTAGCATCGTATAAAACTTCTGCACTACCTTTTTTTGTAAAGCTTACACACAACGGTGTTCTGACGTTGGTCAGAAAAAAGAAACCAAAAAAACTGTCACTGGCGAGCTGACACCATGCGTTTACATTTTATCGAGCGTTATACTGAACATTTTTTCTATCGTTACCAAAAAAGGTGTACCGTCGATAAATACCGATACCGTTTTATCGCTCAGCCCTACTTCCAACAGGACAAATGATCCCGAGCATACCTTGAATTCCACCAAGGCTTGGTTGCAGAAGAAGTCCTGGAAGATTCTACAGGGCCATCACAGTCACCTGACTTGAACCCCATAGAAAATCTCTGGTGGGATTTGAAGAAGGCGGTTGCAGCACGCAAACCCAAAAATATTACTGAACTGGAGGCCATTGTTCATGAGGAATGGGCTAATGTTCCTCAGGAATGTTGCCAGAAGCTGGTGTCTGGCTATGCATCTCATTTGCAGCAGGTCATAAAACCATTTGACAATAAACCCGATTTGCAGTGGGGGTTGAATAATTTTGATTGCAACTGTATATAGCAACACTAACACACTGCCTAATAAAAGAATGAGTGAAAGGTAGGGGAGGGAACAACATGGCAGGTCCACAAGGATACCCAGGCCCACATGGAAATCAGGTCTGTTTACTTTGTCAGGCAGGGACTCAAATTAGCCACATACAATAGGCCACAAGTAAAAGTACACAGATCTATCCACAGACTTAGAGAGACAGAAACCGTCAGAGACATTCAAGTCCCTGTTGGGACACACAGATCCCTTGGCCAATGTGCCGGTGGGTCTGTGTGTTGACAAACTGTGCAGATGCTAAACGAAAGCCTGCCTTAATCTCTAGTCCTTTCTGAGGTTTGTTCGAGCTCAGTATGTTTATCCTCTCTCTCGCTCACTCTGATACTCGTGAGAGCATTACGGTCTCTTGGCTGAAGTGTGAGGTGAATAACAGAAGCACACCAACACCTGGTCTCTCAGCATCACAACCTTTAACTTGATGCCTGCTACAAATCAGTAAACACACATACACACCCCTTAAGTAAGTTCACTTCTGTGACCAGTGTATTTGAACAACGGGAACAAGTTTAATCCCATGTAACTTGTGCAACAACCTGAATTTACATTGCTTTTGTTTGATCAAAATTGAGTAATAAAGTAAATATCTCAATTTACAACAGGGGAAACAGGGTCCAAAAACAGACATGTACAAGGACAGAGACAGAGAGCGTGAGAGTGAGAGAAAATGCTCTGCAATTTGAGCAAGCCTAACAAATTTCATTTACATATATATTTTTAAAAAATAATAATAATTACAAACTGTACTGTTGCTTATTTTGACTTTAAATAAATGCTCTGGTACTAGCATATTTTACACAAAACCTAGTGACACACATCACATGCACCTTTGGGTTTATCGATCTGATATAAACCTGGTTGTCTACCAACTAGCGAGGTTATAGAAAACCAGGCCTCTGTAACATATAGTGTTCAAGGCCAGCTAGTGGTGAGAGATTTACCAGAAGGTTCTAAATGAGAAACCGAAGAAAACTTCCGGTTTCTACCTAGAGACAAAGGCAACCAGTGTATTTCTCTGAATACATAACTTCATGCAGTCTTGGTTTCTGAACTCCTTAAGGCTGCTTATTTGTTCATTTCACATTCATATGTTTTGAATTTAATTTTTTTTTCCAGAACCATCATGCTTCAGCACCGGGTAAGGAACAAAACGCGAAGTAAATACAAAACTGTATTTACTTTGCAATTTAGCCTTTTCCCATTACTTATTCAATCGCTGGAGTGTGGAGCTTCATTTCAACATTTTCTCACTATGAGGAAATCAAGCAAATTGTCTGTACTGGACAGTCAGAGGGTTACAAACACGCGTTCCCAATGCAGAATATTAAATAAGGGTTAAGAAAGCTTTATGAAATAGCCGTGTGCACATACACACTTTCACATGTGGCACTGGGTATTTACTCGCACTAGTACATCTCTCCATCGCCTTACTATAAACACAAGCAGAGCGAAAACTTATACGTGAGAAAGACAACTGGTTTTAGAGAGTTGTGAACAGACGCCAGGGATTGAAGTATTTTGTGTGTAGAGTATTGAAGACATAGTTACACCCTGGAGTTGCTCTTTAAATACCTTGCCTCTGGACTGACACTAAGAAAAGAGACCGCTTTAAGTGCAATATAATTTGGGATGTAGGAATGTAAGGCTTGTTGAAAAACCAAACATACATCTGTTTCATGCATGCTCAAACTACCCAAGCCTCATGCCTGCCATGTCTGCCAATCTGATATTTCAGACAGGATAAATTTAGAGTGGTGGTTTACGTGTTTGAAAGATTAACTGAAAACACACCAATTTTCTGGTGTCCCACTGAGCTTAAAATCATTTTCACCATCTTTTGAGGAGGGAGGAGAGTAAAAATAAAAAAAATAAAAAAAAGTCTGGAAATCAATTTCAAGTTCGCAAACAGCATCAGTGGCTGAACAAGGGAATTTAACAGAAAATGACTTTGATAACGGGGACATCAAACATAATAAAGGCATCAGCATTCAGAGAACTGAAACTGTATAATTTGCTATCGGAACGACTGAGTGAGTTCAATACACCACTGAGTGTTCTGCACTGTGCCATGCACAAAAGTTACCAGAAGCAGATCAACCTCAAGCAAACTATTCTATTAATAGAACTGAAATTATGCTCAACACTTAACTTTGCTTTACCTTTCTCCTTGCTCAACACCTTGTTTCCTTAACGTCTGTGTTTTATAGCTGCTATGCAGTTTATTATTTGCTCTTTCAGCTCTGATGCACAAATTATTAACTTATTATGCTGACTTGCTAAAATTGTAGGCATCTACCCTTGTGAATAGACGTGCATACAGTGCATCCGGAAAGTATTCACAGCGCTTTTTTCCACAGTTTGTTATGTTACAGCCTTATTCCAAAATGGATTAAATTCATTATTTTCCTCCACTGTACTATTGGCTGAGAATGTTGCACACAAGCAATACAAGTTTTAAAATCCACTAGTGCCTCTTTGCTTGAACTAAGCAAGAAAAGTTGACAATTCGACTCTCTTATTTATAGCAAACTATAAACTGCTACCAGGATAAAAAGCTACCAACATTTCTTTATAGGTCTTCCAGGGAAGAATGTTCTCCTATTGTCAGACTCCATTTGCCTGCTTTTCTTTCGGTCTCAAAATGGGACACAAACTAGGGTGAGAAATCTCTGAAATCTCACTCAATATGCCATCCTTTAGTATGGCAGCACTCTTACCAATCTTTTTGGCAGCAGATGAACCTTGTTGGCCGTCATCGTGCAGAAGAGGAGGAGCTAGAACTGCATTGTGAGGGCCGGTAGAAGGCCTCGGGCGGAACTTGTTGCCTCGAGAATTGTGTTGATTCTGTCGAGCTCCGTAATTCGTGCTTTGCTGGGGAGATGGACTTGGGGCTGGTGCTAAACTCTTTTGAGATTCTGCTTCTGCTCCTGTGTGATAAGCAAACAAACAATGAACATACTCAGATAAACAAATCAAGAAAGGATACACCTGTTTCTTAAACACAGACAGGGTATATGCACTTTTTTCTTTTTCAGTTTCAGCAGTGCGGTTTCGGTTTTCATTATGCTGCATGCAACTCGTTAATTATTCAAGATACTAAAAAATAAAACATGGTCCTGTTACAGGAAAATAATAAGAGTGGTGTGATTCAGCTCAATGCAAAGCAGCGGTACCATACCAGAGCTGACTTTCCAATACCATTGAAATAAAAAATTATTCAACCCCGATTTGCAAATCAGGTTTATTGTCAAAATCTACAGACTTTCGGCTATTTACAATATACAAATCATACAAAAGCAATTGAAATAGTTCAACACAATGAATGCTTCAAGAGATTTCCCCAAATTCAACTGAAAATGCAACTTAGGACTTCGCCTGATTCAAAATTATTCGACCCCTTCATAGCAAGCATCTTTATTATTTAGTAGAGCACTCTTGGGCTGTTAAGGCCTGCTGCAAATGAGATGCATAGCCAGACACCAGCTTCTGGCAGTGTTCCTGAGGAATCTTGGCCTATTCCTCATGAGCAATGGCCTCCAGTTCAGTAATATTCTTGGGTTTGCGTGCTGCAACCGCCTTCTTCAAACCCCACCAGAGATTTTCTATGGGGTTCAAGTCAGGTGACTGTGATGGCCCTGTAGAATCTTCCAGGACTACTTCTACAACAAAGCCTTGATCTTTCTTCATTCTTCGTGATCTTTCTTCATTCTTCTTCCTCCAGAGATATCGCTGATCCATCATGTCGAAAAGTTCCAGTTTTGTTTCATCGCTCCACAAAACAGAATTCCTAAACTTCTGTGGTTTATTTATTTGATTTTGAGCGACTTTTCTTCTGCTTTTGCGTCAGAAGTGGTTTACGTCTTGGAGTTCTGGCATGAAAATCTTCTGCGTTTAGTTTGTTCCTTACTGTGCTCACTAAAACCTTAGTGCCTGCTGCAACCAAGTCTCGCTGCAGGTCTTTTGCTGTCACTCGAGGGTTTATCACACCCTGCCTTCTCAGAAATCTGGCTGCAGTTGATAGCTTCCTTTTTCTGCAGGTCCAGGTATTTCATACATTTTCTGCCCCAGACTCTGGAGACTCCTTCCATAAATGTAAAACACAATTCTTTACAGAAAGCTTCATCATATAAACAATTATATGTTTTTCTACATGTTTTAACCCATTTATTACTACCATTAGAGTATGTAGAGCATCTACTATCAACCAAAAACACTATCAGAGCTGCTGTTATAAAAAAAAATGTAATCCACACATTCTAACCAATCAGATTCAAGAATTGAACAGAGCTGTGGTAGAATACTGGTCATCACAATGTATTACTGCTATACTGTACAGCCCACCTACTGTAGGAGGAACAATGGTTTTTATTGGTGGACATCATGCCTACTTGTGATCGACAGCTCAGGCATAGCAGGTTCCAACTCAAGCTCGGCTGCGTCCAACGAGGCAGAGTCCAGCTGTTCGCTCAACGAGTCCAGAGACTCACCATCGGCACCAGTCGAACCGTTGGCATGGAAACCATTAACAGCACCTGCACACTCAGTTACTGGGGACGAGGCGGTTTCAGAAGGGGCAGGATCTACCGGAGCTTCCGGCTGGGGTTTAGGCTTCTTTTTCTTCTTGGGCTGTTAAGTCACAAATGGATTAATTAACAAACTTATTAATATACATGATTAACAAAGAAAGAAAGAAATATTGCCAGAAGGTTGCAAATCTTATTATTCTTTACAATACCGAAAAAAAACTAACTAGAAAAACACTCTAGAGCTAGCAAACCACTGTCCTTTAGTGCTAAATTTAGAGCAAAGCTGTGACGCAGGAATTCCGCCTGCGTCATGACATGCACGCACACCTTCTTTTTACCCGTGACATTCCATTCCTTCAGAATCTCTACTGCACTGCCTGAGGGTAGAAAAAGAAGAATAAAAACAATATGACATTGTCAACTGGAGATGAAAAAAAACATCCTACATAAAAGCACAACAGTAACCAATAGCAGTCGAATACATTCCATATAGTTGTTCCACAATAGTTCAGCTTGTGGGCTACTCAGAAGAGCTGGGATCCTGCTTTTGCCGGTCAGGGAATTCAATTTGGATGTGTATCAGACATACTCTAACATTAACAATTTTAAGAAGCTAATTCTACCAACTTCGTTGAAGATTTCCCTGCTTCCTACATTCCCAATCCATTTCATTAGCTTATTACAAAGCTTTACGATAACTGGTTTGGGTGTGTAAGGCGTACTGAAAGATGAAACCTGTGACGTCTTGCTATAAGCAACACTACCGTCAAAATTCCTGAAGCACATTCTGCCTGTATACGACTGTTTGCACGCAAGCAAACTGACACTAATGCCCGTCAACTTGAATCAAGGATCGGTTTTACCTTTCACGGGATCACCAACGTGTGCAAGTAATACTGCATCAGTCCTGCCGTGAACGTTGTATACGCATACATAAGCTGTGCTGTTAAATGAGCCGTACCTTCGACAAAGGCCTGCACGGCCCGATCCACGCTGTTCTCAAAGTGCTGCAGGACCAGGGCGATCTCATTATTGCTCTTGTTAGGAACCACTGCTCTAACTGCATGGATCTAGTGGGCAACGAGACAAATGAGAAACAGAATGAAAGTGGTCAGCGTGTGTAGAAATAACCGACAGAAATAAACCTGAAAGTAATAAATTTAGTCCTACATTTTGGAAGCCATGTCAGTTCTGGTGTATACATGTCCATATCAACAATATGTTTTTCTATGCGTTTTTAACCCATGTATTACTACCATAAGAGTATGTGGGGCATCTACAGTCATGGACAAAATTATTGGCACCCCTGGAACTGTTCGAGAAAATGCACCATTTCTCCCAGAAAAGTGTTGCCATGACAAATGTTTTGGTATACATTTGTTTATTACCTTTAAGTGCATTGGAACAGCACAAAAAAGCAGAAGAAAAAAGGCAAATTTGACATCATTTTACACAAAACTCCCAAAATGGACTGGACAAAATCATTGGCACCCTATTAAAACTGTGGTTAAATAATTTCATATCAAGCATGTGATGTTCATTTAAATTTACCTGTGGCAAGTAACAGGTGCTGGTGCATTTTCTGGAAAAGTTCCAGGGGTGCCAATAATTTTGTCCATGACTGTACCATAAAATTCCATTTGAATGAGCTATTACAATAGAAACGACAATGTATTAGAAGGAGTGCCTATAAACCTGTGTTTTTAATTACAGCCAAAATCACCATCAGAGCTGCTGTTATAAAAATGTAATCAACACATTCTAACCGGTCAGGTTCCTGAGTTTAACAGAGCTGTGGTATAATACTGGTCATCACAATGTATTACTCAGAAAACACAAACCTGAAAGTAATAAACTTAGTCCTATATTTTGGAAGACATGTCAGTTTTGGTGTACATGTCCACATCAACAACTATATGTTTTTCCAGTTCTGGTGTCTGTTGACAAATGTCAGTAAAGTTCTAATTTTACTACAAGGAAATGCCTGAAGGCATTTTACTAACCTGTAATTCCTTGTGTTAATTCATTCAGGAAATAATACTGTTCAGTGCACTCACACCTCTAATTACATTACACAATACTGAATAACATTGTGCATTGAACTTCAATATACAAAGTACTAGAAAGTTTAATTATTTAACATCTGTCTTTTAGTAACAATTCAGGAAGTTAATGACATAATTATTATTAATCTTTTTTTTTTTTAGTCTAATTGAGCCTTCCCTTTTTTATATTATTTAATTTTTTTAAAGTGTATTATATTTAGAAGGCCACTCCCTAGACAATACAGTAACGGCCCTGAAAACTAGTGGGGCACAAGGAGAAAAGCAGCAGAAAGACTACACCGCAGCCGTGCAAATACACGGAGAGGAAAACAAAATGCTTAAGTCAACGACCCTGTCCTTATTATGGGCGTCAGGAATGCCACTTTTCGGGTCTCCCATTCCAGGACATGATAAAGAGAAGAGGAAACCATGCATTACCTTTTCTTTCATCCTTTCAAACGTTCCTCCTTGGGACATGACCATTTTGGAGTGCGTGTCAAACTCCACCCCTGACGTATCTATTAAAATACACAAAACAAAAGGAAAGCATGGAGTTAATAGTTCAGTCTGAGCTGTAGCGTGTGCAGCCTGAGGATTCTGCATGACTTGGCAGAAGGAAGTGGGAAAGGGGGATTTTCCTCTAAATATGTAGGTCAGAAGCACAGCCCAGGGAGATGGGAAAGAAAGCGGGGGAAAAAAAAAGAATGAGACAGAGACCATTATAAAAAAGGTTTTAGCTGCTTCGTTTAAAATAACACACTATATATGAAGTCTTTCACATGAGCTGATAATGACCATAAACTGCTAAATGCTACCTTTAGTGCCACGTTTCTAAAACATGGCAATTTTTAGTAAAAGAAAATCACATTTTCTTTCAAAAGCAGAAGAGCAAGCAGGCACATTGAGAAGACATGAAGACCAATGCACAGCCTATACTTACCCACAGTAATCCACAGACAATTTCTAAATCAAAAGATGCAAAGATCCCAAAACTCAGTCCCATCCCAGCCTAAACCTCCTGCCGCCCCTTTTTTTTTCCCTCCGCCCCACCACTTCCTCCCTTTAGCTTGCTTTTTCACCATTTCTCCATTTCCCCACACAGAGCCAGATCACATACAGGAGTGGATGCAGATTGATCCTAAATACAAGCCGTAATAAATCCACTCGGTTTATGGTTAGAAGATATTTAAAATGACATAAGAACGATTACAGATACTGTAATCTAAAGTACTTTGCTAGTAATGCAACAGTTGCTTATGAAAAGGCTGATATACAAGAGTAGAGCAAATGTCTGCTGGAGTATTTATTTCAGTTTACTCCTGAAGTACAGCCAAACTTGGAAAGTTTCCCGAATTAAAATTACACCCCCTTAAAAAAAAAAAAAAAAGAGAGAGAGAGAAAAAAAAAGAAAAAAAGTCAAAAGTAGGTAAGAAGTGTTGGGTGGATGAGTGGGGTTGCAGATTTACTCTGAGGTAAATGACTTGCTGAATTAGTTTGTTAATCAAGTGCATTAATACAGACTAAAGGAAACAAACACGTACATGACCAGAGTTGTCCTCTTCTAACCATTCCTAATGCAGCAATGCTGTGTTTGAACAAAAGGTCAGCAACTCAATGGCCAAAGCTTGGATTCAGGGAAAAAAAAACCCTGAAGTGCACATTTGTGTTGTTTAATATTAAGATTCAGCAGGCCCTGCCTCGACACGACCCAGGACAAGATTAAGCAAGAACAGCTTTGACTTTTTTTGTCGTCGTGTCATGTGCTGTGTGGGGAGGTATTTCACTTTGTAGACTTTATCAGAATGGTGTAGAACGTAGTTAGGCTGTATTTTATGCTTCTTGAGATCTATATTTAGGTTAAATGGTACACAGCAGTCTGTGATTGATTCTGCTTAGATGTACAGGATAAGCTTTGTTATTAGCTAAGAACTGTTATTCTCCATTAACTGTTCCTTGCCTGTACCAAGAACAGCTATTTCTGGGCATTTTCTCCCTATATTAAGCTTTCTAAATGTGGCCATATATTTCCTACTTTTATACTTTACCATACTGCCATTTGTGATATGACAGCAAAATGCACATACATACTTAAAGTATTTTATATGTGACTAGACACCACTAGCCAACCACCACTTCTTTTTTGTTTAACACCTAATGAGCCACCGAGAATTTGGTTACACTTTTTTTCTTTTAAACACAGCGCTTCAGTAATACATCTTAATTTATCCCAGGCACACAAGCCACGCTGGCTGTAAAAGACGCCTAAAAAGTTGTACAGCTGTTCTATAGCAACTAATTTCCATTATGTTTATGGGGAAAAGAAACTTGAAGCACTATAAACCTTTAGAATGCTTACTGTGTGAAAGAGAGCGATAAGACGCGCACCTAGTTGCAGTCATAACCAGGCAGGCTGTTATGAGGACACACGTCAGCAGAGCAAAGAGCATTCGCAAACTGAAGCGCACTAGTTATTTTGCTACATAAGTATACAGAGTGTGGTCTTTTGACCACTGCTTTCCCTTCCACACAAAGCAAAGTGGCCTGAGTAATGAAATCTTTTAGGAAGCAAGTAACAAAAGCTAGTAGTGGTGGCCTTGCAGTACACCCCCTAACTCCTGTCTGGAGGCATTTGCAAGTGCATTTAAATACAATTTGCTAAACAAAATGAGACCTGGCTAAAGCAGTCACGTGCTATAGCAGTCAAGTGCTGGAACCTCAGACAAGCGCTATGACCTCAGATATACAATACAGCAGGGGTCACACCAAAAAAAAAAAAAAAAAATAATAAAACAGTTACAGCTTCACCTATATACCCACCTAGAAACTTTTCCCACAATTTTCTGCACATTTTCCTCTCCAGTGTTAACCTTTAGTTTCAGTGAAATGGCTCAGGTGGTAGTGCGTGTTGTAGGGTTGGCGGATCGATTCCCGGCCCACGTGCCCAAGTGTCCTTACACTGATCCCCAACTTCCACCCGATGGCAGGCTAGCCGTGCACTGCTGCCATTGGTGTGCGAGTGTGAATAAGTGAATGAGAAACAGTGTAAAGGGCTTTGTAGAACCGCTAAGGTTGAAAGGTGCTATATAAAAGCAGATCATTCACCATTTAATAAGTAAATGCATTTAAAACTGGTCACCATCTCACTGAAAAGGAAGACAATCATTTCCCACAATTTAAAAAAATAAATAAATGTGTGGTGATTTAGGAAAACCCCATCAAATGTCAGCATGGGTGAGTTCTGGAAAACAGACAAAAGTCACATAGTGGCCAAATTTGTGTTTTACTGCCTCGGACACTACAATTATATATTATATATAAAACCTAGATTTTTATATACAAATATATTTCACCAAATTGATTTGGGTATGGTTTTATTTATACTTTAATTTCATCTAGGTTATCTTCCTACAAAGACCATGTTGTGTAAGGACCCAGTTCAACAAACGCTTAAAAGTTGTTGTTTTTTTTAAAATAAAAATAAAAAAGTCTGCCTAAAGAGCAGCTTGTTAGCCAGGGGTGATTTCATCACACAGACGAATGATCAAGTTGACTGCTGAATGTTGTAATGAAAAGGGCATAAAAGCCTAATCAATTCTGTTCTGTCTATCAGATACTGGCTGTTAAAATAGGGGCAGTGGTAGCTCAATGGTTAAGAATCTGGACTACTGATCTGATGGTTGTGAAATCAAATCCCAGCATTGAAAAGCTGCCACTGCGGGGCACTGAGCAAGGTCGTTAACCCTCACCTGCTCAGATGTATAAATAAGATAAATGTTAAGTTTCTCTGGATGAATGCAATTTTCTTTTAATGACTTCAAAAACTAGAATATTACTTCCAGTTGAGATGCGTTTAAAGACTATTCAATTCAAGAAATCAAGAGTGTCTCAATTCAAGAAAACCATTAGTGATGTATAGTACACTGACACACAAAAATTAAGCTGCAGACCTATACTGGTGGATAAAACCAAATTTAGATGAATGGAAAAATCTGAGAAACTATGAACATCTGTAACCATTTGATTGGGGGGTGGGTCCTACAGTATACTGCGCACAGGGATCAATGGGTAAATTTATACTCCATTCCAAACAAAGCCACATGTAGAAAGATTGTACTTCATATTTCCGACTTCTTATCACAAAGTGTCCACTTTGCTCGGAGTTCGAAAGTATAAATGAAGAAAATGGCTCAGCTTGAAAAGCCATGAGTGCTTTTAAAAGCAACAGAGGAGTTTCCTAGTACAGCAAGTATAACAGGATATATGACCAAGGTCAGCAGGCTGTTGAATTTCACCAGAGATTACCATTTTGGAAATCAGGAAATGAGTGGTATTCCATTGCACTTTTACTAGTAGGGGTTTGATGTTCCTGCATTCCTAGTCGAACGGAATGCAGTACAAAAATGGTAGATCAAAAAAGAAAGAAAAAAAGAGGGGGGGGGCTGCCTCAATGGGCTAACGTTCCAGGCTGAGATGGAGTTCAATGGAGTTTCAAGATGTTCTGAAAAAACAGTTGGAAACTGTACAGTGTACAAATGTAAAACAAATTAATTCATTCATCGTCGAGTATGAATATGCTAATCAAGGTCACAGTTTATCAGGAGGTTGGGAGATGGGGAGAATCGAGTTCTGTTCAAGACAGTATCCTGAGCTCAGGATCGAACCCAGGACCCCGGAGCTGTAAGGCAGCTACACGCTACGCCACTGTGCCACATGTGCAATCCTCTACAACGCGAGTAAATCACTCACACAAGCGACAAAATGTCCCACTAGGCGACTAAAAAAAATTTTTTTTAATTAGCCAACGGCTCGTAATTGTTTTTATAAAATTCTCACCTGTGATCAAGTTAGATGCAAATAAGTTTAGCGCAGATATCATTTCAATGACAGAGCGCTCGGTCACTTTCTCACACACGCGCACTCAACATGAGAGAAAGAAATAGGCTATATATAACATTTAAAAGAGAACTGACGCTCTAGATCTGAATGGTCTTCCTTCATTATTGGACTGTGGAAGCAAAAAAGTGAAAATTCCAGTGAGTAGAAAATGTCTGATAAGGTTTCGTTTTCAAGCACCAAGAAAATGAAAGAGTCTAGAGTTTTGTGCAGACGGAAGACGGTGAACTCGCCGGCAAACTCCAGCCAAGAATGTCAGACGTGTCATGGAAAAGTGAAAGTTCCAGTCTTCCAGTTCCAGGCTGTCGAACTTTGATTGGCTTTTGTATGACGAGGAGGAAGATGTGATATGCAAGTACTGTAGTAGAAAACCTAGCTTAGCCGGTAAAACGGACTTTGTGTCAGCGAACTCAAACAGCAAACAACATGCAGCTTGTCGCGAAAGTGTTACGGCTTCAAGCTAAGGAGAGAAGCTTGACCCATCTGGAGGTCAAGTTGAAGACATCCCTAGGGAACAGAGATGCTTGAAAAGGCGAGTGTCTAATGATCTTCGAGGCAAGTCCTACCTGGCCCTGTACCAGACACTGCTGCTGAAGCAACCCTACAGAGATGAGATGCAAAATATTCTTCATCTTGTTCAGATTCTACTTGTTCTGCCAATCAGCTCTGCCAACTGCGCAAGAGCATTCAATGCCCAAAAGAGAATAAAATTAGATGTCCGCAGCAGTCTCACATCCTCACACCTTTCCGACCTCAACCTCATTTCAACGGAAGGCTCAGAGCTTCAGATGTATGATACATCAGCTATGGAGAGGTAGCTGAAGTCAAGTGGCATGAGAAACCGATTTGTTAAAAAATGGTAGATTAAATCCATATGCAAACAAAGAATAATTCAGACAGATAAAGTACGTTTTGTTTGATTTTCAGTTGCATTATTTATGCATTTCATTTAAAAAGTCTGGCAGGTAAAATAAAAATTTACTAGCCAATGGCAACTCAAGCTTCATTTGTGTCCACAGAGGGTTGTCATTTAGGAATCTCTTTGATACGTAAAGACAAGGTGTCACTCTTCGCAATAACAAGATCAGTGGTTTCACCTGATGATGGGGATAATGAGATATTTAGATAGTGAACCTTCAGGTTAATCAGTGCTGCTTAGTATGTAAGCTAAGACAGAAGCACACATTCTTTTGGATAGATAAATAAATAAATAAATTCAAATTAGAAATGGCTTCCAAGAATCATCTAAATGACTCTCAGATCAAAAATCAGCCCAAATCAGTGGTTTTCAAGGTCATCCATTTACAGCACATGCTGTTTGTGTTTGGTAGATCATGCACTGATGGCAATTATGTTGAATTCCTCCAATAAGACATCGTTAATACAGGGCTAGACAAAAAAATCGTGGATTTATTAGCTAGCCCAATGGACAAGTAAAAGCTGATCAGCCTCATATTTTGGTCAACTACAAACTGGTAGCTAATGTGATGTTATGTAATGTACAGAAAGTTAGCCCAGTGTGTTAACACAGCCTAGAGGACAGAAGACAGACTAACATCCTTTCTAAACAAGACAGTATGTGTGCATCCTTGACAAAGTTTGCAAGTCATTAACCAGTGTTTTGGAGTCTGAATAAAGTCTTTATTTTCACTCAATTTGTTTAGTAAATCCCAGGTCATTGCATGGGCTAGCCAGAGAGCATGTGCAAGCCAGAGAAAAGACTGTCAGTCATCTCTGCATGCAAATTAATCTCGCTTATAAAAATAACTCTACCATCAACCAGACTGCACTTTGGCCAGTGTGTGTAGTGCAGCAGGTGGAGGGATTAGAGAACAAGTAACTCAATCTATAATCAGAGCTTCAAGGTGTGTTTGCACCTTTATGAAGAACAACATGACATTTAAACATTTAAGCCTAAATACCAAATGCTTGCATATGTCAATAGGGGTGTGTGTGTGTGTGTGTAATATATATATAATATATATATATTTTTTTCCCCTTTTGTGATTTGTTAAACCTACCTGTCCGCCACGCAACTATGAATAGAAAGCCAGGCTAATGATTTGTCCACACCCGTAATAATATAAAGCCAATGTTCCCACCCCTGGTTCTGGAGTACATACTTGTCCTGCACAAACAAGTGTTTTCACTGATTCAACTAATCAACTAATTAAGAGCCCTTCCTGAGTTGAAGTGTTGAAAAACATTACACTGTGTAGGACAAAGAGTACTCTGGTGTCATGTAGGTCATATTTTAAATTGTGATTAAGGCTTCAGCCAAACTACTAAGCACTGGAAGACCAAGTGGATGCTTTAGATCAGGGGGGGTTTTAGACCAATTGGTTTGGGTTCATATGTTCTGCCCCCCATTTTATTACCACCATCAATTCACTGCATGCGTTTCCAGGTTCGCTAGCATGTCTAGCCAGTGTCGTAAAGTAAGTCCTCGAAGGTAATCCAGTATAGATTTAAGCATTTTCTGGAAAACACTGATTGCATAGCACATTTAGGCTAAATCAAAAATTGGACGTATTACACATTGTTGACTTAAATGTATACAGAATTAACCAAGTAAAAGAGCTGATCTTGGTGCACTGTCCCAGCTCCAACCACTACCAATCTACTAGCTCAACAGCTGAAGGATTACGAGCAATATATAGCCACTAATTAAATGGAGGTGAGAGATGAACTTTATCATTTTTGTGGAGACAACTAGTGGAACACATATCAAGGCAGTCAGGGCCATGTGATAATACAGTGTGCTGACATGTAAAAGTCACCATGTCAAAGTTAATTGTACAGAGAGAAGAATGTGGATGCCCTTGGACATCACAGACAAAGACTGAAACATGCCTCAGTTTTTGGAGGGTCACACAACAGAGTTCCCTCCTGCCCCATGATTATTAATAGCCCAATACTGCTCTACAGAAAAAGGACACACCAAATTCAGAGAAAAAGCTTCAGTTAGGACAGTTTTGTGGATCGAGTAAACAGAAACCAAGTACAGTGGAAACATACTGCACAGAATGATCGTGGTTACACGACTTACCCTTGTGACTGTTCTTCTTCGCCATAATCCAATTCTCCAACAGCTAAAGTGGACTTCAGTCTTTAGACTCCTCGGTTATTCTGTGAAACACAAAATGAGGTCAGCATGTCGAATACAATTAAATACTCGGCACACAGACACTATGAACGCGTGCAGATTTTCTTTCTGTGCTTTGTTAGGGTTTCTTCCCCCATTTTGTAAACAAAAGAAAGTTATTTTTATTACACGCGGTGCTTTTTAACACTGTCGAGCGCCCGTGCACACTCTCCCTCTCTCGATTTCCTTTTCTCCCTCTCTTCCTCTCACCCCTGCTGCAAATGCTTGCGTGTCAAAATGAGGCCTCTGTCAGCGCAGGGTCACGTAAGGACACTGACGCCAAACTTCCACATCCACACTTGGACAGGGTAATTTCCTAAACGCTTACGCTCACTCCGTCTTGCGCTCATCGCTCGCTTTATATAAAAAAAATAAAAAAATGCTGCTAGAGGAATCTGGAAAGGGAATAAATGGCCTTCCTTTTGGTTCCTTATTCCAAGAGTATTTTATGTCCATGGCATTTAAAAGAAACCATTGAGCTGGTCTGTGCTTTTCAAATGAATTATGCAGATAAATATGCAAGACAGTTTAAAGAAAATCCTACAGCTGGGCTTCAGAAACAGGGATATTTTAGCATGGACTTGCCTAGCTAGTAAAGTGTGTTCACAAAACTCCCGCTTCCATTTGCTCAAAATGACCATGATGCAAATCCAATTTGGGTGAATTACTGTCTGTCTCGCACACACATCCACATGCACACACGTTATTCAGTATTATACAAGGAGAAGAACGCTCGGCTCGTCATCACCTTTGAATCGTCAGCTGCTTCGGTTTCTTTAAGTAAACGGACACAAATCAAACACCAATGTGGAAAAAAAACGAACATTCTTTTTAAAGAAAGGGAAAAGCCGATTAACCAACAATTTCTAGACATCTATTAAACCTATAAATAAGGAAGAATTATTTGAGCTTGACGATACCTCATGGCAAAAGGAATTGAGGATCACTGCAAAACTGCCAATTCCCTTCACTTCTGAGCTTTACAGAGTCGAAAGCGCTCACAGCACTCCTTTCAGATTTACTGCTCTGGGTTTAAAGCAAGACGCGCTCTTAAGCGTGTGTTCTCCCACGTCACCCACTCTCCAAGCAAACAAACACCAACCAGAAACAAGGCACTGGCCTCTTTTATGATCCAAAACACAGCCGAGCTTAAGTTTCTGTTTCTCCTCTGGTGCAGAGGGAAAAGAAACTCAAACACACCCCTCCTGAGTCCCGGCTCTACGTGTGTTCTGTGCAGCATGCCACCAGCATGAAGAAGGCACACCACACCTAAACGCACGTCACATACCTGAACCCAGCTGAACGAGTGACGTCAGAGACTGATATTTATTTAAACCAACAGGAAAATGAACCGGCTGTTTAACAAGGAGGAGGAACAAGCAAATCAAGCCTGTGTTGTATACTCAAAATAGTGAACGCCAAATTAGACATGCACAGGCCTACCTTGATAAAATATAGCTATTCAATTTACATAAGTTCCCTTTGGCCACTTCTATGTGGGTCACGACGTTTGAGTGCTGAGATAGTGGGAAACATGAACTGAGCAATAAAAAGGTGAGCGGAGGGAAGAAAATAGGCAGGAGGCGGGGGGGTTGGTTTGTCAGAAATTGGGCCAATACAACGTGAAAGAAGAGTGGCAGATTTGAGGAATGCAGTCCTGGATGACTGAGGGTCCACACACACACACACACACACACAAAATGATGTGGCAGTTCTGTGAACACCTGGGAGATAAAATGGACTGTGTATGCAGGTTACCATTTTCGTTTATCTTTGGACAGAGTCTCCAGTAATAGAGAAATGCTTCTTGGATAAATTTAACATTTGAATAGCTATAAACAAGTTTAGAAACTGATATTTAGTTAACCATTATTAGAGTCAGAAAATCAATAATGTTCATTTCACGCAGCAATACAATGTCCCTCTTGACAATGGCGGTATAACTAATTAGTAAATAAGAACTTTAATTGTTCATGGCAGTGTTGTTCTGCCGATACCAACTTGTAAGCCACTTGTGGGGGAGTCTTGATAAACTCATTATGTCATGCGTCAGAAAAGTCATTGTAAAATTCACTCACAGCTTTCTGACGTTGTTTCTCCCTTTGTTTTCATTCTGTTTGTTATTAAACGCTTTAAAAGGACTTGTGAGAAGTGTTGCTGGAAATGCATTATCTCGCGTTTGCCCTGTGAGCTTTATATCCGACTGAATATCCGTACACACCCAGTGATAACATCAAAAACACCACCAACAGTGATTCCCTTTCGACGCCACAATTTAGTCCACAGTGAGCTCTCAAATTCCAGGAAAAAAAAAAACACTGATGGACATAAAAAACCACCGCAATGGAATCACTTCTTCTAAAGACATCCATATTTTTCCCCCGATAGCCAATCAGAGCCACACGGGTTTTGATGAAAAGCCAAAGTGAGGATTCAAATAGGAACATTCAAAGGCTACGTCCACGTTAATCCGGAAAAAATTGAAAACGCATCTTTTTCTCTACATTTTGGCCTTCACAGACACTGCGTTTGTCCAAAAACTGAGCTTTTCGAAGGGGAAAAACAAACACTCTAAGTGGACAAATTTGAAAACACAGTTTTCACGTTGTAGTGTGGAATGACAAAATGGGACATATTCAAAAACAATGACAGTTTTTTCGACTCAAAATGAACAAGATGGTGGATGATGTACCGCAGTTGTTAAGCCAGCTATCCAATATGATGGTGCTGTTAAGAGAATAACGTCACTTTGCACAACCTTCAGATTACGTTTTCAAATAAACTCATCACGGAAATGACGCGGGGCAAAGCGTCTTCTGTTTTTAACGCATGCAGATTATAAGGAAGCAAGTCTTTTCAGTGTGGAACAATTTCAGGAAATTTAATTATTTTAATGCCAGTGTAGAAGGCATGTAGAATGCCGTTTTTCCCTATCTATCCAGATCAACGTCGATGAAGCCAAAAAGCCTGCAATTGTTGGCTTTTACATCCATCCATCCATCTTCTACCGCTTACTCCTTTTCAGGGTCACAGGGGAACCTGGAGCCTATCCCAGGGAGCATCAGGCACAAGGCGGGGTATACCCTGGACAGGGTGCCAGTCCGTCGCAGGGCACAAACACATACACACTCACACACCCATTCATACACTATGGACACTTTAGACACATGCTGGCTTTTACTTTGAGTCAAAATATTTTTGATTTTGCACAAATTGACTGTTCGAGCACCATGCATACACTGGAACAGCTCACTTCTGAACATCTACCAAGCTTTCCTACCCAACACCGAGAGCGGCACTGGAGCCAATCAGCAGCTCGGTGTTGCCAATTCTGCCAAATACATGAACGTCTGCGATTTCGTTTCATTCTACATGTCTTCAGAAAAAAACAACTCCTTCTTCCTCCGACTCGTCAACATGCAAACAGGATTTATGACGCCATCTGGCGACTACAGCACGCATGGGCTACTTTCCCCTGAATCGAGTTGGCAAGTCTGCTTCAGCCGGTGCCTCTGAGCCTCAACACGCAGCACTAATCACACGTGATTCCGCGCTCTTCCTCCATCCAGCGTAACGACCCAGTACATTCCGAAAAACGACGTTCCACATTGCTTCAAAAGCATGCAGAATTTCCGGAATGAACGGCAGAAAAAGTAGCATGACGGGCAGAAAGGAAAGAATGTGAAAGTTTGCATATTAAGACGTCTAGCCAGGCCAAAGATCCATGACTCATCCCTCATCTACAGCCATTTAAACGCAAAGACGCTAATAGTGTTAGAAAACTCCTGACTTAAATAGTTAAAGACCGCCACGTGAAAAGGAGTTACTTCCCATCGGTGGATATTTAAAATTTGCAGCTTTCGGACAGAAATTAATCTGGAAATGTCTGCAAAACTAAAAAAAAATAAAAACTAATTAAAACCCAGTTCATTCAGTGTTCGCTAACTCGGCAAAAAAAGAGCTATTTTCAACAACTTTAGTTAAACTATTTTATATGATCCTAGCGACAGAAACAACCGCGACCCTTTGACTTTTTTATTATCATTATTATTATTATTATTATTATTATAATAAGACGCAGACCCCGCGCGCTCCACGCTGGTTCGCCATCTTTGCGGCTAGCGAGCTAGCATCTCTCTCCAGTGCGTAGTTTCAGTCGCAGGACTCACGTTAGCGACTTCATTTCAATAACATTTTAATAAGTGACATTATTCTGCGCATAAAATCTGAAAGGGGGAAGAAAATAACAATTATGTACCCAAATGCGCCAATAAGAAGACAAATCAAGCCACTGTTAGCTGAAGAAAAATATATTTAAAAAAATCAACAAGCAGCAGCATTAGATAACGAAGCTAGCGGCTAGCTCCGTGGCTAGCTGACACAACCTCTGCTACAATGCAAGCAGTATCTTAGCAACGCGTTTACTGCTGGCTAGTCGGAGAATTTCTCCTGTTAGCAGCTACGTATTATTATTATTATTATTATTATTGTTAGTATTATTATGATTATGATGATGATGATGATGAAGTTGCGTTACGGATAAAAACGAGTCCTTTCTCCAGGTCTTTCCGCAATGCCGGATTATAGAACGCTACAGCTTAGTCTTCGCTGCTGGTATTATTTCTATTCTCTGTAGCTAGTCACTACCCGCTGGATCGCCCAGGCTGCGGTGTGTGTGTGTGTGTGTGTGTGTGCTGCTGCTGCTGATCTGTGCTACGACCAGGAATCGTCTTCGATTCATTCAACTAGACAAGACAAATTCGCTCCCGAGTCCTGTCTGGCCTGACATCATCGAGAATAAAGATATATGCAAGCAGAAAAAGCGCCTACCTGGCAGCTTGAAGTAACCTGCGGGTTAATACGAAGCGTCTGGGTGCTTTGCGAGTCGCGCTTGCTTGCTTGCTTTTTTTTTTTTCCTCTCTCTCTTCACACGTCTCTCACAGCCGGTCTGACGCGTCACTTCCGAAAAATCGCGGATTTTAGGCATCCGCTATCTGTCGCCTTCTTCACCCCCAGCGTGTTTAGACACACGGGCATACCAACGGGGCATTCTAGCTAGTCCTTTTGCTGGAACTTAATGAAAATGGTTTTGTTTTGTTTACTCCAGTGAAACGGTTTAATATTTCCACGGCATCAAGCTAGTATAAAAACATCACGGTTTCAAGGTATCGTGGTATTAAGCTAGGACTTGATCTGCATTTATGCAGGAAAGAAAAACACACACACACACACACACACAAGGTGGTGAAAATTAAAAGCCAAAATGTACAGCAAACCACCTAATAGCGTTTCTTACTCTGGAAGATCCATGCATACATCCATTTTCTATACTGCGTATCCTTCAGGGTCATGGGGAATCTGGAGCCTATCTCAGTGGGCATGGGGCACAAGGCGGGGTACACCCTGGACAGGGTGCCAATCCATCGCAGGGCAGAAGGCAGGGTACACCCTGGACAGGGTGCCAATCCATCGCAGGGCAGAAGGCAGGGTACACCCTGGACAGGGTGCCAATCCATCGCAGGGCACAATCACATACAGGATGTTTCTTTCTATTTTCAGAACTGGAAGTTATTTAGAATATAGTTCACAGTGTTGGTTCTTTGGTCTAATTAATCTTGAACTATGTTATAGATAAAAAATTTTTTAAAGAAATCTTAAAGTGGGGAGAAGGATTTAAAGGAATGAAAACTGATCAATGTTCCATACTGACCTACGGGGTGTCCCAAAAGTCTCCATTCTTAGAGCGTATTAACACTTTTTTAGTGTTGTTTAGTTTATATGAATGTTTTTGGGGTTTTTTAGACAACCTTTAAGAACACCTTTGACAAAAGAAGAACATATTGAAATCATTCTCATGGCTGGATCGGGAAGCTGTCGCAAGGTTGCGATGGACTTTAACAGGAAACATGGCGAGCACATCACACACGACACTGTTGGAAAACTTAAGACTGGAACTGATGCAGACCATCCGAGAAGTGGACGTCCACCAACATCCATTGACAAAGCCATAACCGATGTGGGACTGGCAAACATAGTCCCTTATGTTTGAAGACTTGGGACACCCTGTATTTTCAGACATGGACATGGTCTTCCCTGTCTAGTATCCATAGAGCTAAATTAAAAAAGTAAAAAATCGGAGGCATTGTTGCTTTATTGTGTGCTTTATATAAAAGAACTCTTATTTTAAACTATGGTTGCCTTTTGGACATTTTCTGTTAGAGGGTGGTTTTCCTTTCGTTCTGTCATCCATGACTAAAGAAACAAACCTGTTCTAGAAGTGGAGCAGCTTTAAGCTTCCTTGAAGGAACGTGCAGCCAGATGAATTTCTAATGTATTTCCTTGCTTGTGTAAAATAGATTTCAAGTTCATTTTAATCAAAGTGTATTGTTCATTTTTATTTTGAATTTGTTGATTCAATTTCCTTATAGGGAGTATAGACGAAGTTTCTTCTGTTTGATCACATTATCCCCTACTCAGATCACTCCGCTGGCTGCCTGTTTCAGCAAGGATCAGATTGAAAACTTTGTGGCATGAAATGACCGATGCTCATAAGGTGATATCTCAGTGACTGGGCAACCAAGCGGTTGCATTTCTACTAGAAAGGCCAAACACATGGTGGCTTAGCACTTTTGACTTGAACCTCCGTGGTTGGGGATTGAATCCTGCCTCCGCCCTGTGCGTGTGAAGTTTGCATGCCCTGTCCATGCTTCTGAGGTTTCCAATGGGTATTCCAGTTTCCTCCCCAGGTCCAAAGTCACATGTTTTAGGCTGATTAGCATTTCCAAATTGTCTGTAGAGTGTGAATAGGTTTGTGTGATGGGTTGGCACCCTGTCCAGGGTGTCCCCTGCCTTGCATCACAAGTTCCCTGCGATAGGCTCCAGGCTCCCCCTCAACCCTGTGTAGGATAAGCTGTATGGAAAATGGATGGATGTTTACTTGTGGGTGGTATAGTGGTGCAGCAATGAATTAATAATATTGTCTGTAGAATAGAGTACACTTTGGGAAACATGGGTCAAAAAAACAAACAAAAAAGCACACTAAAAATGGATTCACTTGTTTGTTCCTCTGGGGAAAACCCTTAGGTTCGATGTAAACCCCTACAATATGCCTTTTTTGAAAACATTTCAAATTGAACCCACTTTAGAAAGCTGGAACGTTCCACAACCTCTGAGGATCTTCTTTTTTCTAAGAGTGTAAGCTGTTTCTGTTACATTCATTCATTTATTCATTCGGTCTCTCTAGAATTTTGCAATTTTGTGACCACAGAAATCAACTGAAAATCAAGCAAAGTCTGCAATATTCAGAAGCTTGCAATTTTTCAAAATTACAGCAGAATTTCTGCAGATTTGGGCCAAGGTGCATCATGTAACGTCATCACTTCGCACATTCAGTCAAATCCCTCTTCCATTCACATGCCTCAAACATGAGTACAGATAAGTGCAATTGAAATTTCACCAATTCAAGTATAGTTATTTGCAAAAACACCTACAAAAAACTCTGCAAGTTGAATCGTGACATTTGAAAAAAGGCACAGCAAAATCAAGCATTTTGTCCGTAACAATCACAGAAAAACTCTGCGAAATTATTTTCAGTAAATGCTTTATCATGGGCAGAGTTGTGGTGGATCCAGAGTCTATGGCCAGTCTGGAACCCAGAGCGAGAGCTGGGAACACACCCCAGATAGGAAGTCAGTTCGATGTAGGACACATATTTACACACTCAATCTCACCTAGCTAATATTACCAGCATGATTTTTAGGGGTGTGAAAGGAAACCAGAGAACCCAGAGGAAACTCATGCAGACAACAAAATAACATATGGAACTCGAAACAGCGACCCTGCAGCTCTGAGGTGGAAACACTACCACCCTGTTTTACATTCACTTTCTCTTTACAGTAATACAAATTTGAGCATGTTAAAAATGTTGGTGTAGTTGGTATGTTTACTGTAAACCCTGTTCAATCAAATCAACACTTAAATAGAACTTTTTCCAAGCATGAAGTTGGTTAAAAGGTCTTACCCAGTAACACATAAAAAAAAAATTTGGCACAGTAATGAACCTTCCCAGAAGTGGCCGACCTTCCAAAATTCCTCCAAGAGCATAGCAACTACTCATCCAGCAAGTCACAGAATAACCAAGGACAACAACAAAGGACTTAAAGGCCTCTCTTGCATTTCCCTGAATTTCCCCTTGGGGATCAATAAAGTATCTATCTAGTACAGGTCATTGTTCATGACTCCACTATCAGAAAAACAAAAATGGCATCCATGGAAGACTGGTAAGGTGAAAACCACTTATAACCCAGAAGAACATTAAGGCTTGTCTGAATCTTGCCAAAACACACCTTGATAATCCTCAAGCCTTTGGGGAGAATGTTTTATAGACTGATGAGTCAAAAATGGAACTGTTTAGAGGACAGGGGTCCCGTTACATATGGCGTAAACCAAACACAAAACTCCACAAAAAGAACATCATACCTACCGGAACTTACAATAATTGAGGGAAGCATGAATTCTGCTCTCTACCAGAAAATAATAAAGGAGAATATCCATTCTTCAGTCTGTAAATTGAAATTGAAGTGCACCCTGATTGTGCAACAAGACAGTGATCCAAAGCATAGGAGTAAATCCTAGTCCTAGAAGTAAGTGAAAGACTGATCTACAGTTATCGGAATCATTTGGTTGCAGTTATTGCTGCTAAAAGTGGCACAACCAGATTTTAAGTTTAAGGGGGCAATTCATTTTTCACATTGTTGATAGGTATTTTAACTTTTTTTGCTTTAATTAAAAAAAAAAACTATTATTTGTTTACTCAGGTTGCTTTTGTTTTAGGTTGTATTTCATTTGAAGATCTAAAACTATTTAGTATGATATACACAAAAACAGAAGAAATCAGGAAATACTTTTCCCAATAATTACAGGAACATGGAACAACAAACAGTGCAAACCCTCAACTTGGTTGCTTTCTGTCTTAAGCTAGAACTGGTGCATGTTAACACAAACAGAAGTCAATAAACCATGGAAGCCCAATTTGTGCACGACAAATATACATGACAGATTATTTTTATCAGCAACAATATGTCAAATCGTTTGACCTATTATCTCTATATTCTTACTTATGATCTCAAAATGTTGATATATGACAACAAGGCTACGCTACTACCAAAAATATCCTTTTGTATACCCCGTATACTTTTGAATCTTGTCTAGTGTAGCTCATACCTGTTTAGAAGGATAACCTGATTAGCTAGCTTGGGAAACCCAGCTTCCCCTAAAAACTCATTAAAATATTTCTATATTTTTTTTATCACTCTTGGGGTGAAATTCAATATTTTAGCAAATTGAATGGGTTTTGCATTAAAATAACTATCTGAAACAGTAGACAGAGTGCTCAGAGCTGTAGTCATAGTCAGTAGCCTAATCCACAACATGGCAGACACGATCTGCTTTTACTTATTATGAGAAACTGAGGAGATGCTGAGCATTAAACATGAGGCATTACCAACATGAAACAGAACACACACAGATAGGATTATATTTCAATAAGAGTCACTGGTGCTTCCCCTACTTTAAAAACAACCAACCACCAGTGATTTATACTCACATACTCACAGTAAACAACTTATTATTCATGTTAAAAATTCTTAAAAAAAAAAATTCTATATAGCTACCATCCAACAAACAAATCCTCTTCAGTTTGCTACATCACTGCAATTCCTTGTATGACTGGAAGGTAGAATATTGATCCCAAAGATGGGATCAAATATCAGGGGCTTGCACTGATTAACAAATCATAAAAGTTTTTTTTTTAACAAATATTTGGCAGTTAGGAGATTCTTGTCTAATCTAATTCATATAATAAATTTTTATTTTGGTATATCATTTAACATAATCTTGCAATGGAAGATTTAGATTCGATTAAATTAAAATTTGTTATTGAGTGGAGTACAAGTAGGGTGACCAGACGTCCCTCTCTATGTTGTAATGCACAGCATTTTAGTCCTTTGTCCTGCATACCACTTGAGATGATGTCCCACATTTTGATTTGATTTAAAGAGTTAACTAAAATTTGAACGTGGCGTGCTCCAGTGCCGGTTTGTGAATGGATGGCGGAGTCGGAGAAGGTGTGTGGTAAGGATTCATACCTGTGGGGAATTATACTAATGAATGTTCTGTATTGCAGTGAGCCGTGACAGAATTAACACAGGAGAGACAGGTGCCTCGAAAGATAGAGAGAGCCAACCAGTATAAAGCGTGTTTGTGTAATTATTGGGTGTTTCCAAACCAGGATAGGCATTTAGCAACCGCTTTACCAGATTTGTTAAAATAACCCAAACCATAAACCTAACCGTAGTTGACTGGATGGTTGAACAACACCTATCCGGTCTGAAGATGCCTACTGAGACCTATACTTGCATCAAAGGGCTATCAGTTTTACTCAAACTGGACACATTTGAGGTCAAGAAATAGAAATGCTTTTTTTTCACTTACTTTTTTATGCAGTAATGTTTCTCTTTGTTGCATTGTTTTATACAAGAGACTTAAGTGTAAATAAATACAAATGACGGAGTGCACGTTTTTTAATTCATTTAGCTAGGATTCCATATGGTAGGAGTTTTGTCAGAAATATGTTCCACTTTGTCCCACACAAACTTACAACTTGTCCCACATTTGGACTGTTTGCATCTGGTCACCATAAGTACAAGTACAAAGCCAATGGTTTGAGGTGGCTGAAGTCTGAATCTTGAGGTAATAAGTCTAAAGTTTGAGAGAAGGCTTAATTTTAGGATAATCAGTCACAACCTTGAGACAATGTGGCAAATTGATGAGATGTGTCAAACTCTTGCTGTTGGCAAAAATAAGGAAAAACGTTATGCAAATATTGTGCAGCAATCCGTTTAATCTTGGAAAGAAAATATATAATATAAACCATAGCAGCAACAAGCATAGGGTTTCTCAAACCAGGCACAATTTTAACTATATACAGTGCATCCGGGAAGTATAAACAGCACTTCACTTTTTCATGTTACAGCCTCATTCCAAAATGCATTAAATTCATTATTTCACAAAATTCTACAAACAATACCCCATAAAGAAAACATGAAAGAAGTTGGTTTGAAATCTTTGCAAATTTATTAAAAAGAAAAAATAAATAAATAAACAGCACATGTACATAAGTATTCCCAGCCTTTGCTCAATACTTTGTTGAAACACCTTTGGCACCAATTACAGCCTCAAGTCTTTTTGAGTATGATGCTACAAGCTTGTCACACCTATTTTTCGGCAGTTTCTCCCATTCTTCTTTACAGGACCTCTCAAGCTCCATCAGTTTGTATGGGGAGCGTCGGTGCACAACCATTTTCAGATCTCTCCAGAGATGTTAATTGGGTTCAAGTCTGGGCTCTGGCTGGGACACTCAAGAACATTCACAGAGTTGTCCTGTAGCCACTCCTTTGTTATCTTCTCTGTGTGCTTAGGGTCGTTGCCCTGTTGGAAGATGAACCTTTGCTCCAGTCTGAGGACCAGAGCGCTCTGGAGCAGGCTTTCATTAAGGATGTCTCTGTACATTGCTGCATTCATCTCTCCCTCAATCCTGACTAGTCTCCCAGTTCCTGCCGCTGAAAAACATCCCCACAGCATGACGCTGCCTTCACCATGCTTCACTGTAGGGATGGTATTGGCCAGGTGATGACAGGTGCCTGTTTTCCTCCAGACATGACTCTTGCCATTCAGGCCAAAGAGTTCAATCTTTGTTCAATCTTTGGTCTGAGAGTCCTTCAGGTGCCTTTTGGCAAACTCTAGGTGGGATGTCATGTGCCTTTTACTGAGGAGTGGCTTCCATCTGGCCACTCTGCCATTCAGGCCTGATTGGTGGAGTTCTGCAGAAATGGTTGTTCTTCCGGAAGGTCCTCCTCTCTCCACAGAGACACGCTGGAGCTCTGACAGAATGACCACCGGGTTTTTGGTCACCTCCCTGACTAAGGCCCTTCTACCCCGATCGCTCAGCTTGGCCAGGCGTCCAGCTCTAGGAAGAGTCCTGCTGGTTCCAAACTTCTTCCATTTACTGATGATGGAGACCACTCATTGGGACCTTCAATGCTGCAGACATGTTTCTATACCCTTCCCCAGATCTGTGCCTCGATGCAATCCTGTCTCAGCGGTCTACAGACAATTCCTTGGACTTCATGGCTTGGTTTGTGCTCTGGCATGCATTGTTAACTGTGGGACCTTATACAGACAGGTGTTTGCCTTTCCAAATCATGTCCAATCAACTGAACTAACAGGAAACATCTCAAGGATGATCGGTGGAAACAGGATGCACCTGAGCTCAATTTTGAGTGTTATGGCAAAGGCTGTGAATACTTATGTACATGTGCTTTTTTTTATTTTTAATAAATTTGTAAAGATTTCAAACAAACTTCTTTCACATTGTCATTATGGGATATTGTTTGTAGAATTTTGAGGAAAATAATGAATTTAATCCATTTTGGAATAAGGCTGTAACATAACAAAATGTGGGAAAAGTGAAGCGCTGTGAATACTTTCTGGATGCACTGTACACAAGAAGAAGAAGAAGAAAAAAAGAAGTTCTTTTACTTTTCGAAAATATTAAATAAAAAAAAAAATCTAAGATCTAAGCTTTTTTTTTTGGCCATTTCCCCCCACAGTTTCTTGTGTGTATATGTATATGTATATGTATATGTATATGAAACCAGGGCAGAGGCTTAATGTATTTCCACTTTTATTAAAATAAGCTTTCCCATACATATATATATATATATATATATATATATATATATATATATATATATATATATATATATATATATATATATATATATATATATTATCTCTCTTTTTTGTTAATAATTATCACGAACACGACTTCCTCCACGTGACCGGAAGTACCACATCTGTTAAGATGGCGACTCCCTATGTAACGGATGAGTCTGGTGAGCTTTATGATTTTGTTGTCGTTGTTAAAATCAGACTAGTGGTCGGGTTTGAGTGTTGAGGATGAGTTATTTGCGCGGATCATGCATGAGCAGTGGATTTGAGCACGGTTCGCTGTAGAATAAGGAAACCACAATCCCAGCACAGAGTCGGTCAGCGGTGTAGCACGCGCGCTTAGCCAGCTGTCAGTCCCGCAGTCTGAATCAGCCTTCTGCATCAAGTTCTGAAATAGTACCGAGCCGCATCGTTCACTCTGTATCCGTTATATAACGCGGGGTGTTTATTAAACACAGCTGCATATAACAGTCATTGGTCATTCGTAAGCAGTTATGGTTTTTCCCCCCTCCGCTTTCCTTAGGCTAAGCTAATAAGCTAAGCTCACTGTCTAGACCGAATCGGTTGTAAGTGGTAGTGCAGTTAAGTTCAAAGCGTTAATAACTCACCGGATAGCACTTCCCAGCTCTTTTTTTTTAAATTTAGATATATCTAATCAAAATGTAAGACAAATCCAAATTCCATGCAGTTTTGATCAGAGTCATGTCTCTGTATGCAAGCTGATTTCTCCAGACTCAGGAATAAGAAGGGACGTACAAACAGTGACAATATACAGGACAGAAACTGTTCTGGAACTTCAGTCCTAGGAAAACACACAGTCACCACACATGCCTGGTGAGCCAGTTGATGTCACCCCCCGACATGAGTATAATAAAATACAATATGTTCGGCCTGTTCTCAGGTGCATGAGACCGAATAACTGCATTGCAAAGTGCACAGTATCACCAGCGAATCAAACTCTCAGTCCGTCTCTCCAGGATTTTCCGTTCGGATAAATAAACGCAAAATCAAGCGAACACCGTAATATTCGGAGGAGCTTTTGATTTTTCAAGACTACTACTATTTTTCAAGATTTGGGCCAACACGCATTCAGTCAAAGCTCTCTACAATTCACGTGCGTCGTGTATGAGTATGGGTAAAAGGTCTTATTTACCAGGAAACATCACTATGAAAGACCGTGCGAAACAAGTTCACGCACTTGCAGTTTCAATAAAGTCGTGGTCTTCCACAAAAGAAAAAAACGCAGCAAGTTGCGGCACAATTTTGGGGGAAAAATCAAAAACGGCGCACAAAAGCAAGCATTTCTGGCTGCAACTATCACAAAAAAAACTCTACAGAAATCCTGTGCAGACTGTTTCACTGTGCAAAAAAAAAAGAGAAGTAAATCCTTCCATCGCTCCGTATTCATTAACAAAGCCACAACGTTGACGTTGCACTCGTCTGCATGTTTTTACAGGAAAGTATATTGCTGCTACACAGCGTCCAGATGGGACATGGAGGAAACCTCGGCGAGTGAAGGATGGATATGTACCTCAGGAGGAGGTGCCTGTGTAAGTGTCACGCATTTCTAAAGACAGCTAGTTGCATGTTGAATCTTACTTAACAATCGGGGCATCTTGTAAATCAGTTAAATCAATAAAATTTTGTCTGTCGAGTTTTTAAATGTGATTGGTCAGAAAGTGGTGATTCATTTCCTATAACAGCAGCTCTGAGAGTAGTCCCGGCTAATGCACTCGTTTTTTTTTTGTGATTGTTGCAGCCAAAGCTTGTTTTTGCTATGGCCTTTTCCAAATTTTGCGATGCAATTTGCAGGTTTTTTGTGTATTTTTATGTATTATTTTTTTGTGTTTGAAAACTACTTGAATTGGCGAAATTGCAAGAGCCCGAAATTGTTTTGCATGGTCTTTCACAGTGATGTTTGTTGGTAAGTTATAACCTTTAGCTGTACTCAAATGCGACGCACGTGACTCGAAGAGGGCTTTGACTGAATGCACGTTGTGATGACATCACACGACGCGTCTTGACCCAAATCTGCAGAAAATCTGCAATAATCGCAAGCTCCTCCGAACATTGCGGAGTTTGCTCGATTTTGCGTTAATTTCTGCAATCGCAAAATCACGAAATCTTGCAGAGACAGTACAGTCGTGCTTGAAAGGTTGTCAACCTTTTAGAATTTTCTACATTTCTGCACAAATATGACCTGAAACATCATCAGATTTTGACACAAGTCCTTAAAGTAGATAAAGAGAACCCAGTTAAATAAATGAAACAAAAATGTTATACATTTATTTATTGAGGAAAATGATCCAATATTACATATCTGTGAGCGGCAAAATTTTGTGAACATTTGTTTTCAGTGGGACCACCTCATGCAGCAATGACTGCAACTAAACATTTCGGGGTAACTGTAGATCAGTCCTGCTCATCGACTTGGAGGAATTTTAGCCCGTTCCTCAGTACAGAACTGCTTCAACTCTGGGATGCTGGTGGGCTTTTTCACCCGAAACTGCTTGCTTCAGGCCCTTCCTCAACATTTCTATTGGATTAAGGTCAGGAGTTTGACTTGGCCATTCCAAAACATTAACTTTATTCTTCTTTAATCATTCTTTGGTAGAATAACTTGTGTACTTAGGGTTGTTGTCTTGCTGCATGACCTACTTCCTCTTGAGATTCAGTTTACAGATAGATGACCCAGATACAGCGATACTACCACCACCATGTTTCACACGTGATAAGGTTCTCACGCTGGAATGCAATGTTTTCCTTTCTAGTGCTTTATTTAAACAAAAACAAAAAATCCAAAAATCAGTGTTCCTTTTGGAGAGCAGTCACTTTATCCTTGCAACCGTGCCATGTGCACCATTGTTGTTCAGTGTTCTCCTGATGGTGGACTTATGAACATTCACATTAGTCACTGAGAGAGGCCTTTAGTTGCGTAGAAGTTACCATGGCTCCTTCATGACCTTGCAAACTAAAAACACGTCTTGTTCCTGGAGTGATCTTTGTTGGTCGACCACTCCTCGGGAGGGTAACAATGGTCTTGAATTTCCTCCATTTGTAAACAATTTGTCTAACTGTGGATTGGTGGCATCCAAACTCTTTAGAGATGATTTTATAACCTATTCCAGCTTGATGAGCATCAACAGCTCTTTTTCTGAGATCCTCAAAAATATGACTTTGTGTACTTTTAGGACTTGTGTGAAAATCTGATGATGTTTTAGGTCACATGTATGCAGATTGATCGAAAATTCGCAAAGGTTCACAAACTTTCAGGAACCACTATATTGTTCCCAAAGTAACAGCCCATTCATATGGAATTGTGTGATCACATAATCGTAAGACTAATAAAAAACTGGTTTAAAAAAACAAACAACAACAAAATAAAAACAACATGATGGTGTTTAGGACAGGGAGAGACATAATTGTTGATGTGGTGAAGTTTTCTGTTTGGACTTGTTAAAGATTTCTGGAAGGCGTGACAGTGCTTTGTAAGAGCCGGTACGTTTTCAACCACAAGAAAGTCTTCAGGTTTCTCTGTAACATGACAGTTTGCATTTTTCTTTGTATTAACTTTGAAAGAGAGAGAAAGAGAAAAAGCAGAGACGAGGGCTGATGATTCCACCACAGCGGAGAGCGCCTTTCTTAAGATTCTGCTCCGCTCGCTCGGACTGCTCGGTCCACTCGCTTCAACCAGGAATGCACTCTGTGACATGCTGGTTTGAAGAACTGCAAAATAAGCATTAAATATGAATAAAAGGCATAGCCTGTAACAGAATCTCACCCACAAATTTCATCATTATTATCTAATACTGCAACTGAGGCGTTTATTCCCGCAGTGTATTGCGAACAGAAACAAGAATACGACCGATATTTCATGTCGGAGCGGGATTTGAGTGGACTTTGTTTTAGCGGTGAGCCGTGAGCGACTGAGCACAGCACACGCAGTGCGGAATATTGAGCGGATCGTCACAGCCCTCCCCTTCGCTCATATGCTCTGCAAGGGAGTGACTGGCTCTAATTAGTTGGACTGATGTTCCATGACATTAAACATAACTATGAACAGATAAAAAGCATGATGTGTCGTTCATTAATAGACTGTAATCGTTGGCAATCATTAGACTGGGGTCGAACAAGAATAAAACACTTCAGGGTGTGCTGTTATTGGAAAATAACATTGGAAGATCAACTTATTCCCTTTTTTTATTCTAACCACTACAGAAGTCTGTTGCTATCAGGTGACTGATTGATTATTTATTTTTCTTTCTTTGCCCTTCTGTCCATAAACCAGCTACGAGAATAAATACGTGAAGTTTTTTAAGAGTAAACCTGATCTGCCTCCTGGAATGAATCCAGAGGACGCGGCTGCAGCCAAGCAGCAGCAGCAGTCGGCAGTGAAAGCGGACAAGGAGTGCGAGACAGTCGGCTTGTCCAAAGCGGCCAAACGCAACATGAAACGCAAAGAGAAACGCAAGCAGCAGCATGCTCAGGGTCAACAGGAAGCGAACAAGGAGGAGGTAGAGACGGTAACGAAAGAGCTGGAGAAGGTTTCGGTCGCGGCTGAAGAGCAGAACAGCACGAGCGCTTCCACAGAGCTGTCCGCTGCTAGCACAGACAAAGCCAAGAAGATCAAGAACCTGCGGAAGAAGCTGCGCCAAGTGGAGGAGCTGCAGCAGAAAGTGGACTCGGGAGAGCTGCCGAACCCTTCCAAGGATCAGTTGGAAAAACTGGGAAGGGCTCAAGCCATACTGGAGGAGCTGAGGCAGCTGGAGGCAGATTTGTAAAGCAAGTCGGTGTATTACAAGCAGAGTGGGCCATGGTGTAGTGTTTTTCTTTCTGTATATATATATATTTTTTTCAGAATTTAGGATAGATCTTCATTGATTCCCATTGGTGTAATTCCAGTTTTGTGAAGCCCCATCCCAAAGCCTTGTTCCTTTCTCTTCTGCCAATCTGTGATACAGGGATATTTAAAACAAGTTTATTTTTTAAACGTAATAGTGCAGTTAGTGCTCCTCACCCCCACCCATAAAAACAGTACTAATAATGATTTTCGTGTAAAGTTTAGTTACAAATGACACTTATGCACTCCTGCGGTATGGACTTTGTCAGAATGGACTTTGGTATAGCTTAGAGGAGGGAGGAAGCCTTCGTTTTTCTTATTAGGAATTGTGCCTCTGGATATGGACATGTCATGGTGGGATTCCTCCGTGACGCTGCGCATTGTTGACACTACCTTTTTCCTGATAATACAGACTGAACAAGAGAACGAACTGAACACCGAGCCACTCTGAGGACACAGCGCAAGGACTTGAATGGCTGCAGTTTTTTTCTTGTTTGTACATTTGTCACTTCAATACCGATCGTAACCATGTAAATGATGTTGTCATGCTGTGAAAAAGTATTTGCCCCATCCTGATTTCTTCTGTGTTTGTGTATATTTCCTACTAAATAGCGTTAGATCTTCAAACGGAATACAACTTAAAAACAAAGGCAAGCTGAGTTAACACGCACTCCGTTTTTTTTTATTTATTATTTTTTTTATTGAAGCAAAAAAAAAAAGTTATCCAACACTTATCGCAAATGTGAAAAACTAATTGCCCCTTTAAACTTAGCAGCAATAACTGCAACCAAATGCTTCCCATAACTGGAGATCAGACTTTCACATATTTCTAGGAATAGTATTTACTCCTATGCTATGGATCACTGTCTTGCTGCATAATCCAGTTGCGCTTGAATTTTGACTTACGGACTGAAGACTGGATATTCTCCTTTAGGATTTTCTGGTAGAGAGCAGAATTCATCTTTTCCTCAAGTATTGCAAGTTGCCCAGACCCTGAAGCAGCAAAGCATCCCCACACTATCACACTTCCACCACTATGCGGTCTACCGTAGGTATTCTGTGGAATTATGACCTGTGTTTGGTTTATGCCAGATGTAATAGGACACCTGTCTTCCAAACAGTTCCACTTTCGAAACCTCAGTCCACAGAACATTCTCCCAAAAGGTTTGAGGATCATCAGGATGTGTTTTGGCAAAATTCAGACAAGCCTTAATGTTGTTCGTGGTTAGCAGTGGTTTTTGTTTTGCCACAATTCGTCCACTTTCTGATAGTGGAGTCATGAACAGTGACCGTTACATGTGCAAGAGAGGCCTGTAGGTCCTTTGATATTGTCCTTGGCTCTTTTGTGACTTTCTGGATGAGTCGTTGCTGTGCTCTTGGAGGAATTTTGGAAAGTTGGCCACTTCAGTGAAGGTTCACTACTTGGAGAAAATGGCGAGAAAACTCTTTCTGTGGTTCTTTGGAGTCTCCGAGCCTTTGAAATAGCTCTGTAACCCTTCCCAGACTAATGTGTTTCAATCACCTTCCACATCATTTCTTTCAATTGTGGCATAGTGTGTTAGTAGGTAAAACCTTTTAACCAACTTCATGCTGTTGAAAAAGTTCTATTTAGATTGTAAATAGATTTTATTGAACAGGGTTTGCAGTAATCAGGCCTGGTTGCCTTTAGTAACTACAGAGGCAAATACATTTTCACACTGGCCCAGTTGGTACTGGATAACGTTTTTTGTTTCAGTAAATAACTGTCATATAAAAACTGTATTTTGTGCCTTTGTTTTATCCTACTTTTTTTTCTGAAACAATTTAATGAGATATACACAAAAAGAGAAGACATCAGGCAAATACTTTTTCACAGCACTGTACCTCCAAAGGTTACTTCTAAAACCTGTATGGATTGGCCATTGGTGGACTGGATAAGAACGACAGTATTTAAGTTGTCAGCCATGTCATTTCTTTCTTTCAGAAGTCCTTTTTATTATGTGTTTTTTTTATTGTAGTAGTTGTCAAATATTAAGCAGTGTTGTTGTATTACATTAAAATATGAAAGACATCCAGCTTGTTGTAGATGAAAGTGTTTGAATCCTGAACCACACAATACTCATCTGAACCCAATATCAAAAGTGTATCATGGGATATGTTTAGAAGAGGACGATGGGGGACGATGCCAATCCGTTGCAGGGCACCATATTCACAAATACACACACCTAAAGAGGATATAGAGTCACCACTTCATGTACTGGCATGATTTTAGGAGATGGGAAGAAAATGAAAACCCAGAGGAAAGTAATACGGACACAGGAAGAGCCAATGAAAATCCACCCAGATAGTAACCTGAGTTCAGGATCAATCCTGAAGCTATGAGGTGGAAATGCTACTCACCGTACCACCCTGCTGCCTGAGGGTCTATTCATCGTCAGGAACTGCTTTATCCTGGTCAGGGGTGAGGTGGTTCCAGAGCCTTCCTGGGAAAGCTGGGCACAAGGAGGGAATAAACCCGTATCAAATGCCAGTCCATTGCAGGCACTACACGCACTCACATCTTCATTAACACCTAAGGGCTGTTTAATAGAGCCAATCCACCTACTGGCAAGTTCTCAAAGGAACCTGGAGGAAAAGAAACCCATGCGGACAAATGACAAATTTCAGTACCAGTACAAGCACAGTTATTTGGTTAGGAAAACCACAGAATATGTACTATGCGGTGGCCTAGGAAGACCCATCACATGGTACGGTGTTGTTTTTTTCACCTATACTTAATTGCCAGGTTATTAGCTACTAGATTATATATATTAACTTTTAATTAAAAAAAATGGACATACACAGAGAGGGGCATGGTGGTTTAATTCTTAGCACATTTTGTTCGCACCTTTGGGGTTGGGGGTTCAAATCCTGCCTGCATGTTCTCCCCGAGCTCCAGGGGTTAACTGGGTACTCTGGTTTCCTCCCTTAGTCCAAAGACATGCATTGTAGGCTGTTTGGCATTTCCAAATTGTTCGTAATGTGTGAATGGTTTGGAACCCAGTCCAGGGAATTCCTTGCCTTGTGCCCCAAGTTGCCTGGGAGAGGTTCCAGGCTCCCCACAACCCTGTGTAGGATAACCAGCATGGAAAATGGATGGATGAATGGATGGATATACACAGAATTATCATTTTATTAGGTGGACTTATTTTTTATTACTACCTGTTAAACTGACAATGCACATTTTTAAAATTACTTGTTAAGATAATTGCATTGAACTACAAGAGTTTATCAAAGCAATATAGAAGTAGATTGTTGCCTAGTTTGGTGATTATATATTAGTATCATCATCGAATTCCTCTGGTTTATTCTCAGGACAAAGTGTGTTATTGTATGTGGGGTTGTAAGAACATCCATTTCAGAAAGTATCCCAATAACAAAGATATTCATGCTACAAAGGTTGTTATTCAAAGGCTACAATTATGTAGGACAAAAATGTTACTAGTATTCTAGTATACTAGTATTAAATGTTGCTAGTGATTCTGTTAGCTAGCATGTAATAAATGTTTAGTAAAGTCTGCTAAGGCTTCTTATGATAAAATTAACTGCAAGTGATCACGGAAAGGAAATGTTAACATCAAGTCTCATTTCTTTCAGATATGTTGGTGTATTGAAGAGAAAATACAGTCTGATTAAATGTACACTGTACTTAGACTTAGCATCACCTTTAAAGCAAACATCCATGGGTTCTGTAGTAACATTGGTATTTTGTTACAACTCTGAGTTACAGTATATAAAAAAAGATTCTGAGGTGGTGAATACTACAAAACTGATAATCAGCTTGTTTAGGTGTATTCTTGCTGTCATGATGTCCATAAATTGTTAATATAAAAGCCATTTTTGTCGGGGGAATCTTTGTTTTTCCAAGGGTTCTTCAAGTTGAAATTCTTGTACCTAGAACCACTACCCAGTTAAATAACATTTGAGGAACCTTTTTTCTTCTGCTTCCAAGACCCCAGAGCATGCTGGCCACACTGAAAGACTGGTGAGCTTGTTTTGGACAAATTTGTCTTTAAATGTAGCTGATATTTGGCTTATTATTCTTGGAATGGTACTTCTGCTCTGGGAAACTCATCTGGATGAAATCTTAAAAGCAGAGAGACTTGAGAAGATGCTGTAAATACTCAGTTGGCCTTGGCATGCCCCTTCATCTGCTTCCAAGCTCTTAGAAGTTTTTAATAGGTAACACACTGGAAAAAAATGACACATTGTTTACAGGAGAAATTTACTGCACACTGTAATCGCTACAGAAAAGGTGCAGAATAAAGGGTTCAAAAATAGGTTATCTACAAAAATTAGGGAGGCGGGGTAGATTTAACCAAACACAGAAACAGGATTTCTGAACCTGTTGTGACTTTATTGTTTCCCGTAGTGACACTGTCTAATGCAAGACGTAGTCAGTGCTGTCCAACCATTTGAGGATTTTCACTCATGATGTCAGTTTTATAGAACAGCTGGACTTTATTCAGACACATAGACTAGTGATTATCATAAAAGCAGTTGTCTGTGAGATCATATTAACACTTCCTTGATCTATAAATAACTCCTGGATGGATTCCTCACATTAATTAAACTGTGTAGATGTTTTTCACAAATACTATTTGAACCCCAATACTCTTTAATACCTTTTGATCATACCACATATGTTTCCTGGGCTAATATTTAATTATATTGGATGTGGTGTCTGCAAATTAGAGCAGTGACACTTTACAATAAGTGTACGTGAATAATCATGCAGTAATACCTGAATAAATACTTATTTAAATATGAACTAATGATGCAAAAAAGCAAAAATGTTGTTCCAAAACTAAGCAGTTACCCTCAAGTCATGATGGCTATGACACTTACTAAGTTTGGTCTAAATATGCTAAACCTTTACGGAGATATAGCCTCGTGTGCATTTTGGCATGCTTGCCATCAAAATTTGCTTGTGTGTTATTGGAGAATGGTTTGACTAAATAGCTTGCATTCCAGAACATTTTGTCTGCACGGTATGAAGATGTTGTGGTTCGATTTTGGAGAAAATTCAACAAATGGTCTAGGAGGAGTTTGAAAAAGTAAGTTTTTCAGAAAATTCAAAATGGCGGAAAATCTAGTTGGCAGAAATTGAAACCATCTACACACTGGTAAATGGTATCTACTCGACTCAGCATGAACCAAGGACTCAAAGGAAAAAAAAAAAATTTGTAGCCCTTCAAAAGTTATTTGCATAAAAATTAGTAAAACTTGTTGGTGGCTCTAGAGCTTTTGAGAAAGAGACTTTACAAACTGGCCATGGTAACAGGTCAGACTGTCCTCTATCTGTGTGCAACATTTCACAACTTTTTATCATATGGTTCTATGGGCTGCCATAGACTTCCATGGCGGAATAATAATAATAATAATAATAATAATCATCATCATGAAATCAATAGGGACCATCGCCCCTGTTGTTTTTGTTAGTGTTCCTATTATTATTTTAAGGGTCAAGCCCAGAATGGGCGATGGTCCCTATTGATTTCATTATTATTATTATTATTATTATTATTACCATTCTGGGCTTGTCCCCTAATGAAGGGGTGTACAGATGAGAACGGATAAACATCTGTAAAAATCACAGGGCGGCTTTAATTAAAGTTTACAAAAGCATTTATATAGAGCCATGAAACAGCCGAATTAAAAATGATCGCACCAACAATAGAATCTATTGCTTGTTATATAAAAAAATTCCATTTGTCACTGTAACTGATTCATTCTGTGGTTTTATTTTCTAACTACGTAAGCTGCGTGGGAACTTCTGAAACCATTCTCCATCTGTCCCCAAACTGAACCACAAGGGATGGGCCATTAATTGTCACAGATATTGTAGTCACCAGAACTGAATGTTCTAGTGGCTCAATAACCTTCCCATTAAAAATGATTTAGTAATGACAGCAGTGTCCCGAGAATGGAAACTTGATAAACATAAACAATGTTATACAACGACATGTTATACAATGACAATGTTGAATGCTCAGTTCTGATTAGTACAACATCAGCTCAGACAACATAGATTTTTAAATCTTTGTGAAAAGTTTTTTGTGAAGAAGGAGTCTACAGTGTCAGCACTCATAGTAATAGTCAGAAGAAAAGCTGTACATTTCTGACCGAGGAAAGACAAAAAGAGATATGTAAGTGGAAACTAGTACTATTTACTCCATGGATGTTCCACAATGTTACTAAATAAAACTAAATATGATGCTTTGTCCTGTATTTAATAATATATATACACACACACACACACACACACACACACACACATACAGTGCCTTGCGAAAGTATTCAGCCCCTTTGAACTTTTCAACCTTTTGCCACATTTCAGGCTTCAAACATAAAAATATAAAATATTTATTTTTTGTGAAGAATCACCAACAAGTGGAATGTGAAGAATCACCAACAAGTGGAATGAAATCTATTGGATTTTTAAAAAAATTAAAAGTGGGGCGTGCAAAATTATTCGGCCCCCTTGCGTTAATACTTTGTAGAGCCACCTTTTGCTGCGATTACAGCTGCAAGTCGCTTGGGGTATGTCTCTATCAGTTTTGCACATCGAGAGACTGAAATTCTTGCCCATTCTTCCTTACAAAACAGCTTGAGCTCAGTGAGGTTGGATGGAGAGCATTTGTGAACAGCAGTTTTCAGCTCTTTCCACAGATTCTCAATTGGATTCAGGTCTGGACTTTGACTTGGCCATTCTAACGCCTGGATACGTTTATTTGTGAACCATTCCTTTGTAGATTTTGCTGTATGTTTGGGATCATTGTCTTGTTGGAAGATAAATCTCCGTCCCAGTTTCAGGTCTTTTGCAGACTCCAACAGGTTTTCATCCAGAATGGTCCTGTATTTGGCTGCATCCCTCTTCCCCTCAATTTTAACCATCTTCCCTGTCCCTGCTGACGAAAAGCAGGCCCAAGCTTGTGGCAAACTTTAGACGAGACTTTTTATGGATATCTTTGAGAAATGGCTTTCTTCTTGCCACTCTTCCATAAAGGCCAGATTTGTGCAGTGTACGACTGAATGTTGTCCTATGGACAGACTCTCCCATCTCAGCTGTAGTTCTCTGCAGTTCATCCAGAGTGATCATGGGCCTCTTGGCTGCATCTCTGATCAGTCTTCTCCTTGTCTGAGCTGAAAGTTTAGAGGGACGGCCAGGTCTTGGTAGATTTGCAGTGGTCTGATACTCCTTCCATTTCAAAATGATCGCTTGCACAGTGCTCCTTGGGATGTTTAAAGCTTGGGAAATCTTTTTTTATCCAAATCCGGCTTTAAACTTCTCCACAACAGTATTACGGACCTGCCTGGTGTGTTCCTTGGTCTTCATGATGCTCTCTGCGCTTTCAACAGAACCCTGAGACTATCACAGAGCAGGTGCATTTATACAGAGACTTGATTACACACAGGTGGATTCTATTTATCACCATCAGTCATTTAGGACAACATTGGATCATTCAGAGATCCTCGCTGAACTTCTGGAGTGAGTTTGCTGCACTGAAAGTAAAGGAGCCGAATAATTTTTGCACGCACCATTTTTCAGTTTTTTATTTGCTAAAAAAGTTTAAGATATCCAATAGATTTCGTTCCACTTCACAATTGTGTCCCACTTGTTGGTGATTCTTCACAAAAAATAAAAATTTTATATCTTTATGTTTGAAGCCTGAAATGTGGCAAAAGGTTGAAAAGTTCAAGGGGGCCGAATACTTTCGCAAGGCACTGTATATATATACACACATATACATAAGCAGCATTCCTCCTCTGAGCAGCATCTGACCACCAGAGGACAACTGGGTGAAAGTGTTGTGGTCAGATGAGACCAAAATGGAGCTCTTTGGCATCAACTCAACTCACCGTGTTTGGAGGAGGAGGAATGCTGCCTATGACCCCAAGAACACCATCCCCACCGTCAAACATGGAGGTGGAAACATTATGCTTTGGGGGTGTTTTTCTGCTAAGGGGACAGGACAACTTCACCGCATCAAAGGGACGATGGACGGGGCCATGTACCGTCAAATCTTGGGTGAGAACCTCCTTCCCTCAGCCAGGGCATTGAAAATTAAAAGTAATTACTAAGTCATTACCAAGTACTAAGTCATGTTTTGCAGAGGGGTCAAATACTTATTTCCCTCATTAAAATGCAAATCAATTTATAACATTTTTGACACGCATTTTTCTGGATTTTTTTGTTGTTATTCTGTCTCTCACTGTTCAAATAAACCTACCATTAAAATTATAGACTGATCATTTCTTTGTTAGTGGGCAAACATACAAAATCAGCAGGGGATCAAATACTTTTTTCCCCCACTGTGTGTGTGTGTGTGTGTGTGTGTGTGTGTGTGTATGTGTATATATATATATATATATATATATATATATATATATATATATATATATATATATATATATATATATAATTTTATAATTTTTTACAGAGAATCAGAATTGCACATAATTTTGCAAGAGGAAAACAAATATATCAATACTTTTCATTTTATCAAGAAAAAAGCAACTTTTGCAGATTTTCTGGTGTAAAAAGCAGATTTTCTGGTGTAGCAGGTTAATCATACAAAATCCTGTGAAATTAACCAAATTATGTTAAAGTAAAAAAAAAAATCACATGAAAGGTTCAAGAGTTGTCTAAAATCCTGCTAAATTGATTGCCATTTCCAAATTGTCTGTATTGTGTGAGTGTGTATATGAGTATGCGTGTGATTGTGCCTTGGGATGAGTTGGCATCCCATCCAGGGTGTCCTCCACCTTGTGTCCCGAGTTCCCTGGGATAGGCTCCAGGCTCCCCAGCGACCCTGTGATATTATCTGTTGATTTAATAAAAATATACAAATGCCTTTAATAAAATATGTCTGAGACTCTAAATCACATGTTTCCATAATGCATTGTTTAATACACTAATTCCCAATGTCCAGTCTTCTAGAACGTCTGGAACGATATTTCAAAGCATTAAATGATGTCAATACAATTGCAGCACTACAACGGACAAACATCATTTTTGTCTCTTGGGGATAGTTTAATCCCATTTCTCACAGGTTCATTGAAAAATTGACTGTGCAATTAGCCTTGACAAAGCAAAGTAAACTTGCACGCCGAGAACGATCTGCTGGGGGACTTTGTCATGGTGTTGTGCTGCTCTCTGGAAATTTAACAAGTCGCTTTTGACTGCCCACATCACATTCCTGCGGGTAAATCCAAACGCCTTTCTTGTTAAAGGGTATAAATGCAAACATACTCCCTGGAGAATTGCAGAGATTTAGCAGAGCACTCCAGGATTTAGGCCCTTCGACAAATCTGCATGCACAAACAAGGACTGGATCTCAACAGAAGTCAAACAGCTTATGGTAATACAATTTGATTTACAAGTATTTTATTCAACTGCGCTTCCTTTTTTAGCTAATTTGCACGGTAGGATATCAGGGTATAGTTTTGTGCCACTGAAGAGTGACAACTGTGAAACGTGGACGTGTCAAGTGCTGAAGATGGTTCACGCTGTAGCATTTCTGATGCTGATTTGGATGCCGTTATTTACGATGTCGCTTCAAGCAGAACTGGAACAGGCTACAGTAAGACTAAAATCTACTGATTCTTTATAACCTCATGTGTCAACTATACATCATTCAAGTCATCTTCATTTTGTATCAGTAATGATATAAAAGGTTGTCTTTAATGATATTGTACAAAATCTTATATTCGTTCTTCAGAACTATCTAAAGCGATACGGCTATCTGTCTACATCACTTCTTTACTCTGAAGAGCGAGAGCTGAAGCTGGAGCAAATAACTGAGGCACTAGGGTAACACACACACACACACACACACACACATTTCAGTTTCTCATGTTTCAATTAATATTAGACTACTGACAGTTTAACATCAATGAGTCCCATAATGCCTTTCACTCTATCACTCTACTTCTAAAATTACCTCATTGTTACTCAAGCAGAAGATAGAAATGGACACCATTTATCTGTCACTTTCTTAGACAGATCTGGTCCCAATTTAGACTGGTAGAGAAAGTGTTTATTGTGATGCTTGCTTTGCCATTTGTAGTTTTCATTGTAATGAACTAGACTCAAGTTTAATTTGTCTCAATATGTGAGAGAAATATGGATCAAATTCAATAAACAATAAAACTAAGAGAAACAGATCTAGACTTGAATCTAGGTTCATACCCTCAATACACATTATATGAATTTGAGCTTTTCTGGTCTTCTGGTTTTTATTAGAATTTTCCAGAAAGTGACAGACCTACCGGTCACAGGCAGGTTGGACAACACCACGCTAGCCATGATGAAAAAGCCACGCTGTGGCCTAGTGGACCCCTTTAACAACAAAACTCTCAAATATCGTTTACTAGGTAAGCTAAGCCCGTGGATTTCATAGCTCTGAAATGCCTAAATATTCTATTCCGATGATTTGTCCACTTATAAGACAATTCATGTTCAGAAACTTATTTGGAATTGGTCAGATTTGTTTTGGTATAAATATCTCAGTTTTCTAGTGTTTGGTTTACTAGTGATCGATAAACAACACTTTGTGTTTATTAAGGTTGTAAACGAGCTTGAGTCACCTTTAGAAATAAACCCAGCTGTTAAGATGTACAGTAAGTGCCTGATTTGATAATTGCTTTGTGTCGTAATAGGTTATTGGCGTAAGAAGAAGCTGACTTACCGTATCTATAACTATGCTCCTGGTCTGGGAATGGCTCAAACACGGGCAGCTATAAAGACAGCGTTCAGGTACTGGAGTGACGTTACACCTCTCCAGTTCTCCGAGGTCACTGAGGGAAATGTTGACATCAAAATATCCTTCCACAAGAGGGACAATGTCTGCCCTGTGCCATTTGATGGACCAGGTGAGAGAGATAAACAGTGAAAATCCATGTTTGGTTCTTTATGGGGTTGTGTTTGATGCAGAACTTGAATCAGTGTAGGGTTGGTCGTTAAATATGCTAATTTTATAGTGTTTTCAAAAGGTGATTCATTTTCTAACAGTAGTTCTGACAATAGTTCTGAATGCAAGGTTTATATTAACACACTCCTTCTAACACATAATGGTTTCTATACTAACAGCTAACTGACAGGGACTTGTATAGTGGATACTCCACATAATCTAATACTAATAATAAACAGATTTTTTTTTAAATTGTTGTTATTTTTAATGAAGAAAAATAATTTCTGTAAGGAGATGTTTATTTAACATTTATGGAAGGAGCCTCCGGTATGAGCGAATCAATTTATAGCTGCTATAACGTATGTGAATACAGGAAATAACTTGTTTTTATGAATGTTTCTCAACATTAAATATCTATAAACCATAGTTTGAAAACAATTCAAAATAATGATTTACATCAGGCCATATCATAGCACCCAGTTGCTGAATTTTCCAATGATTTATTACTTACTTAAATGTTAATTTTTTATCCTAAGCAGTATTACAGATAAAATGAAAGAAAAAAAATTATGACCTTTATACAGAAATATTAATGCATTAATAGTTTAGTTCATTCTTGTTATATGGATGCTCTTGAGCACTTGGCTCAAAAGTTTTTTTAATACACACATTTAAAAATTTTTAAAATAACAGTTAGTATCTATATTTCTATCTTAGAAACACATTATTATTATTATTATTATTATTATTATTATTATTATTATTATTATTATACTATGGACTATATAAATGTATACTATATGAACTATGTAAACTATTTCATGTTTGGATGATTTGACTGACTGATATTCAGTACAGTGTTAGCCAGAAGTATTGTCTTCTTCCTGCAGGAGATGTTCTGGCTCACGCTGAAGGTCCAGAATCTGGTATAGTGCACTTTGATGCAGAGGAGCTGTGGACTGAGGGGCGAAACTATGGAGCAAATCTGAGAATTGTAGCAGCCCATGAGATAGGCCATGCCCTTGGTTTAGACCACTCACAGTATTCCAGTGCTCTCATGGGCCCTGTGTACACTGGTTACCGTGACAACTTCAAGCTTCATCCAGATGATATCCGCGGGATCCAGGCACTGTATGGTGAGAACAGGGTCAGAGCTCAGTCCCACATATTGCACAATGCTGAAATCTTCAATCCACAGATTCTGTACTAAAAGTTGCTATACATATCCAAATCCAAGGATTAGGAATCTGAAGGTTTTATCAAAGCTACAAAACATTTGACTTTTTCTTTAGGTAAACCTGAGGAACAACCTCCGCTTACCTCAGACTCACCTCTGCCTGATCCCTGCACTGCTTCACTGGATGCTATAATGTTGGGTACAGTATTACATTTACATTTACTGCTTATTTAAGATCAGCATGCCAACCTTTGCACCCTATTCTGCAAATAGAACTACCAATAAGACTCTGATTTCATCATGCAGATATGTCTCTCTTTGGCTAATGCAATGCAAACTAGTGAAGGACTGATATTTCCTGGTGTCACAAAATGAAGTGGAATTTTGCATTTCATGCCAACTTGAACATTTTAGACAAAAATAAATCTTGTGGCCTATACAGCAAGTAGCAACTAAAAAGTTGCTAATGATGGTAGACTGGTGACTTAAACTTAGACCCTTGAGCTATATAAACACATTATCCTGGCTGGCTTGTCAAAAATAATCAATGACAAGATGGTTGACACGTTTGGGAGATGAAGGCAGATGCAAGCGCAGATTATTTTATCAATTCAAGTACTAACAAACCAGAAACAGATTTGAATACAAGGACATAAATACAACTGTGTTTACAGGGCAAAGAACATACAGACTATGAGTAAAACTGTGACTCATGGGCTCACAAACGCAAAATAATACCATTACAACAAAAGCTCAACAACCAAACGCTGAAAAACTAGAACTATATATACTTGTGCTAATCAAGGTGTAACGAGACACATGTGAGAGTGCTGGAGAGATGTGATGTGCTGATGGGTAATGTAGTTCTGCGCCTCTTTGGCATTGCCATGACACTGGTGTTATGCGACCTGTTGCACAGAGAAGCTACTTATCATCCTGAAGTTGGTTATTTTATAATACCAGCATGTCCAAAAGTGTTTTAATTTATTAATAAGCATCATAATGTTTGTAATTATTTAATGTTGTGGAACATCCACGAAACAAGTTAGTTCCTGTTATAACTTACAGTATGATATACAGATATAAACAGCCCCCCCACCCTCACCCCCACCCCCACACCCTTTCTCTCTCTTGAAGATAATTAGAGAAAAATTCTCCCTGAAGAGTCCTCAACTGAAGGCAGAACACTTACTGACTATAATGCTCACACTGGAGACTTCTTCCAGAAATGTTAAATAAATGCCTCCTAACACACAAAAAAAGGATTTTCATTTTGTTTGCTAAATAAATAGATCGTTAAAGTTTTTTTTATGTTGTTTGTCAACCATACACGTCCCTGTGAAAGAGTTGTGCATTAACATAAACCTGTGATTTGGCTTGTAGCTGGAACAACTGTCTGAGCTATGCTGTTATACCGTTCTAAAAGTATGTTCTGTTTAGGGCCGTTCCACAAGACGTTTGCATTCAGCGGAGATTATGTATGGACGATATCAGATGATGGCTATAACACTCCAATACGGATTAACATCCTGTGGAAGGAACTGCCGGGTTATTTAAGTGCTGCCGTGCATTCACAAAGGACCAACAAGTCCTACTTCCTAAAAGGTAAAACATCACCTTTTACCCACTGTTTTGATTTGGACTGCTTTACTGTTTTGACCGGCACTCATTTGATTACATTCCTAAAAGGGTGATTTGAAATGCATATCCTTGGCCAGCACGGCAAATTCAGATACTCAGAAGTCACCTTCTAGTAATGACAAAAGTAATGACAAATCATTAGTTTAAAGCAAATTCAAATATCTCCACAAGACTTGAATATTTCTTCGAACTGCTTGTTTTAATTGTGATTGTTTAATCTTAGATGAGTGCACGTCATCCCTTTCTTCTAGGTGATAAAGTTTGGAGGTATTCCAGCTTTAAGTTAGACCATGGTTATCCCAAACTGCTTGCTATCCCTCCAAACATTGATGCCGCCTTTTACTCCTACAGCAATAAAAAACTCATTTTTATCAAGGTAAAGCACCCAGAACATGCGGTTAAACTAAAAAAAAAAGATAATAAAAATATGTGGGTCATGTATACAGTTCAGTGTTTATTAACTGACTCTGACCATCTCTTTAGTTTTTATAGCACACTACATACTAGTGTATGTTTTATTTAAAAATACCAAATATACAGTACTGTGCAAAAGTCTTAGGCACCCTATTTGTTTAGCACAAACTTTGTTACAGGTTTTTATTTTACGACTTCTACATTATTGAGTCAGTACAAAAGCATTTTAGACTTCCAGACATTAGCACGAAATTAAATGCTAAAAGAAAAATGTTTGGATGTCAGTAATGCAAGCAGCATATTATGTAAGAGACCACTTTCCAGACAAAAGACATAATTAAAGCTGCAAAAATAAGAAGCGAGTGCGACAGTCAAAGTCTCCTGAAGAACTGAGACTGGTTCTGCAAGATGCTCAGTAAAACTTGCAGCTCATTTCCTTATATAACTGCACTAATTCTGCCTGAGACTACTATTTATTTGTTTTGTGACGGGTCATCACAACAAATATTGACTTAGTTTAATTTATTACTGTTTACTGCTCTTTATAGTATTTTATTTTAAATGTAGAAACATTTCATTTCATTATTTTTAAGGCATTATTTTGCATGTGCCTAAGACTTTTGCACAATACTGTACATATATCAATATCTAAATTATTTCAAATAATTACAGAAATCGACATTGAATAATAACACTGCCATTATCTTGCCTCTGATAACAGCTATGTTTGAGAAAGTACATTATGATATGTCCTGTTCAAAAACCTTTAACTCAAACATTTAAAAAAGTCCTATATGAGCCAGTTAAATATCAATAGTTCATTTATTTTTGCATTGAGTGTGTGTGTGTGTTTGTTTGTTTGTCTCGTAGGATTCCGAGTACTGGCAATGGGATGAACTGGGTTCCCCTGATGAACTGAAACAATTTCCTAAACCCCTCTCCAGTCTCGTCACTGGGTTGCCATCCAATCCAGATGCAGCGCTCACCTGGAATAACGGTCATGTTTACGTCTTTAAAGGAGACCAGTACTGGCGTGTGAGTCCCAGACACTTCATCGAGAAGGGTTACCCACTAAGCATGAGAGCGCGCTGGATGCAATGTGGCCATTAACTCACTCACAGCTGTAATGATTTAAACGTCACTAAGCATTAAACATTAACTCATCTGAGTCAGAACACTGATTTAGAAAATATACACAGACTATACACTGTAAAACTGTTGTGGCTATTTTACTGAATTTACAAAATACGTCATTTATCATGGAGCCTTCCACTACTAATCCCAAGCACAATTTTAGACATAGGATTTCTATGCTGAAGCATTAAGTGTAGGACTTGTTGCACATCCTGTTTTGGATGACACATTTGTCGTGTTCACATCCAGCACAAATTGCTTGCCACTGACAACCACAATCAAGTTACACACCATAAAGGTTTTTGGTACACACAAGGCCACCACTGACTGCAATCTCACATACATTCTACAGTTTTAGGTAATAAAGTATAGAGCATGTATAATATGTGCATGTGAGTATTCTAGACATTTCCTTATAGTAATCTACACTCTTACACAAAACACCTTTGAGGAACCCTTTTCTATGAGGAAATGCATTACCGCCTGAAAACAATCATTAAACTCAAGACAGCTGATATATGAATAACACGGTTTTATTTGTGTGGCAAACATTGTTCTAATGTAGTACATACTGTACAGCAATACAATCCTTAGGGAAGGCAGTTGTGTAAATGTAATCAGTTCCCAAGAGAGCGAGAGTGAGAGAGAAAGAGAGAGCGAGAGAGCAAATAAATGCGATCATAAAGCACCTTATCCACAGCTGAGGTCAGAGATATAATGTGCGCTGTTTGATAGTGAATGTGTAGTAAAATCCTAGGATTAGGGTACTTTCACCTTAATCCGTATATATTTTTCCATTTTCAGCCCTACATGTCCCACAGCATCATTTATTTATTTTTAAATTGTTTGAATATGTGCATTTTGAAACCAGACTAGACAGCACGTGAACCACCAGTATAACTTTTGCCTTGATTTGGACTCGGCAGATGGACTAATAGGTGTGAAAGCATCCTTCCTGGTGTGCCGGGATCCGACATGCCCGACTAAAAGTGGGGAGTGGGTGGTTTTAACTCTTATGCAGGTGGGAGCAGGAAGCTTGCGGGACAAAGAAAGGCCACGTCGATTAACAAGGGAACGTAATGGATGTAGAGTCGTGCTTGTGAGGCATTACACAACATGTTTACTGCATTTATTCATTCATCTTTAGTCACGGTTTATCCTGGTCATGCTCGCTGTGGTCTAAATCACTAACTTATTTATATTTTTGGGAAATATAACCAATTAAGTTAATTAGAAAACACTGTGGGTACATACAACCAAAACCAAGTGTTGGAGCAGGCAGGATCAGTCAGAATTTTTTTGTTTCATGTCTGAACACAAATTAGTGCCTTCTATTACTTATTGCTAAAAGGGTTGTATTAAATTATTGAGTTAGAGTTTTAGAGTATTTGTGGTTTTATTTGTAGTCACACACCTTGAAGTCCTGAGAAGATCCAGTGTTCAGTAAACTCCACAGACTTTTTATTAGTCGACTCAGAGTCCATGTTTTCAACACACACTCTCTATGGAGCAGTCATCCAGTCTGTTTACCTCAGCCGGCACTGAGCTCTATTGAACTCTCTTCCCAAGCATGTGTGTGTGTGTGTGTGTGTGTGTGTGTACACATGTGTGCGTGCATGCAGGTTTCTGAGTTCATTCACACCCTGATCGCTGCAGGTGAGGAGGTGGTGAGAGGCACCATGGATCCAGTTTCAAAGTCAAAGTCGATCATGGTGTGGTAGACAGTGCTCAGACTGCTCACAGACGAGCCCGTGCTCATCTGCCTCTCACGCAGGTTCGCCAGGTAGCTCTGTGACCAAGACAGAAAAAATGACAAGATAATGCAGAGTTATTAAAAAAAAATCTTAAAACTTACTGGTAACATCGTTCTATATGGTTTTCTTTTCTTCAAAGTACCATTGATGTTTATTCGTGAAATGCCAGTTACATCTGCAGTCCATAAGCAGTAACCTAACCTTCTTGTGTTATAACGTTAGTGTTTTTCACTACAGTGTTACAGTGTTATAGGGTCATGTGTGTTAATATTTTTTCTTGAATCACCCTGTAATATGTTTAATAGGTTTAAAGACAACAATATTTTTACATCTGCACTTTATCATATTTAATTAATTTCCACTTCTGGTATTTTGAAATGCCTTGCTCCAAAGAACGTCATATTTTAAATAATTAAAGATCTATTATATAGAGATATATTACATTTCTGTGGTTTATTTTATATAAGGCATGGCAAAATTAAGAGATTTATGTTTAACAAGTAAAACATTAAGGCAGATTATACTTACACACACACACACACACACACACACAGTATTTTATAGAAATATTCACCACCAGGTGGCAGTAGCAGCATATTATCCATTAAACTGACTGTTCAAATGTGCTGAGAAAGAATGACTTTAACAAGCAGATCTGTTCGCACTGACCTGAAAACCAACACAGAACCAAAGGCAACACATATCATGCACATGTTGCAATGCTTCAGGATAGGTGAAGGTCACATATGGAGTGAATTTGCTGTCTAAAGTAATAGTAAGTGCAATGCCAAAACTGCAATTTAATGAACCGCAAATTCATATTTAATTTTGTAAACCTGCAACTTGACTTTCTGCTATGACATTTGTGAACCATTGTTAACACATTTTGTATAGTTCATTTCACTTTGAGATTACAGTTTAGTATTGTACATGCTATTTATACACCCATATACAGCTCTCCCTAGGTTTCTGCTTGGCCCCGCCCCTCAACACATTACAAAAAAAAGTGTGCTCTTTCAGTCAAAAGCCCAGAACCTTTCATTGTGTGCTCTGGAAGTTTACTCACTGATTTTTGTAAACATGTCAAACGTAACACGTAATTGCAAAGTAGATTAGGATTAGTATCTGTAATATGAGCAAGATTATGGCACACCTTGGTTGGAGATTGATAGACTATGAGGATGGCTTTGCAATTTATAAATTGATCATATTTGTTTATGTACAGTTACATTTGAAAAGATAAATTGCTCCATAGATAAAAAACATGTTGATTCGGCGAGTGTGAAATTGGTGGCTGATTACCGGAGCGAGCACATCTCCAGCGTATCGTTTGAGAAGTGGAGGTTTGCGGCGATATTTTCCATCTGGACGCCGGCGTGCATCCACCTGTCTGATCTTCATCAGCTGGAGTTGCTTCTGTTTGCCACTCACTATCACTGCCCAGAAGAGAGGATGAGGGAAGAGGTTAAGGTGGGGAGTAATGCTGTGTAAGAACACTTACCACAGTCAGTCAGTCAGTCCTTTATGCGCTCATTCACTCAGGCAGTCACATAAACAATCTTAGCAGGCAAGATTTGCTGAATAAGTGGAAGCAAACAGTCAAGTGTACTACAACACATGAACATTATTATTATTATTATTATTTTTAACTCCGTCAGAGTCTGACAGTAAAAGTGTACACCAAGTTAGTCACGTGTGGCATGTCTGATTTAAATCGCCTTTGAATTAACCACACACAAACACCCAAGATTTTTCAATACATTCTAAATACAGAGCTGTCAATCAATGAAATAAAAAAAAGGATGATTTTACATTATTATTGTTTCACTTTATTATAACATTGTTGTTAAATGGAGGAAAATGTCCATACTAGAACAAAGTTTCCATTAAGTTCAGAAGAATCAGGTCAGATACACAGACCTGTGTACTGCAGCCAGCTTGTTAACATGAGCGCAGTTTGAATGTTTGAGTGGTATTTCACATGTATAACACACTGTTTCCTTGTTAAAAACTATTTTTAACGGGGAAAGGCGAGTAAATGCACAAAACTTCACCTCATTATTCTTCGACACCAACCTGGATGACGTAGGTTCATTTTGTCATACTGCTCTTTCTGAAAAGTTCTGTTTTTTAAGTATTGGATATGTTAAATCTACAATTGAAGTAATGGTTTTTCTCATTTCCTATTATTGTCCTTTCGCTAAAAACATCCAATTATCTATGACATCTAAGGAACGTGCTGTTACTGGTTTAAACAATGTAATGGATATAGTACAGAAATTCATCCATTTCTGTACTGCTTATACTACACAGGGTCACAGGGCTCCTGGAGTCTATCCCAGGTGACTCGGGACACGTTGGATGGGTTGTGGAACATCCACTTTTGCACTTTATAACAGCTATAAACAGTCATTCCCTCACCAGCCGCTCTTATTTTCTCTCTATTTAAGTAAATTTAAAAAGAAGGAAAATGCTGTGTCATGTTACAGAGAAATCACCTTTGAAAGTCGTTTGTCCATACAAGACCCCGTGTTGTTACCATAGAAACAGTATTGTATAAGGAGCACATTAATATACTTAATATAAGATAATTAATATTTTAATTAATATAATATAAATATAAATATAATATAGTTTGCCCATGCGGGCAAACTACTGTCTGTGCTGTTATAGAAAATTAAATAACACCTTTTAACCAATCAGACTTGAGAATTTAATAGCTACGATAGGATACAGTATGATCATTAAACATATCATAATCGGTGCAGCTGAATTTTTAAAATGGCCTCTTGAACCATAATTATCATATATATATATAATTTAAAAACTGTGATTCACAATATTGTTATGCAGTGGATATTGGTGGTAGTTTCTTTCTTCTGTTAACATTTTGCCAGCCTGGAAATACCCTGCACTCCAGGTGAAACAGAGCTGCTCAGTCCCATATAAGGCAACAAATGAAGCAGGGTCGGACTGATGGAAAAAGGGAGCGTTCCAGATATTTTAATTGCAACTGCAATTTGCTTCACATGCAGCAGAGGGCTCTAAAAATTATAATGTGCTCCTTTAACAACATCTTCACTAAAGCATTCAAGCAGCGCAAATACTAGCCATTTATGGAATTAACAAGCTACATTGCAAAACACAGATATAGCGGTCATCCACCTACCTTCAGAGTGCGACATTCCTTTGGCAGTGAATTTACGCTGCACCAATTTTCCCAGAGCTGCTATCCCAGGCCAGATGCCCAACATCACCCAGCTGTACCAGCACAGCACCTTTTCTTGGTCCTTCTGCAGCCCCACATATGCCCTCCACACCATCATTGGTGTCTCCATGCAGTAATCCATACATGTCATGATGATGGCAGCACCCAGCGTTGCCGTAGCCACCATGGTCATGCTTCTCTGCCAGCAGAGTGTGAGCACAGCGAAGAATATGCCAGTTCCAAGCACTGTTCCTGCAGGCACCCATACAGGACTGAGGATGGGGTAATACTGTCCTGCTGTCAGCAGAGCGGTGATGGAGAGCAGCAGGCCCAGGTGGAGACCAGTGAGGAACAGACCTACACAGCGCACCAGTATGCTCACCAGTCCTCCCAGTAAGCCAATACCTAGAGAGATGCCTGCCCGTGTCTCCGCGTCCAGCGGTGAGTCCATCAGCTGCTCCCGGAGACATAGCAGGTAGCCTATGCCAGTCCCGAATGCCAGCCCAGACAGGAACATCACCAATTTAAAACAGCGGTACCCTGGAAACATGAAAGAGACTTGTCATAGAAGGTAAACTACCATTAGCTCGGCACTAACAACTACCCTAATGATGCAGTATTAGGAGTGACTTTACAAACAAATAAAAAGCTACAAAGAAAGCATTAAACACTGCTATGTAATGACTTCCTTGTAAGAATGCATTTATAGACATTTTTTTCTAAGTTGGATTCTCTTACAAATCGTCATCACGGAACACTATACTTTCAAATTGAAGCCTTTTATATTCCGATCATATTGCCACACATATATATTTTTTGTACAGAGATAAACCATGTCAGCCCATGCAAATAAACCAGTCATTGGTCTGTCTGGGACTGGGAAAAACAGTTCGTGTGAGATTAAAACGGCATCCTTAATTTTCCCCTTCTTCAGTTACTGTTTAAAAACCCCCGAGAAGAAGTCCAGAAAACAGGAAGCAAGCGCTATTAAAAACAAAAAAAAAATCAAGGCCTACAATGGGCGGTAGTCAGCATGGAGCACATAAGGAAACCAAACATGGCTTCCAACTGGGTTAAGTATTTTTGTTGTTTTTAAACTCAGTACTTTTTTTTTTTTAAGAAGAAGCACCATCTGAAGACATTTTTTTTTTTTTATGGTAGAATTAGCAGGCAAAAGAAATCAAGTTGTGAAGCAACCTTATATCACTATTTGCTCTTTGGATCTTTTGTAATATTTAAGAGTTACTAAACAGAAAGGTGTGATGTATGAATGTGCATATTTTTTTTGGTTGTTCGTTTAAATAAAATGGCTGTGCACTGCGACTTGTGAGGATGGTGCAGATTTTGTTCCGGCGATACAAAATCACTGTCAAATTGTCACACTCTCCTGTTACTCAAGACATTTCTACTTAAGAACAATCTGGCAACCCTGGAGGTGTGCACTACATTCAGGAAATCTGTATGATCAGAATTGGGAAATTTAGGGTGCGCAGTCAGGCTCTGAATACGTGTAACATCCAAATGTACATGTTAACAGAACGTTTGGATTTAAGTTGCCAACTCTGTACATGTCTGTATACATCCCACTAGTGGAAATGAGCAGTATTGTAAATGGCTTAGCCCTGGCTTATAAAACTACAGCAAAACTGGTCAATAAACAGGGAACTCTAAAAGGTACTAAAAATTAGATCCAAATAGTAGTCCATATAGAGGTAATGTTATTGAGGCATAATTTAGACAGATACATCCAGAGATACTTATTTTCTACAAATAATATTTTGGGCATATTTTCTTAGATTAATCCTTTCATATGAAAGGTTAGGTTAGGTGAAAAGAAAGGTTATGGTAAAGGTTAAGGTAAAACATATAATTAAATAAAAGTTTGAAAAAATAACATTTTGGACTAAATTGAATTCAAAATTATGCTATGAAAAGTTATATAATAAACAAACAAACAAACAAAACAGGACTAACAGTCTTTTTATACATTTCATACATGTATGGATAATTTATTTAAATTTTGCTATGCACAATGAATGCTTTGCTATTCACCTATGTATTTCATTGATAAACCAACCAACAAAAACAAAAAAACAGTACTGAAATAAAATGTCATTAAATGCATTTTCATACATTTAATACATGCACTAGTACTTTACTGTCAGTGTCACCCATGCAAACACAGAAAGCTCAGTGACTGGTCAGTTTATATCTTATATCTTCTTATATCACATATGCAGCTATATTCGTTTTTCTGTGTTTTTCTTATTAGTCTCTGCAAAAATTCACTGAACATGTTTACATCCAGTTGACATAGTAATGAAAAAGAGTAATGAAAAAGAGTAATGAAAAAGTAGAAGCATCAATCAAAAACAGACCCTGCCAGAGTCTGCTGTCTAATTCTGATGGATGAAAGTCACAGTCTGGGGACATTTTGGGATATACCACCTGTTTTTGTGAGGTGGATAGAAAGTGATTGTGTTCCGTTCCCCCCGCCCCAATCCCCATAATTGTCAACATCGTTATTATCTCAGAACATACTCACCACAGAAGCAGTAGACAATCCCTAGTATAAACCACATGGTGCATGCTACTGAAGGAATGACCTCATACTTTTTCCTGACCTCCAGAATACAGCGGTGTGTTGATGCCAGTGTGGGCATCACCCCCTCTGTCACCAACATAGAGGGGTCAGCCATTCTGGCTCAAGTGTTCACAGTCTGACTCAAAATGAAGAACTAGCCTCTCACGGGAAATGTGTATAGGTCATCCTTGTACATCTCCATAGGGTAGGAGTGTATTGTTCTTTACATATCCAAAGCACCTAAAATCAAAAAGGAGAAAGTCATCATTCAGATATGATAAACTGTTTTTGTCAGGTTTTTTATTAGGAAGTGTTTTATAAGGAAAAAGTGAGGCAAATATTTCAATCATGAGCCAGTAGAGAGTGATTACGCGAATAAAAATTTCCTGCTTCAACATAGTTTCTCAAACCATACTAAGCTTTTCATGAATGGATTTCCTGTGATCTCCATGTTCATACCCTTATATACCAACAGGGTAAAGAAAAAAATCTGGAAAGAAAGAGACAAATGCCAACCATTCATGAGACTTCGTTAGAATTCATGTAATTATTTGTTGTGTTCCACTTAACTCTGAACAAAAAATCTATTACAATAGTTATGAGCTCTGGAAACACCTGGAACCTTTCTCCCGTCTCTCAAGTTTCCCGTTTGGCACGCCTGAGGGAAGCAGGATTCCTGCCCCTCCTTCTGCCGCCATGTCTTTCTGTCTGTACTGCCTCCCACTAGCGTTCTTCACCCAAACACAGGATGCATGTTTAGGAAGTGAGCTCTGCTTGAATGTCTCATTGTTCTGCACATATGGCTATCTGCTTTACTTCTACAAGCTTCAGTGAAGCCTATGAACAGCTCCAGTTATTTACAGTGTGTCCATTCTAAAATTATTAAAGCATTTGTTTTTTTTTTTTTAGAGAAAATCTTTTGTTGTTTGGAAATATGATTACACTTGACCGTTAACATTGCATTACTCTGGTGCATCAACAGGTCAGAACGTTCATTAACAGGCTGGCAAGAACAGGATGATGGAAAAGAACAACTAAATTACATTTGATTGAAAGTAAGGGTATCGTGTTACAATCTTACTTAGTTAAAAGTGGAATTCCAGTGAAAAATTCAAGGAATTATTAGTGAAAAATTTGGGGGGCATGGTGGCTTAGTGGTTAGCATGTTTGCCTCGCACCTCTGGGTTCGAATTCCACCTCCACCCTGTGTGCACAGAGTTTCCATGTTCTACTTGTGCTTTGGGGGGTTTCCTCTGGGTACACCGGTCTCCTCCCCCAATCCAAAGACATGCGTTGTAGGCTGATTTCCAGCCTACAACTTTTCCAGATTGTCTGTAGTGTAGAATGTGTGTGCAGTTGTGCTCTGCGATAGGTTGGCACCCCATCCAGTGTGTCCCCGTTTTGGGCCCCAAGTTTCCTGGGACAGGATCCAGGCTCCCCGCGAACCCCTGTAGGATTAGCGGTAGGGAAAATGTACGGATGGATCTAACATTTGTAAATACACTGAACTGAATACATACAGTATTAAACATTACAAAAAGGTCAATGCTAGGTTCAACATACTTATACTTTAATCATACTTTATCTTATACAATGCCCTCCAGAATTTCTGCCACCCTTCATGAAAATGAGCAAAAATTACTATTATTTAAAAATATTTGCAGACTCAAACTGACAGGAACATTGAATAGTATTTACAGTATTATCTTTTTTCTCAACTCCAAAATGTTTTTTTTAGGAGTGTAATTTTTTAAATGATCGACACCCGATTTGTCAGACCTCCATCTGACTCATTTGAGATGAAAGTTTGTTTCACCCCATGCTAATGGAAATAAAAAAATCAATCAATTTAATTATTTTTTGCTTTGTAAATTTTTGTTAATATTTTGGCACATACAGTATATTTATTTCAGAAAATACTAATATTAAAAGTGGTTCTAATGATTTTTCGGGTTTCTGTCAAAATTACAAATTTTATCATACTGAATTGAATGGAACTTGTGAATTAATGTATGCACAGTTTATTTTATACATCATTATACTCATTGTTTATGAAGGGTGCCAATAATTCTGAAGGCCACGGTAAGGTGCATCCAATGAAGTCTAACAATATTGGCTTGACTCCAGTAAATTTGTATGATTTCTTAATGAGAAAAGGTCCACTAATTTATGAAGAGGAAGAAGGACTAGAAAAATTTGCTGGGATGTTTAAATCATATTAAATAAATAGTTAACTTACACAGAAATATGACTAACTGGGCAACAGGGCAATGGAATAAGTACTATTTTTATGATCATAAAAATAGAGATTAAGCACGATGTAGTTATTTGTGGAAATGTAACTGAGTAAGAGTCCAAGTATGAATTAATTAATTATAGTAACAAAGTATATTACCTAAGCACCCAAGTGCATTATAATTATTCGAAACACCCTCAGCACTCTCCATTCTGTACACAGGATCTGATACACTGTATATCCAAGAAAGGGTTGAGTCAGACGCCCCAGCTCTCCTTACTGCTTTTAGAAATACATTATTGACGGGAATTCTATTTTGGTAATGAGATGAAAATAGCTTGTTAAAAATAACATCCTGAGTAATTAACCTGCCCATGCCTCCCAGCTACTACGCCATTCGAGTGCTACATTTAGTCATTTAATAAAGATTTATTTTTAGTTTGTGGAGGCAGCTGTATATCACTGTTATTTTAAATTCAAACCACATTCTTCTCCTTCTCCATTATTATTATTATTTTTTTTTTTACAGATGCTTCATTCAATAATTATTTTAAGATATGAATAGAGAAACAATCAAAATGCTATATATTTAAATGTGATATAAATGCAGACTTCCATTTAACTCTAGGGATTATTATTATTATTTTTTTTAGGTCTCCTGCAGTTTGTTTTTGGCATTTATTCAGTTATATTTCAATTGTCTTTGTGCCACTTTCTTCCATTAAAATAAATTAATCAATATAGTTTTAACCTTTGGTAATGGTACATTTTAGAATCCTCCTCTAGCTTAAAAAAAAAAAAATCTGCTTTTTTTCCCCTCTTTTGATAGCTGCTTTGCAGACCTTAAAACCCTTTGACGGCTCACAGTAAACTACTTGAGAGTAGGCGTGTTCGATCATAACTTCATGACTTTAGGCATTAGATACCCTAATGAATCCCATGCAGATAACATAACTATGGAAAGTCAAAGGGTGTACAAACTTTTGAGCTTGCTAATAAAATAACTGCTGTCTCAAACTAAATTGCTGTAATATTAACAAATCCTATGTTGTAGATAAACTTTAAAATAGAGGGAGAGCGTTACATGTTTTCACTCATAAACCAAGGGGGTGCAAACCTTTGCACTCAACTGTAGACAATTTCATGATTTGTATAGTTTTCCATCTTCACACTACAATATATCCTATTGATAGTCTTCATTCAAGAAAGAAAAACACATTTTAACCCAAACCATGCATCATTTAACATGGGGAAACTGTAATGCCATTTTATTTGTAATATCTCTAAACACGTACATGATTATATAATCCCACAGTGAATCTAATAAACACTTTCCCACAGTTGTCAAGGCATTCCCTGCCATGGTTACATCTTTTAAAATGTTCTATTTGGGGATGAAACTGCACAAAAGTAGAAGAGGCCAGCAGAGTGTGTGTGTGTGTGTGTGTGTGTGTGTGTGTGTGTATGCTGATGCCTCACTCCTACCCAAGCCTCCAGACACACACAGACAACTCCACTGGCAAGAAACCGCAGCTTGACAGTCTTTCTCCTCAGTTCTTCCTCCTCTTGCCAGACCAACAACTTTCAATGCTAAGAGTGAATGCAAGTCCATTGCCGTAAAATCATATATCAGTCATTCTGTACTGTATACAATTTAGAAATCTTTAGTCTTTAATGTTCTTCGTCTTTTAAAGGAGAAAACAACTGCCCAGTTTTGATGCATCTGGAGCCATGCATATCAAATACTGATACTTTAAGGCCTGTGTATACACACATTGAATACTTTATTGTACTACCCTACGCTTCTAATGCTGGGTAGGACCTCCCTTTACTTTCAAAACAGCCTGAATTCTTCATGGCATAGATTCCACAAGATTGTGGAAACGTTCCTTTGAGATTCTGGTTCATGTTGATGTGATTACATCACACAATTCCTGCAGATTATATTGTATTCAGATCTGGTGACTGTGAAGGCCACTGAAGAACGTTGAACTCATTGTCATGTTCATGAAACCAGTTTGTGACGACCTTTGCTTTGTGACATGGTGCATTCTCATGCTGGATGTAGCCATTAGAAGATGGGTAAATTGTGGCCATTAAGGGATGCACATGGTCAGCAACAATACTCAAATAACATGTGGCATTCAAGTGATGATTGATTGGTATTAATAGGCCCAAAGTGTGCCAAGAAAACATTCCCCACACCATTATGACATCTCCACCAGTCTGGACTGTTGACAAGACAGGTTAGGTTCATGGATTTAGGCGGTTGGCGCCAAATTCTGGCCCTACAATCTGTGAGTCTCAGCATAAATCAAGATTCATCAGACTAGGCTATGTTTTTTCTGTCTCTTTGCTCAGCCTGTGCCCACTGCAGCCTCAGCTTTCTGTTCTTGGCTGACAGAAGTGGAACCTGATGTAGTCTTCTGCAGTTGTAGCCAATCCGCCTCAAGGTCTGACATGTTGTGCATTCTGAGATGCTTTTCTGCTCACCACAATTGTACAGAGTGGTTATCTGAGTTACTGTAGCCTTTCTGTCAGCTCGAACCAGTCTTGACCTCTCTCAGCAATGAGATATTATATAAAGTTTATATTTATACACTATTCTGAGCAAACTGTATAGAATCCCAGGAGATCAGCAGCTGTTGAAATTCCCAAACCAGCCTGTCTTGCACAACAAACCATGCCACAGTACAATTCACTGAGATAACATATTTTCTCCCCATTTTGATGGCCGACGTGAACATTACCTGAAGCTACTGTCCCGTATCTGTATGATTATATGCATTGCACTGCAGTCACAAAGTCAGCTCTAATGACACTTGAAGTTCAGGCTCTCCATTTTGTGAGATGCTCTCAATAAGGGCTTCTTTCATGTAACACTTTCAAATAGCTTGTAATGGTGAAAGTTTCCTTTAACAGATAAGTTTTAAACTTGACAACTACTAGTATGAACTACGCTCCAGCTCCACACTAATAGGCTTTCAAAGCATTTCTGCAAGGGCTCAGCAAATGGACTTAGCCAGGGTGTTAGGAAAAACTAAAGTAGGCTGTACTGAACCTGTTGCATGCACGCAAGTACACACACACACAAAGCAGCTGTAAAACTACCGCAAAAACACAAACATTCCCAAACTGCAAAAGCCGCTTTAATTGGTATATTTTTCATGAGTGTACGGAAATGGAAAGAACACTCAGAATCTTCCATTTTCATTGAAGTGACAATCAGCATTTTAACCACTATAACAGAACGAGCAAAACAGCCAACCTCCACATATAATGTCTACAATAATAGATTTATTTTCATCCATCCATCCATCTTCATCTGCTAACTCCTTTTCAGGGTCAAGGGGAACCTGGAGCAGCCTATCCCAGGGAGCATCGGGCACAAGGCGGGGTACACCCTGGACAGGGTGCCAGTCCATTGCAGGGCAATATTTATTTTCATATTAGATTTAAAAAATATCATTGTATCTACAAAATATTTAACACTAAAAAGGAGAATTTAAGAAAAGAATAACTTAAAAAAAAAACATGAACACTATAATTTTATAGATTAAGTGCGTCAGCATCAAGTCAGCTGCTTTAGATTGTAATTAAAGGGTATGTAAAAAAAAGAAAAGAAAGAAAGAAAAACACATTTTAAATATTAAAAGATATCACGATATTTCAGAAGTGTCTGTTTTCATCATGATGTCATTTATTTTGATAAGCATCACTTATCACAATATTAATATTATAGTCACACGGTCCAGCCTAGGTGCTGTTAAAGTGATGAAAACGCTCTTACAAGAGGTTTCAGTTTAAAACATCAGGTTTATATTTCTATTGGGATTTATTCGGGGTAAATAATTTTAAAAACAATAGGCTACGGAAATCTAGCTGGAATTTTAATAAAACTAGACACTGTTAAAGTGATTTACAAACAAACAACACCACCACTACTACACTACTAATAATAATAATCATCATCATCATCATCATCATCATCATACAAATAAAACCTGGAAAGGGTCCCTGTCAAGTTTACTCTCAAATATTCCAGTACACTTTACTGAAGAGCTTCTGTTTGGTTGTGTTTTTTTTTTTTTTTTTTTTTTTTTTTTTTTACATCGGAGCTCTACAACTATTTCACACTGATTTTTGGCCATTTGATGGAAACTTGGAGAACTTCAGTGTCTAGTTTGAACTAAAATGGCCTTGTATAAAAGAAATTGAGCACTCACCCTGAATCGAAGTCCGAGTTAGGAGTTATGACACGAGTTATAAACTTTGTTTTTCCAAGGATGTGTAGAGGATTATGAAAAGATGTCGGTGGTTGTATGAACAACCGGCTATAAAGATTACACAACAGACAACAGCTCTCACACGCGTTCACATTTAAATCCGCGTCTAGAGAAACCCTCACCAGCTGACAACTTCTGACATCACCGCGTGGCCATCTGCCACACACACACACACACACGCACACACACACTGGCCAAGTTCCACAAAGTGATTTCCAAGCTCAAGTCCAATCATGCCATGTAGCTCACATTTGTTCTTTTTGGATTTAACGGGATTTGGCAACACCATACCTAAAACCCCAAACTGCGTTGCCAGATTTCCCGCACTCTTAACACACACTTTTAATTAAATTGTTTTAGAAACGTTTCCTTGATAATTTCGGATGTTACTGGTACTTTCTAATGGATTTAACAAATTTGGAAAAGTTACACCTTTTCGTATTTTATAGTGAATCCATTTTTTCAACCGCGATTGTGCAGACGTTAATTAACGTAAACCTGGCAACCCTGTATGACAGTTCTTTGCAGGAAGGCGTTTGATTTCCATATGAATGAAGCATCATATGGTAACAACGGTCTTGTTTAGTTTTGAATATGGAGAGAGAGAGAGAGAGACAGACACAGACAGACAGGCAGACACTCATCTTTCTTTTACTTTCCTGCTTAATCCTCTCTTCATTTTGCCTAATTAAAGATTGCTATAGCCCAGATGTTTATGTTGAATAATATGGACTGTGTGTGTGTGTGTGTGTGTGTGTGTGTAGAGAGAGAGAAAGAGTATGCTGTGTAACAGATGGGTAAACATGAATAGTTAACCCTGCTGAAAAAATAAGCACATTTGAAAAGGTGATTTGCAAACATTCACAAAATATAAAGTGCGATACACAAGTCTTCTGGACATGAAGCGGGATCATGAACAGTTGGTACTGAATCATGCTTGAGAATACATTTTCCAGAAAATTGTACTGACCCTCGTTCAGAAAGGAGTCTGGTGTAAAATGATTTGCACGTACACATATGAATTTAGCTATATTTTGGGGCACGTTTGGTCAAAAATAAAACTATACCACTGCATCTTCAGTTTATGTTATGCTCTTATGTTCATTCTTCCAGGAAAAAAATGGGATACTTATAAAGCTTAAAAAGTTAAGAGATATTCTTCTTATTACTATAGCTGCTCCAGCGGGGAGAACATGGCCGACTGTGTGCAGCTCACTCAGGGGAGGATCTACGCTAATAGGGCAGAGTCCGTCACCAGCTGTGGGCGGGGCCTGCTCCAATGTGACATCATTAGAGAGAAAATGCCAACTACTCATTCTGAGACACTGTTTATGATTTATAGGGAATATAAAAAAAGACTGGGTGGATTTTTACCATTATAGGGTGGTTGTGTACCCACATTGCTGACACACATTTATGTTCGAACAGCACGTAAAAGTGAATTTTGCATAATAGGTCCCCTTTAAATCAAAATACATATCATGCTTGTGTGGAGTTTTTATTGTAGTGCCACAGATAACCTGCAGGTGTCCTTCCACTGTTACACAAACTGACTGTAAGAACTGCAAGATTTAAATATCTTGTTATGTATCTTGTATTCTTATTAGCCATAGGGTTCAACATCAAATTTTGGATGACACAAGCATTTATTTCAAATTTCACCGTATAAATATCTATTTGTCTAAAAGCTTTTGCTGCCTTCTTCATATTTTATTTCTATAACACATAGTTTAGTGTAGTGTGACCATGAATGAATATATTAAGGCTATGAGTTAATGCTCTTATAGCCAAGTTAAATTTCTTGAGATCTATTTTCTGGAAAATACCAAACTCGTGATAAATGAGCTAAATTACACTGTGGCCACAGGAACCTAACCATGGACCTGAATGCCAAAATCTTTTTCTCAATTCAAATTAGAAATATAAACCCAAAAATCTACATGAGGGAAAGTAAATGCATTCAAGAGTAAAAAATAAACGTTTTCACTGATGAAAGATTAGCAATCCAGACATGAATGATGTGTTTTCTTGTTTGTTCATTCATTATACTAACTTAGACAAACCTGCTATTTTTTATTAAACCTGCTAATGTTTAATACATGTTTAATAATGTGTAAATTTTAAAAACAAAAAGTGAAAACCCAACTGACTTGCACAGCAGCTGGGCAAGAGAAATATCAGAAAGGAAAATCTCATCTCATTTCCGATATTAAACAAGTACTTTGAATGTAATGAGTAAAAAGTTTGTTTTCTCTTATAAATGTAGTTGACTAAAGTATGAATCTTTCAAAATAGTACTTCAATTCAGTAATTAAGAAGAGTTACTAATATTTTCCACCCCTGATATTAAGTTTGATGTTCCCACAACATATTACACAACTGTTACACAGTTCATACGCCCAACTTTGGTATCTCATGCCCACAACATAAAATTAGTGGCCACAAGAATAGTCAATTTGTGGCCTTTGAATAATAACTAGTGGCCTCAATTGATTAATTCATGGCCTCAATATATTCATTCATGGGCTTGCCTTATTAAATAAGTCACCATGTCAGCTCAGAGACTCTACATATGATTTGCCTACAAGGGTACATTAACAATTAAGCAATATCACACAAGCAAGAGTGTGGTTATACTGAATATCTGCATGACTGTGGTTAGGTGTAGGCATGAAGCCGCAGGCTGAGTTCTGTAGGTAATCACAGCCATGCCGATATTCAATATCATGACATAATTGCGAGTGTAATATTGCTTTTATATAACAGTTCTAGAAACACGAGGAACTGATATTTTGGACACAATATGGACAAATGCTTTGCTTATTTTTGCTCCTCTAGTGAAGCTACACTCATTTTATAGCCAGTTGGCTACTGGCTAGATAGATCACATTGATTTGTATTTTCCCGTTAAAGGTGCTTCTGGTGAAATTTACTTTCCTTCTTCCTTTTTACTTTCATCTGATGAGCTTTAATATTTTAAGTCAGAAGTTATATTCATGAAAAAGACCATTTGCCATGTTAGCTGATTATACCACTAAGTATGGTAACTGTTTCGAACTAGGAAGTGCAGTTATACTAAATATCAGCACTCTTGGAACACTGCTGATCCAATCAGCTGTTGAGGGTATTTATCTATAAATGTATCTATAAACATTTAGATAATAGATTACACTAGCTTATATTCTGCCTGGACATGATGTCAGAATGGTATTATCAAAGCCGAAACCCTGTAGTACTGATATTCATCATAGAGATATTTGTATATGTGTATTTTGCAATTATTATGCATAGATTACTGAGCTAATGGTTTGACCCACAAACATCCAATGTGTAATATGATTGTTGTGTTTGTCACAATGAGAGAGTCTGCATGAGCTGAAACTAATGAGCTTCCTGATTACAGGATGTAATTACATAACTCCTTAACACAGAGAACAACTTTGCATGGCTTATCTCTGAGCAAGAATGTAAGAGTTAGAAGGAGAGAGAAAGAGAGATTTTAATGTGATTTAATGTGATTTTTTTCTTCTTTTTCTTCATCCATTCATTCATCAGAGAACCGAGGCACTGATGAGAATTAGTCCACCAAGGAATCTTGTAGAATAGCACAAAATTTAAATCTCACTGTCACATTTACATTATTTAGCATTAATTCATCATTTCTCAAGTTTATTTCTCATTCATACAAAGAGGAAGAAAGAACAAACCGATTCGAGGCACAGTGACCTCAATGCTTTTAATCCAAAGGCAGAACACTAATATCATATAAGTAAGGCAAAGTGGAGTGGGTTTTGAAAAGACTGCGACTGATGCTCAGGAAAACTCTGAAGCTTTGTTAGGAGTGGAACACACGAAAGGACAGCCAGTGTAAACCAAGCTGTCTAGAGCCGACCAAAGAGATCAAATTAGTCTTCATTTTAGGCTAAAGGTTGCATAAGCATAATGGAGGATGCGAGGGCATGGATACAACCATGTCAAAGCAAAACCATTAAGATCTATTCAGTCTGTCGCTCCCTCTTGGGCATTCTTAGTAAATAGATAGGAAGGCTATTGCCAGTGCCATAGAGGCTGTTTTGTGTTCTAAGGAAGCGCTTTCTGTGATCTGTAAAATGGAACATATGAAATACAATAAAACAGTGCCATCCACCTTTTTATAATAGCTGTTTTTTTTTTTTTTTTTTTTAAATATTATTGATGGATAGAAAATTATTCAATGAAGTTAACTGGAGCTTGCAACCATCATGTTTTTAAAAATTCTCCTACTACTATTACCATTAAATCAACTACTATTACAGCTACAACTAAATCATCCACATAGACCTGATTACGGGATATTGGTTAAATAAAATCATCTTCAGTATCCACATATTGATCAGGGTTCTGGTGGATTCAGGACTTTAAGCAAATATGTTGGTAGGGATGGTGGCAGGGATGGTTGCAATATCTGAAAGCAAAACTTACCTGTAATTTTTCATGCATGAATTGACTCCCTGCTTTCTGCTGCCATAGCCTGTGGTTCTAGCCATTTCCATTTTCCGTAATGTTATATACATATATGCAGTACTATATATATATATATATACTACTGCATATATATATATATAATATATATATATATATATATATATATATATATATATATATATATATATATATATATATATATATATATATATGTATATATATATATAATGCTATACAGGGTCGCAGGGGAGCCTGGAGTCTATCCCAGGGGACTTGGGGCACAAGGTGGGGTACACCCTGGATGGTGTGCCAGCCCATCGCAGGGCACAATCACACACACACACACACACACACACACACACATTCACAGACCCATTCATACACTACAGACAATTTGGAAATGCCAATAACCAGTACATGTCTTTGGACTGAGTGAGTAAACTTGTACCTAGTAGGATACCTAGTATACCTAGAGGATACCCCTTAAGCACGGGGAGAACATGCAATCTCCTGTGGTTCAACTAAAGCCCCCCCAAAGAAATAAAATAAATAAAAAATAAAAATAAATAAATAAATAAAAATCTCTCTGTTGTTGCTCTTACAACTACCAGCTGGGAGGATCAAGGCTTCTACGTGCTTCCTCTGAGGCATGTGAAGCCAGCCAACTGCATATTTTTGCACTGCTGCTTATTCTGCATCACAGGGCAGCATAAAACCCTTACATGAAAAGCTATCTGACTTATTCTGTATACATGAACTAACAGACATTCACGATTGGCTAGTGTCACTATGATTGACAGAGAAGAGCATATGCCATCTCTCCTACCCAGACACCATGGCCAATGTTGCTATCTTGGCTCTGAGCCAGGATTTGAACTTGAAATCTCCTGACTATAGGGTAAACACTTTTCTGTTTACCTGAAATTCCCTTAAAAAGTTTGTCCTAGACTCATTCTGCCATAGCGATAAATTTGTTTATCGGTCACAGATTTAGTTTGCTTCAGCTGTCGTTGCTTAAACTCCTTATTATTTGGATATGCTTCTGAGCACAGAAGTGATAGTGATGCAGTAGTGGTCTGATAATGTTTGTGTTGCTGGAATACATGTATCATTTGGAGTAACATTGCTGGTATTTTTAAACACCTCAGCATCATTGATTGATTCTGGACAACCTGCCTAACAAACATTTCCAGCCACAGCAGTGTTGCTATGGATTTTAAACACTTTAAATGTCTCTGCTGGGCTGAGATTAATCCACCACATTAATAACATCTGGTAACCAGTGGTCTTATATTGATTACTTTCCCTTGATGCATAGTTAATTTAATCAATTTATTATTGAGTGCAGTCATAGTCAGTGCATTATTATTATTATTATTATTATTATTATTATTATTATTATTATTATTATTATGAAAGTATGTAACTTAGGGGACCAATGACCTATCGCTCAATCCTCTCTAATAAAGGTTAAGCCATCTAAGTTTATTATTTCCCCCTGGAGCAGCAGAAATTGATCAGATTCCACAGTGAGTCCATGACGACCCCACTGTGGAATTTGATTAGGCACCACACACACAGATGGTAAACACATGACTGACTCTGTATTTCACTGTACCTCCATATTAATTAATCATAGTTTAAGTCATGCCTCCGGTCTTCCATTTGAAGCAAGCTCTCTCAAGAGACTGGTTCCAGTCTTGCTGGTTTATGATATATTTCAGGCCCACTTACGTTTCACATGTGAAATTTTCAGACAGGAGCTTTTCCCCCCATCTGTGTGAGAGGTGCAAAAGTGTCAGAAGAGCTTTATAGCCAAATATGTGAAAATCTTGATTTGATGATTTCACTTTTTTTTTCAATGCCTTAGGGGACAGGATTCAGGCTGAAAGTATAAGACAAAAAAGATAGCAGTCTGGCATAAAATAAAGAAACAATAAAGCAGTATTACTATTCCTCATTTGTTTGGAAGGGATTAAGACTAGATAATTTAAAATGGCTCATAATTGAAACCCTTCTTAAACCCTGAGTCTGTCATTCTCTCGTCTTCTCTCGTCTCTTATGTTAGGCAGGTTGTTGAGTTAGAAGATAACTCAAACATTACAGAGATCACTGAGAGAGAGCAGATTGCCTGTGACAGTTGATGGATTTCTTATCAAGGCCATGGTCTGTCAGTGAATTTCTTTAATGTGGAAAATGCTGTCCAAAATATCGTCCAAATTGATGTTGAAACTGACCTGTCATGTGGCATTAAGTCTAAACTACTGATCTCTTGCTCTCTCTCTCTCTCTCTCTCTCTCTCTCTCTCTCTCTCTCTCTCTCTCACTGTCTTTTTCTTGTAAATCTATTGTCAACTTTTAGACACAAAACATTAATATCCAGAAATTACTGATGTAAAACTTCACCAACTCTGCTCCTCAGTAAGTAAACAAACAGTCTTATGTTGCAGTGCTTGTATTGGCATATGAGTGCAAGCTAAAATCCTATAGGTCTACCTAACTACAGGATATGCTGCTTTTAAGTTGGGTTGCGTTTACTGTTTATGAGAAGATCCATACGACCCACTCATTTGCTATTCTTGGCTTTAGAAGTGAACATTTCTTGACAGTATAGTCCTTATGATTTAACATTTCCAAAGATGTTTGATGCTAAGTACATTACAGTGTAATTATAATCCTATGAAGTCTTTCTTTGTTAATTTACGAACATGTCTGAGGGAATCGTTAATAATAATGATGGTTCTGTCTTGTTTCCACTGTCACTAAGCATTTGCGTTGTCCATAAGATAGACTTAATTGCTATGTGCTAGCTAGCTAAATAAGGCGACCAGATCAGTTTGCAGTGCATGTTATTTAACCTGCTATAAATCAGTGGCAACATAAATGAAATGGTAATTACAGTATTGTGTTTATGAGAGTAATAGGTAATAGGTTATTTAAGGTTATACAAGCTGTAAACGAGATCCTGAAATCCCATGAAATCCAGTGCCATTAGAGGACTCTTGACTGTCATTGATACCATAATTGTTGGGTTTCTTCAACAATCTAAACAACAAGCACTTGCAGCATAGATGGATCACAGGTGTTCATTCATCATCCAGATCTTAGCAAAGTTAACACATATGGACTGTGACGCTAAGAAGAAGAGCATGATGAACAAATATACTATAGTTTCATGGGAGTAATGTGGATGGAATGTGGGACAGATATCCCCAAAATGGCATAGGTGACTACCGCATCCCCAAAGTCATGCAAATAGCCCCATTGAAATGACCCCATACAAAGGTGTAATCCAAGACTCAAGCCGCACCTGGCAGGTGTACACATGTAAAGAGATAAATTGGTTATTAAGAGTCTGGATTCAGACAGTGAAACCAGGTGCCTCTTTCCTGTAGTTGTGCTGGGAGATGGCTATGTAGACCTGCTGTGTAACCCATAGTACCATGGCAGGAGTGCTGGTTACACATGCCAGAAGAGACTGTCTATCTCCACAGCATTGTAATCAACTAGAGTTAGGAACTCAATTTGTTTTTAACCATAATCCATCACAGGTTCTGTTACATTGGCAGATCCTCTCTTGTTGCCAATCATATTCATTTATGTAAATGATTTGCCTGAAGTCATCCAGAAAGGAAAGAGTTTTCACAGGCTTTCATAGATTGTTTATTTACCCTCTCTGGTCTGATTAGGGGCTAAGCACATTTGCCCCACACCTCCAGAGTTGGGGGTTCGAATCCTTCCTACAATCTTTGTGCATGTGCATGAGATTCCATCTTCTCCCCGTGCTTTGGGGGTTTCCTCCCACAGTTCAAAGACATGTGTTGTAGGCTGATTGACATTTCCAAATTGTCTGTGGTGTGTGAATGTGTGTGTGATTGTGCCCTGCTATGGGTTGGCTAGGGTGTCTCCTGCATTGTGCCCTGAGTTCCCTGGGATAGGCACCAGGCTCCCCATGACTCTGTGTAGGATAAGTAGTATAGAAAATGGATGGATGGTCTGATTAGTTAAATGAGACACAGCTATATCAGAAAATAAATGGAAATAAGACAACTGGACAGAGATGTATGTGTTTATTCTTCACTTCAAAACAGATATCTGTTGTGATGCCACTACAAAACAAAACACTACCCCTTCAAGTAGCTATGAGCTATAAATTATAAGCTATAAGTTATAAGATAAGTTTCTTATCCAGTTTTAAGCAAGGCATTTTATCTGTATGGACTTTCACAAAGATTAGCTGAATACCCCTGGTCTAGAGCATTATATAGTGAATATGAATCTGCTTGTTATTCTCCTTGTTAACTCTAATCAAACTGTCTGAAAAAGGTATTAGTAACTCCTACACTTGTTAAATATGACCTTATTGTCACTGTAAAGTTGATTTGAGGTCACACATGCCTCTGGCCTGCCTTGCAGCAGAGGCAATCCTGTCATGCAGCCTGTGGCCTTCAGGGACTCGGATGGTAACAGGATGACTTCTCTGGTGTTATTTATGTGTGACATATATCTCATCTGGCAGGTCAGGGAAGAGTGGTCTCACCAGCAACAAAGAGAGAAGTGAAAATTCTACACTGTAAATAACGAAGCTGTGAAAATCGATCTAATAGCAGATCCCAAAGCTGCTGGCTAAGAGGAAATGGTTTCCCCCATAACCTGCATTGACACAATGTTCATATTTCATTTGGCCCAATTTTCCTCATATCAGCATAAAAAGCTGTCACTGATCTGATAGAGTATTGGGGTTAGCCTCTGACTGTTGATCTGAGACCATTTTTTTTATTTCATCTGTGAAAGTGGTATTGGATAAGCACTATATCATAGAAACTACTGTAGCTTATGTGAAATGTATGCATCCTATAATTTATGTAAACCTAATGGTTCTTTGGTTACATCTTTGGGAGAATACAGATTTATACAACTGAGGGTTTCCCTATCAGACAGGGCTCCAAGTAGAACAATTTTACAAAGCTAAGCCCCCTTGACTTTCAAATGAATCACTGAAGAAAGCAGTTTTTCTAATAGTGTGCAAGGTTATGAAATTGGAGGGTGTAATAATTCTTTTATCAAATCTAACAGCTGATTAGAATTTATTCTAAATCAAGAGAAAATATGCAAAAATTCTCTTCAGCTGAAATAACATTTAATAATGACTAAATAGAAATATTCTTCCACCATTCAAGACTGTTTAAAGGAAATAATATGCATTTTCAATAACAGATGATTAGATGCTGCCTACAAAAACACATGCTACCTGCTCTCTGACGCAAATTTGATGACTTTCTTCAACATACCTATACGTAGTGAAGAAGAGTGCTTCTATAAATACAGCAAGAATTGATGTGTAGTACTGATGACTAAAGCAGACACTCACAGAAAGAAGGAAACCGCAAGACAAATACCCAAGATGTCAGACCTAATAGCAGAGCACTACTGAATGCACCATGCTGCATGCTAATGAGGCTCTTAAAACAATCTTGGCCTGAACAGTGCCAAATGTCTGGTTTAAACCCCATATATCAACTTAGCTACTGTGGCACAATATGTTATCTGTCCTGCTGCAAAAGAAAGATAATGCTATATGAATTATATCACAAATCACTGGAAAAATACTATTGTCTGAAACGTCCTTTTAACACATTTACTACTTGCCTCTACTCTGTATGACTGTAAAATTTAAGGAAGTAACCATATACAAATATCTTATTCAGACTGAACAGATAATGTATACTAAACAAATACAAATACAGATATGAATAGTAGGCGGACTATTCAACAAAGCTGTGCGGGAGGTTTTACTTTCATCTAATGTGGGCTCAAGCATGTTGAGCAAGATTCTTGCAAAGATAATGTTTATTGGAGTAAACACGGTATGGCCAAAAGTATGTGGACACCTGGACATCACACTCATAACTGGGCCTTCCCAAAACTATTGTCACAAAGTTGAAAGCACACTATTATCTAGATTGTCTTTGTATACTGTAGCTTTAAGAGTTCCATTCACTGGAACTAGAGACTATACATTATAGTGTATACTGTAGCTCAAAGACAGAGTTTCCAGGTTTCAGCAAAATTCCCACTACAACTCAAAAACTGGACAAAAAGATTTTAAACTGCCCATAAAAGTTTGGGCATTGGACAATGGAGACACATTTTCTTCTTTTGATCAGTATTTGCTTGAGAAACAAAGTAACTGTGGCATGCACATACTTCTGATTTCTTCATATAGCCCATGCAGACCATCTCTACTGGGGTCTCAAAAAAAAAAATTATTTAATTGAAAAATGATTAACTTTTATGATCAGTGCATGTATTTTTTTTGGTCTTTCTCAACTGATCACTCTCCATGGTTATAGAACTAAAATCTTACTGAAGAAAATCATACAGGCATTATGAAATGCAGCGAATCCACTTTGACGAACAGCAGGACTGTCTTTTTTTTTTTGTTAGCATCCCAATTTGCTTGGAGATTATTTTTGGCATAGTGTTAGTGGTAGAGTCTGTATAGACATTGAGCAGTCTCTGGACTCTCACCCAGAAGAAGATGGGTTCCCTTGTCTGGTTCCTCTCAAGGTTTCTTCCTCATGTCATTTCAGGGAGTTTTACTTTCCCACGGTTTCCTCTGTCTTGCTCATTAGAGATCTAAAATTGCCTGTGGATTTCTGTCAATCTGCATTGTAACATTATCTTTTGTCAAAATGAAACAGCCCTGGTCACTCCTTTAAATAATTCTTCAAGAAAAAGTAATTGAAATTCATGTGTTCCAACCAACTCTATTCATATAGATATCTTATTCCCCTGGCCAATCTGTGCACAGGTTTCCGTGGGCCATGCTTTTATCATGTGACTCTCACTCTGTATCTTCAGGCTCTCTGTCCTTGGAAATGCTCCACACTCATCAGCATGGTTTCTCTAATGCGCTCAATCAAAGTGCTAATAGGCAGAGTCAATGATAGGGAGCTGATATTTAAAAGCAAAATATTACTTTTCACTCATAGTAGGTTCCATTTCCTATCCTGATATGTAAATATATAAGGTGTAAAATCTGCAATTAGGTACATTTATTAATATTTTTGAGTATGAACTAGTATGAATCTTTTCAGAAATGAACACAGGACTCGCAAACCTTCAGTTTTCAAATGAAAAAAAACAACAACTAGAGAATGTGAAGGAATCTGACACCCCTCTCTCTATCTCAGTACAAACATTAGCTGTCATTTCTTTTATTTTGCAATTTTAACATAAAACACAGAGCAATCAAGCAAAAAAAAAGAAAAAGAAAAAAAAAAGAAGTACTGCATGGAACCCATTAAATCATTCATAGCAAGCCGTACATGCAGTGTGAGCCTTAGGGCCTGAAGTTAGTGGAACATTTTAATATTACCATTGTACTTTATTGAATTCAACAGGAAGTAATAAAAATAAAATGACTCTTCAGGATACTTTTTGGCTTGCTTATTTTCCATAATGGTGAAACATTCATGAAAACCATTTAAAAAGAACAAATCTCTGAGGAACCTATAATAGTCCATAGTTTTATACAGAACACTATCCAGCATAGTCTGGGTCCTTCAATGAAATGCTTCCACCAATCTGCTACTAATGCTACAACTGCTACTTTTTCTACAACTAGCAGGAGGACAAAATGAGTATTTAGTTGGAATGGTTCATATATAAAATTTAAAATAATGATTATATTGAGATAGTCGTTCAGTGCTTAGTGATGTTGGTGCTTATATGTTTGTTGGTACTGTTTTTAAGTTAAATCTAGGAGAATTTAATGGCTGTTTGCCATTAAAAGAATGGAAGACATCTAGCAACCCCAAAAATAACTGAGAACAGGTTTTGCTTTAAATTCTAAAAACACAAGAACAAGAGCTTTTTTTAAGCGATTGATCGAAACTGATTTTATTTTATAACCGATACCGATTATTTGTATGTTTACGTGCCCGATAACCGATATACAGAACCGATATTTATTTGCTGTTTTAATTCTTTTTTGGTTTTTGACCCGATGATAACAACCCCACTGAACTGAAAAAACTATTTTATTTATAACAATTTTGTCAATTTCACTTCCTCCTTGCATACAAAACAAAACAACTCTTATTTATACACCAATTAATAAATGGGTCTGAAAGAGTGAAAAAATAAAAGATAAAGTGCACTGTTACTAAAGTGTGTTTAAAAAAATGCTTTGATGATGTAAACAGATTACGTGACTCCATGAGTCTGTCTCTGTTCCTCAGTGCCAAGCTGCTTAAACTAACCTACATATAAAGCTTTTATGTAACACGTCTAATTTGTGCATTAATGGCTGTTATGTAAAATAAATGTATAAATTAAATCAAGGCCAGTATACTTTACCTGTTCACACTGTTGTTGACTCGTCTCTCCTCAGATTCAGTGTTACAATTGCGGGGTCCTGCGCGCAATTCTCAAAACGCCCACAAGGTGGCTCCAGATATGTCTGGAAAAATATCGGTAAAACCAATTATCTCTAGCTTTTTTTTCTCACATCAAAATTCAATGTCATATTAATGAGAAATCCAACATAGAAATAGTGGAGAAGGCAAACATTATTCCAGACTAAAAGTTCCAGAATGCAATGCAGCTATCGACAAGATAATAAGCACAACAGCATTAATGGTTGAACGTTGATGCTTTGGAAGCTGATCTGTCTGAGAAGAGTGTACAGATGAGGAGGTAAGAAAGCTGCTGGTTTATTGGTCTCTTAAGACCACAATCAGTGGTCGAACACCATTGTTTTAAGAACCCTACTGTATATTTGAGGCATATTTATTTTCAACATATTGTCTCACTTACAAACTCTTAAGAATTTGTTCAATTAAATTAGTATAAAAATAGTGATGTGGTGGGGTTCCATTTTGCAGTATATTTTTAAACTGTAGAAATACAAGAGATAGCCCTTGTTCTTTACTTTTCATAGTATAGCGAGTATTAGAAAATGACAGTGAAATGTTAATTAAGAGCCCTCGGACACAGAGGTTGGTGAGTAATACCACTAGTTTCACCTACAGGAAATGAATAGGCTTTCATGAATTCCAAAAATCTCTCCATCCATCTTCTACCACTTGCTCCTTCTTCAGGGTCGCAGGGAACCTGGAGCCTATCCCAGGAAGCATCGGGCACAAGGCAGGGGTACACCCTGGACAGGGTGTACATTGCATGGTACAATCACATACACACTCACACACCCTGAATTTCAAAAATGATTGATATATTCTAAACATTCTGTATATGATTACACAAGGTAGCATTTAACCACAGACAACATGCTAATCATTTTATTAGCAAATATTTTCTTTTGGCAAAATAATCAGAAATAACTTAGTACCTGCAAACCCAGGTACAGAGATCCAGTGCTTCCGATTCTGACTGAGATAATGTGAGTCCTGTAACATGGGTTTTACAGGTCTTGTAAGATTCTGTGAAGTAAAATTCTGCCTGAGAAAAATATTGTGCATCATAATCACATTATCTATATAATCTAGGCAATACAAACAGCTGCAATTTGTGGAAAATTAAAGACAATTTTGACGTCTAGACATCCATGTTCTAGAAAAGGGTTCTAAGAAAAGTTCCTCAGAAAAATATCAGAATACAATTATAGCAGTTAGTTGTTATGGAAGGCTCTGATAGTAAAGGACCAGACTAATCAGCTTTAATAGCTGCTGATGGCATGACTTACAGCACGTGGAGAGACTCATACAAATACATATGGAGTATGAGTGGAGGATCACAGATTTACAGTGAAAATTTTTATTTTGCTATACATTGTGAATAAATCCATTCTGCAGAATATCCTCATAAATGTCAAATAGTAATACATAGTCTTTCGCCTGCAAGCATTTGAAATTATTAATGTCAAGAATGTAAAACTGTAAAAAGCTCCGGATTCTGTGTTGTTGCTGAGTGATAATATATATTGAGGAAGGCTGAATACTTTTGCAGAAGGCAGATAAGATTGATGTTTCTCCAGCAGGAGTAAGAGAAGAGCAATCAATTTCAATGTGCATGAAAATCAATTTAGGCTGCCCAAGTGCAAAGCTGAAGCAAATGACACACTTTGTGGAAGTCTTTAAATAGCAGTTAAACCGACTGTGTAACTAACAACAGTGAAAATCACCATGGTGAATTTTCTATAATAAAATGACCGTCACTTTTGACCTGAAATTAAATCCTTAATGCTTATTGTGTGGTCTAAATACCACAAGTGGATTTCAATTAAATGAAATGTTTTAGTTTATAGTAAATAAACAACAAACTATATTTGGTTTTGTGTGTATACCGCCTACCCCCCATCACCGTCGCCCCCCCCCCCCCCCCCAAAAAAAATGCAATCTTTACTGTGCAAATGTAACTAAATGCATCATTTAATTTATCAAAATTTTGGGTGAATACGTAAACTGACACAAATACATACATTTTTATTCCTTTTGAAAGCTTAGATAGACTAGAAACTGTGTCACGTTTCAAAGATGGATATGGAAGCAATCGCAGATCTCAAACATTTAATACACAAACAGACAAAAACAACAAAAACACAATAACCCGAGGCAAAATACACAGGCAAAACCAAACATCGACGTGTGGACAAAAGCATGGAAAGACAATTACGTGAGACAAAGGAGTGCAAATAGTGGCTCTATGAGTGCTTGTTAAACAAAAACGTGATACAGGTACAGGAGGTCATGTGACAGTAATATGGTGCAGTGGCTGCTGGGAAATGAAGTCCAGAGTTATCTCCTTGATATATGACAGAACCCTCCTAACATGCATTGTAGGCAGGTTGACATTTCCAAATTGTCCATAGTGTTTGAATGTGTGTGAGATTGTTCCCTGTGATGGTTTGGCACCCCATCCAGGGTCCCACAACCTGTTCCTTGGGATAGGCTCCAGACAGTGAATTTTTCATTATTCCAGTGTTTCCATATTTACTTAAAAACTCAACCCCCAAAACAAACAAAACAATAAGAAAACAAAATGAGGGTAATTTTGATTTAACTCCCCGCCCCCAAACTTAGTCACCAAAAGTTGATTTTTAATGAAACATAATGAAACAAGGCCAAATTTTAAAAGTTGCAGTCATGTTACATTTCTCAATACAATTAAAAAAAGCTACAAACAAAATCCATTTTCCATTTTTCTCCAGTTGATCTATTTTTACATTGTTGATACTGTTTAGTTGCTTAAGGTTCACATCTTTGCCAGCGGAAGCTGACTGGTCCAGAAATAAAATGAAGGACATTCCTGTAAGACACATAGTGGTAACTTCACTGACCGAACACCTAGTTGTTTTCTTTCTTTTGTCCACTGAAAGCTCTATCTGTGTTTACATTGTGGCTGGAAATGGCAAAAAACAATCGAAAATGTACTTTTCTTTTATTGCAGCATCTCAATCATAGGAACAAAGCCATCATGGCTTGCTGTGAGAAATAAGAATTCTGTATTCAATATCAGCAAACTCACTGTACTTCATCATACCGAACACCTCGGAAAATTGTACAGCTCTTGCCAGTAATTGCAATACACTGTTGTGACAGCAATAGGATTTTCTTTTCAGATGTTTCTTTAATGTATTGTGCGCTTGCTTCTAGTGTCTAATATGCTGTGCTTTGACTTCGATCAGTTCTATATAGCAACTATAACTGGGAATATTTTGACTGCTTCTTTAATTGCTGCCATCAGTTGCTAAGCCTCAAGAAGGCCTATTGCGAAGTGGTTTTAAAGCTATTTCAACATAATGTGGTGCAATAGCTGAATTAATTATTACTGCTGACATGGTGCAAGCACATGGCAATTTTCTGGCTGGCCAGAATCTGGGAATATCTTCTTTATCAAAACAGACATGCAGTCCATGGATCTGAGGATCTGTAACTACAGTCATCTATAATTGTGCATGTCAAAAAATAACTCCCTCAGCTGCAGATACAGTGTACCACATTTCTCACAAAATAGTCAGTAATTTTCCTGATAGAATTCCTTTATAACTGCACTGTGTTGTGCTATGCAGAGTGAGCATAAGATTCCCTAGTGTACACATTTAGATTGGTGTTTCAAAAACTAAGTAATGTCCCCAGCTCCATGAATATTTAGTAATATAGTGCTCCATAATTGGTTTTGACTAGAGATGTGTGGGGAACTGTTTATTAATCCAATTTACACAGTAATTATTTTTGTTGTACCTGCCAACAATATATATATATATATATATATATAAGTTCCCAAAGCATAAACAAACTAGTAAGATAATTTAACCCACCATGACCCTGACCAGGCAGATACTAAGAATGATTGAACTCTGTATATTAACGAACATGGTCTTTTTGTCCCCTGATCTTCATATCTGACAACTCACCTGAATAATAATAAAACCCTTCCTCTCATGAATATTTTGGTTGCATCCCATCCTTATGCACATGTCTAGTCTCAACTATTTGCTCAGTGAATGTTTATAACAAGCTTTATAAAAAAAATAAATAATAATAATAATAATAATAATATATACATATATATATATATATATATATATATATATATATATATATATATATATATATATATATATATATATATATATATATATATATAGTCACCATTCTTGGAATTAGCTTGTAATTGAACAGATTGTTCAATTACAAGCTAGTTCCAACTGCATCGAACTGTCCAGCTGAAAAAATCTGTTCTGCAGAAAACAGAATGCTGTGTGCAAGTGTGCAAGGTCAAAACATCTATCACTAGTGCATGAATTGAGCAAAAAATTTGCTGTCTGCATTTGTGTAACTATGGACATTACAATAGTAGCTCAGTGATTAGGACATTGGACTTCTGATCAGAAGGTTGAGTTCAAACCCCAGCACTGCCAAGCTGCCATTGCTGGGCCCTTGAGCAAGGCCCTTAATCCTCAATTGCTCAGTTGTATAAAAAATTTGATAAATGCAAGTCACTCTGGATAAGGGCATCTGCCAAATGCCGTAAATGTAAAAGTAACTAGAAAAACTAAATCCAGGAAGGTTTGTCATAGTACCCTGCACAAGTAGTCAGCTTCATTAAACTTTATCCATGTTAAGCTTATTTCAATTCCAGATTATAACACTACAAAATGTGGAAAAGGTCAAAGGGGTGAATACTTATGCAAGGCACTGTACATCCAAGCCAGGCCAACATTTTAGGCATCAAAATGACAGCATGTCTGAGAAATAAGAGAACACCTCGTCACCTGACTAACACATCAAGTAACTGCTCTGTTTATTTGATATTGATCTCCACTGGTTTTGGCAGTGAGCTACGTGATGTTGATATTATCAGCTTATCAGGGTTTTAATCAAATTTTGCTCTGATAGGAAACTTTTTGATTAAGGAGAACAAATGATTCAGGGAGTGAAGACATCATTGCAATCCCCCTGCTCTGATGGTTAGATCCTTACCCTGGAATGTTTTTGATGTTGTTTGTAAGTAAGGAACAGGATTTGAAATCTAAAGCAGGCAGCTAAGAGAAGCCAGTGGAGTGATACTGAACTCATTTTGTAGATTAGGTTGTCGGAAGGAGTCATGCCCTTCTGACAACACAGAAGTCTTCCTCCTAATGATAACTGATGGTCCAAGGCTACGCAAAAAAATTTCTTATAGTTAAATCCAAGGTGATCAGTTAGTTCTAGAAGAAGACCGCATTTTCAAAATGCGGGCTTGCATTTACAGGAAAATATAGCACTTCAATCTTATTAGGATTCAACTCCAGGTAATGTGCTGCCATATATGATGAGATGTTTGCTTGATATGCCTACTGGAGATACGAGTCACAACTATCTGATGGTGGGAGAGGAAGTATCTGCAATGCACATCCTGTTTGTACTGTATAGTAAATATATGGTGCATTGTAGCAAATGTACTGAATGAATTCAGATATAGTTGAAAGAGCACTCATTCATGTGCTAACTGTTAAATTAAGGAAGACTTCTGTGTTGTCAGAAGGTCCTGACTCCTGACGACAATCTAATCTATAAAATTAATTCAGCATCACTCCACTGGCTTCTCGTAGCTGCCTGCATTAGATTTCAAATCCTATTCCTTGCTTACAAAATCAAAAACAGTCTGGGGTAAGAATCTATTCTTCAGACACATACCAAATCACTTCGGTAAGTCGCTTAACTTAAAGGAGTGTTTGCTAAAAATGTATGTATCAATGTTTAGTTAGAATATTAGTGAAAGTCAAGAAAGCACAGGAAGCATTTAAATGTGCCTATGCCACTGACATCATTAAATCAGCTTCATTTTAGGTACTTGATTAGTTGAGTTCTCATAGAGTCTTTGAAGAAAGTTGAAAATGTTTGATAACAGCTGTACACTGAAAACAACTGGGAGAAACATTGGCTGAGCACAGTAGGCCTTAAATGGTCAGGACCGTCAGCTTTCTTCTTTTTTCCTTTTTAGAAGACACATTTAATCTCTTCTTCTGAGATGAGGACAGAGGGTGACAGAGGGGAAGTCGGGAGCCATGGGGCTAATGATGAATTTAAATTATTAAAGCATTCAAAGAACTCGTTAAGTTTAATACTTATCAGCAGGATAAATCCCCTGAAACAGAGCACAGTATTTCTTCTAACATTTATGTTTTCTTTTCTCCTAATTGGCAGGTACCAATCTTTTTTATTTCCAGCTGTTTTTCGAATCCGATTCATTTCCTTCCCCTCTATGGCTGTTCTCAATGAAACCATGTGAAAAGGCTTAGTTAAGAACACAGTATACACAGTAACTCTTCTCAGGCTCATCAGCACTAATTCAAGAGCACTCGCATAGATTTTAATATTAATAATTAACCTCTCAACAAGCTCCATTCTCAATTTTCCTGTTTTTTGTTTTTGTTTTTTTGTAGTCAAGTTTCTTTGTATCACTGACTAATTCTACTTTATATCCTCCTCAGAAATGAGGAGGACTTGTTCAGCTTGTTTATTAGCATCACAATGGCAGGATAATGGGGGAGCTAAAAGAGGCTGTTGCTACGAGACGGCTGACGGGGACTGTCATCGGGGCGGAGGTTTATCTCGCGTTCAACGGCCAAGGCGCGGGTGGAGAAGGACGTTCTGGCCTTCTCCAATTGGACATGAGGGAGGCACTTGGGCTATTAGTCACTGAGGACCACTACTACTCTCCTGAACCTATTTATACACAGCAGGGGGCCGAAAAGAGATACTCGAGCACATACTGAAGCCTTTCTTTCATATATGACACTATAATAAATATACTCTTATACACTATTGAGTCCTGTACCTACATGAACTGCATCTACAAGAACAAAGAAATGACACATACAGTATCTCACGAAAGTGAGTACACCCCTCACATTTGTGTAAATATTTGATTATATCTTTTAATGTGACAGCACTGAAGAAATGATACTTTGCTACAATGTAAAGTAGTAAGCATCCTCAAATGGAAGATGGAGGAGCACAAGGTCTCTAACATCCACCAGCTCCGTGATGTCATCATGGAGGAGTGGAAGAGGACTCCAGTGGCAACCTGTGAAGCTCTGGTGAACTCCATACCCAAGAATGTCAAGGCAGCCCTGTAAACTAATGGTGACCACACAAAATACTGACACTTTGGGCCCATTTTGGACATTTTCACTTAGGGGTGTACTCACTTTTGTTGCCAGCGGTTTAGACATTAATGGCTGTGTGTTGTTATTTTGAGGGGACAGTAAATTTACACTGTTACACAAGCTGTACACTCACTTTACATTGTAGCAAAGTGTCATTTCTTCAGTGTTGTCACATGAAAAGATATAATCAAATATTTATGAAAATGTGAGGGGTGTACTCACTTTTGTGAGATACTGTATATGCAAAACTGCTACAGCATTGCTACATAGACATTTATATAAATGAGAGTCACATAATGATTATTCAGTCATATTAATATGCAATATGAATTGTTATGTATGTCAATAACATCTAATGAAACAATATGTCTAAGTAGAAAAAATAGAAAGCGGTCAAGTCGTTCTTTATGTCTCATCCTTAATGTGAATCTGTTCTCATTCAAAATGCACGGGTGAATGAAGACAAAATTATGACCACAGGCTCTGACCCTAACCTTATTCTTATTCATATTCAGTAACTAGTATATGAATTATTTATTAGCTATAGTGAAAATAATTGGTATGATAAGTAGTTACAAGAGTGAATAAAGAAAGAGTATTAAAGGGGTTAATGTTGAGTTGAGCACATGTAACATGCAAGTTTACTTTACAGAAGTGTGCTTTAGGATTTTGCCAAGTATCCAGACGTTTGCTTCAGGCATGTCTGGACCAGGCATTCCTGTTTTTCCCCAGGTATGTTTCAGACAGACAGACAGACAGAAAGACAGACAGACAGACAGACAGACATTTGTACCATTTTATTACCTGTTCATTGTACCATAAATGACTTGTGCATTGTCTGTATGTGCATTAATAGCTCCAGAGGAAGTTTTACTCTAGCAATATTTTTTCCTATGTTCTCTACAATATGAACACCACAATCAGAGATGACAGCATGTGTCTTGTGCTGACTTGTACACTGAATTATCAGTTTTGCCATTGCTCATTAGAAGTTCACTTGCTTTATGTCCATCAGCTAACAACACAAACACAATCCAGAGATCACAGAGATTTAATCTGATAAGTACAGAATAAAACACATGTGCATGCTGGTATAGGAAAATAATCAACAACAGTGATGATGGTGTGATGCAGCCAGATGTGTAGCAGAATTTTAACTATCCCAATATTATTATTTTTAAAAATTCACTAACACTAGCCTATATTCTGAAGTGTTTTATTCCTCTTATACCACAGCATTTACATTTACATTTATTTATTTAGCAGACGCTTTTATCCAAAGTGCCTTACAAATGAGAAAATACAAGCAAAGCAATATATAAGCAATTTGCCAATGATGACATTTTTTTATTTATTGATGGACCACACATTGTAGCACCATTCTATCACCAGTCTCTCATTATTCTCTATTTTAAAATGAATGCCATGTTACCAAGAACCCAGAAAGTACTCTGTCCTCAAGACTTTCTAGTGGTAGAAAATTTTGTAACTGACACTAGAGACTCCTTCCATAAATGCTACCATAAACATTTTGTTACTATAGAAATGTTTAGAACAAGTGCATTAATATAAACCTGTGATTGGAATTACAACAGGCACTACTGTCCAAGCTGCTGTTATGAAATTTTTTTAATCACCACTTTTTGAGGAATCAGATTCAAGCATTGAACAGTTCTGACACCTGAGAACTGAGATAGAAAATGTGGTTTGGTCCTTATCAACAGGTTATTCTTGTACTTAACAGAACATTAACAGTAGAGAATCTTCAAAAATCAATATGCCTTTACAGGCAAGTTTGAGCTATACATCATAAGTGTACAGAGACCCATTCTCATCAATACAGACCACAGTGTAAATAAGGGGGGAAAAAATGACATTCAACATAAATGTGTCATAAATGCATTGAAGTTAAATTAAAGTTCAGTAAGTATCTGGCTGTGAATGTATTCCTACTTTTATGCTCATGGTCTCAGGTGTGTTATTTGAGTCATCTGCATTATGGGAACTGATAGCATGAAGTGTGTTAACACAAAGAGATAGTTGATTGGATAGAGATAGAGATTGCAGCAACTGCAGCAATAGACATGCGGACACACACTGAGCTCCACACTGATTCCTGGCAACACATCACACTTGCTATTTTAATACATTTTGTCAATCCTGCTTTTTTTCCCACATGAAGATAGGAGAAGCGAAGAACTGGAGCAGCCACGAGCAGTGTAGTGTACACCTAAACTATGGAGCAGTTTTTTAAGCCCACTCATCTGGAATACATGGAATTAGAGCAGTTGGTGATCTTTTAGAAAAACAGAATTGAGAACAAAACAATACTGGGCCAATGGTCTATAACAATACATGATATTGATTTTGGATCTTGATTGACAAGGAGTTTGGAAAGTGTATAGACCTAATATGGTCAATATGTAAAGAATAAACCAACATGGGGTGGATTATATATGGATTATTTTCTTATAACAACACATTCCAATGTGCTTTATTCCTCTAATACCATTTGCTAACAATTGCGTTTCATTTTGTAATTTCGTAATGAATGAAATGTGATACTTCTGCCATTTATAGTTACATTTAATGTTGTGGAGCATGGTAAATGTTCTGTACTTTACTTTAACCTTAGCGTTAAAAAATATTTGAGAACTGAACCTTAATTGGTTCTCATTCAACCATTCACACACACACACACACACTCCCACACCAATGGTAGCAGAGCTGCCATGAAGGCGCTAGCTTTCCATCAGAAGCAACATGGGGTTCAGCGTCTTGCCAAGGACACTTCATCATGTGGAATCATGTAGGCCGGGAATCGAACCACCAACCCATAGCATCTCCAAGACTAGGTAGTTGATGTTATTGCTCACATTACAGCAGCATTTGCTCCCTCAGCATTGACAAACCCCCCACACACACACCCTTGAAGTTAATAAGACATAAAATAAATAAATAAAGCATTTTTAATTTTATTCTCATGTTTTATTAACATTATTCTATTGTTACTCAGAAACCAAAAATCAGAAATTGAAATAGTTTTGAAGAATTTCCTGTTGAGGAAAACTCACTAACTGTTACAAAGCGCTAACACTGAAGACTCCAAAAACTTCCAATACTTTTTAAAATTTGTTTATTTTTAACCTTAGATTATGTGGAGCATCTGCTATACAAATCCTTCTGAATGCGCTGTTGCTATAGAAATGATAACATACTAAAACTTGCATTAATGTAAAGTAATGATATGAATTATAGCTTATACTATTTTCTGAGACATGCTGTTACAGAATATTACTCAATTCCTTCTAAACAATCAGATTCGAGGATTCAACAGTGCTGCGGTATAAAAACAACAATAGCAATACAGTCATAACATGACATGGTAATAAGTTGTGTTCTCCTATGCCAATGACTATTGTGCACAGATAGACTACAGATGTGCTTGTGCCTCAAAAGAAAGGCACTAAAATAGGACACAGAGATAAGTATTTAATCAAAAGCAACCAGACACAGTGCATGTATGTGACAACATTCAAACGGATTGAAGTGTCTGTTATACTGAAGCCTACATCATGTGTAGATCATAACAGTGCAGTATTATAGCTACACATAGTACTAGGAAACCTAAATGTAAATTCAATGAAAGTTTGATAGATACCATCAGATCATTTTTTAGGTATGTGCTGACATATGTGCACTCATGATGACAAATCCACAGGTGTATTGTTATCTGTGACTATCTGCTTGTTCTTTTTAATATTTGAACATGTATTTCTTTTAAAGGAATGTCACCAAAAGAAAACCCATCCATCCATCCATTCATCTTCTATATCACTTATCTTACACAGGACCACATGAAGACTGGAGCGTATCCCAGGTGACATGGTGCCAACCCATCGCAGGACACAATTGCATTCACTCATTCACACACTACAGACAGTTTGGAAATTCCAATCAGCCTACAGCGTATGTATTTGGCCTGGTGGAGTACCCAGAGAAAACCCCGGAAGCACAGGGAGACCTTGCAAACAACGAGCACGCAGGCTGAACATACCAACCACTAAGACACCATGCCTCTTAAAAGAAAATCATTTTAGCATTTATTTTATATACCAAATCTATATTATCTTATATCTTATATGATGTTATTGAATGTATGAATAGCATAATATTATGGAAAATATAGAAATGCTGTTTATTGTGCCTATACATTTAGCTATATTTCAACCTATATACTTAAATATGCTACAGACCAAAACTTTTTCTTTCAAATAAATAAACAATAAATTGGAATGGATACTTAATCATAAGCATTCCTTTAACCTAAGTATTCAAGTAGCTACAAAAGTTCACTGAATTCCTTCCTTCCTTCCAAATTATTGGGTTGTAGCCAATTTCCTGTCCTGTCACTCATTAGCAACTACTGGTGAAACCTTTCCAGAATTGAGGAAAGCAATATTGGTATTTCTGCTGGCTCTGTTGAATTGGCACCAACCATGCTTGGCAAAGAAAATAAGACCCGATATAAAAGTCTGCCAACAAACACGTAGGGAAACGAACAGGGGTCACTTATGCTTCAGAGCATTTCCTGTCAACATGTTATAGCTTGTCTGAGACTATGGAAGAATTTGCAACAGACATTGCTTATAGAGAATAATTGCCATTGATTGTGATGAAGGTGATCAATAATTCCATTTGAGGTGCTGTATAGTATTGCTTGTTAGCTGGTTACTTCATATTTAACTACCTTTAGAAATATAATAAATCAAAGCCAACAAGACACACTGCCATAGTACCAAAACACATATCAGTCTACTGATGAACCAACATTTACAGTGCATTTAGTCGACTATTTTGTTAAGTAACCTATGTAGATTTAATGCCTGCTTGAGTGTAATTGAAGTGGTGAGTCTTCGGTCTTTGTTTGAAGACAACCTGTAACTCAGTTGTTTAGACAGCCTGGAGAAGTTAATTTTATCACCTGGATGCCAGCACAGAGAAGAGTCCCAATGAATGTCTCTCTTGGGTCTTGAGGGATGGTGGGTTGATTCGAGCTGTGCTTGTGACTCTAAGGAAATGTGGTACAAAGTGGGGATTGATGAGTAATTGCAGGTAGGTGGGGGCTGGATGACATGAAACTGCAGAAACACTTAAGTAGCTTTTGTGGAGAGGAAAGGTCAGATCCTCCAGAGATTATAAAGGAGAAATCTGCATGGCCAAGTCATGGTATCAACATGAGTGGAGAATTATAGCTGGCTGTCATTTGTGGTATTTATCAGACATCCTCATCCAGAGCAAAAAACAGAAGCGCTTTGTAGTATTTATACCCCGAGAGATGGTGGATCCACTTGACCACTGCTAGAGGTTTGGAGGGCATGCCATGCATAGTGGGGTGTGATCAATGTTTTACGGTAGGTGGTCCATGGCTTTACATCTAGTTGTTTAAGTCAAGTTGTGCAGCAGCATTCTGTATTAGTTAAAGAGCTTGGATGACGCCCAGAGGCAGACCTGCCAAGTGTGAATGCAGTAGTCCACTGTCGAAAGGACAAGGGACTGAACAAAACCTGAGTGGGCTCTGTGGATAGAAATGCCAGAATGGTGTTGTAATGGAGATACACGATTCTGCCATGAAGTTGTGTGAAAAGATATCAAAATTTATTTTAGAGTCTTACAACTTCATGTGTATAAAATCAAGCGAAATTTAATCCAACTGTCATCTATCATTCAAACTGATCTAAATATCTATAGCATTTCAGCAGTGAAAAGAACTGCAGAGATTCAGCATTGGCCATTGAGAGTTCAATTCTGGGTAGTCTGGCTAATCAGTTCCAACCTATGATCATCAACCCTAATCATGACAAGCATTCCCACCAGGCAGTTTGTGGTTTTGTTCCCAGCTTAGTAAAAGAAAAACAGATCAGCTGTTTCAGCCCAGCTGAAGGACTCTCCATCAACAAACAGCCACAGTGAGGTTCCTCTTCACTAAACCCTTAGCATTGGCACTGTCCCTGTTCTTCATATGCTAACACTACTGGACCCACTGTGAAAAAACAAGCCAATGCATATTAATGAGAGATGGTTTGGCACACTTGTCCAGCACTTCAAAAACTCTCTCCACATTCTGCACAACAGCATGATGTAAAGGACTGTTAGTCTGAGTCTGACACGCAGAGCTGCTCCCCCATACCTTAATTAGCATACTGCCTTCTTTATATCTGTGAACTTTGCAGGGATACGGGAGTTTGAAGCTTATTATCTTAGGTTAGAGCAAGGTTTATGTGAAGTTAACTTTCTTAGACTGAGCTTCGAAGAAATAAGAACTCAAGCGTTTTGAAAATATAAGTTCAAATCTAGTCTGAAAAATCAGTTCATGTTACGTGCATGTAGTAAAATCATTCCTGATTTCTAGTTTCAATTGTGGGGATCTATTTCCATGCAGAATCAAACACAATTTGCTGAGTAACCTTGTCGTGTATCTGTCTGAATTGGAAACAAATAATTTTGTGATGTTATTTTTGCGGTCATAGATAATTGTGCTGCATTCAATTAGTAGTAGTGGTGCAACAGGGTGTGTGACATTCAAAATCTGCCCACACAGTTGGATTTTCAAACATATTTTGGTCCAAATATGAGCATGCACTAGGCTACCACTACCCGAGAATCCCCCTACACAGATGTTGTGATAAACCAGAATTTTCCTAACCTCAAGTTCTTTAAAATGTTTGTCCCATTTCTTACAATTAATTATTCATTATTTATGCCACCCATCTCTAATGTAAATAGGCAACTCAAATACTAGCTAAATGCAGCAGACTTAATTCACACGGTGCTATAATTAAATAACATCACTCTATTAAATCAACCAATTTATGATCACTGAAATATTCAGTAACTCTATATACTCCTAGGCATATATATATATATATATATATATATAGATACAAAACTGCTGAAGCTGAACAAACAAACAAATTTTGCAGAGAAACTCAACTTTGTGTGTGCGGTTGTGTCTGTCTGGCTCTAGTGTTTCTGGTATTTTTTCTTATAGGAAGTTACTGCACATATGTCCCTATAACTTAAATTACACCATAACATTGCAGCAATTGATCAACTATTTTTTTTCTATGAGGCACATGCAAGAAAAGACCCATACACAAATGGGTGAAAAAATATGGCCTGAGCAACTCAATGAAATGAATCAATGAAATAAGGACTGTGAAAAAAGAGAGATCTTGGTTAACTTTATTCTTTTTTTATTATGTTGATTTTTGCTGGGCAGCCATTTTTAATTCATGCGGTCAATAAACTGTATGCCCATATGTGCTGGGTCTCTGGCCAACTCAAGTGAAAAATGCACAGTGATTACGGAGGTGAGGCCCCAGAATCGATGTGCCCTGCTCTTATCAATCTCTCATGCCATAACGCGGATGGATGGACACAGCCCTCAGAGGAGATTAGGCCTGAGGTTTGACATTTAGCTGCTGTGGTGGATCACAGAGATGTGAGAGGGGGCAGAAATATACAAAGACTTTCTTGAGTGGAGTTGATAGTAGTCATGGCAAAAAGGTGAATGTTAAATGCCATGGTGATTCTTATCATTTTTTTCCTACCCTTTAGGTCATTGTAGTCATTCAGGTGGACAGGGTAGTAATGTGTGTTGCTGATGCTGTAGTCAACATTGACTGGCATCAGCAGTTTGATGAGTTTACAGAGGGAGAGAAAGGAATCACATGGGATTTAATCCATACAAGAAACATCTGTGTCCCACGTATTCCCCAAGTCTCTCTCTCTCTCTCTCTCTCTCTCTCTCTCTCACACACACACACACACATGCACATGCACATCAGCGAGATTCTGTTTGTTTGCCACTGCCATGCAATGTTCAGATATTTGAATGTTCTATTTAGGTTGGTCAGTTTTATTAAACCCACACTTAAGATTCAGAGACTTAATATAGAATTGGAATGATATTTAATTGAGTTTCAAGCACTGTGAGTGCTAGAATGAGGTCAGGATTTTATAGGTTTTACTAGTTTAATAAATCAATTAAAGCTGAACAAGTGTGGTGGCCAGTACATACCATCGAATGATGCATAAAGTCACAAGTGTGATCAGAACACATAGAATAAGTGGGGAGAAAAAACATGATGTGGTGTGCTGCTTTAGGAAAATAATCAATGCCAAGTTTGTTTGAACCTAGTTGCTGGTTACTGCTACCATCCTGAAGTTCATTATTATCCTAGAAAAGCACATCCTGAAGTATTTTATTCATCTTATACCACAACAATTTGCCAAGGATTACAATTTCTAATTTATTAATGAACAACTCATCACACTTTTAACTGTTTATAGTTTGTATGACCTTTAATGTTGTGCAATATCTTTAAGACAAGTTAGTTCCTGTTATCACTTACATTAGACAGTTATGAACAGCCATTTTCTCCACAGCCGTCCTTTTTTCCTCCTAAAGTTAATAAGACCAAAGAAAATCACAAAAATCAGATTGCCATGCTAATGAGAAACCAGTACGCATAAAATCTTCTGCCCTGAAGACTCCAATAGTGGAAAAATAACTGTTTGTCTATTTTTTTTTACTGTAAAAGTTCTGACACTGGAGACTCATTCTATAAATGTTAAATGAATACCTCCTTGCAGAAATCATGACCATATAATTGGTTATATGTTTTTCTGTGCTAATTAACAGCTTAATCCATATATCAGAACAAGTACATTAATAGAAACCTATAGCCATCATAATTGTCAGAGCCGTTGTTGTAGAAAAATAATCATCACCTTCTGACCAATCAAATTTGAGAATTCAACAGTGCTGGACTGAAATACGAATATAAAGAAGCGTCAACAGAGTAGATGATGCAAATAGTATATGCTGTTACAGACAGATGCTACGCAAGGTCCTTGTTTGCATGTTTGCTTAAGCGCCAGTAAATGTCATTTTCCAATCTGGCTTGTGTTTGCACAGGTCTCTGTCTAGGCAAGAGGCCAGACCGCTCCATGGCCATAAATACGGGTACAAAGGTTCCAGTATCACTAAAGCTGTAATCAGCCTGAATACTGTGCTTCTGTATTAAAGACAAACTTTGATTTCAACAGAGGCAAAAGCAATGATATATGAAGCATATAGCATTTTTAAGTACTTCATCCTTTCCACCTCAATTCATATTTGTCAGCTGCTGTCCCGGGGGACCCTAATTTCCCTACTCTAACATCTGCTTTAACTAATAAAGGCTTCATAATTAGTTGCTGAGCTGAATCAGATGTCTAGAGGAAAGAAACGTGATACATGGTGTATGATAGCTTGGACAGGACTGCATCAATTATTACATCTACATCAAAAATGTTTCTTATTACTTGAATTAAAAATAAAAATATATTTTAGAAAGTTTTGTAAATGTTTTTTTAGGGGGTTAGTTGGTAAATATACAATGGTGGAAAGTATTATACAGTCAAAAATAACACATAATGTATGAGATAACTTTTCCAACTACTGTATTTTCCAGAGTTGCAGAGACAACAAAAAAAATTTGACAATAGAAAGCATGTAAAGGTTATCTTCTAGAAAGGAATTACAGTTATAAAAAAGCACGTGGATTTACAAAATGCAAACATGTTCCAAACCTGTATTGAGTGAAGTATCTTTTCAATTCATTCTCTTGAATTCTTAATTCTTTATTTCGAAACATAAAAATGAGAAGATAATGTGCAATGGCAAAATGTCTGAAATGACAACAGTTTTTCTTACTTTGAATGTGGAAAAAATTTGAAACCTAGTGTCTTCTTTGCTATGTAGGCCTTTCTATTCATAAATGCACATGCCACAGTTTCATTATCACATGTTGTTGCCATATGGCAACACTGACATTTTACGATTTAATATAATACTCAAAATATATAAATTAATTAATTACAAAAAAATAAATGCTAACTTATCTCAGATAGCATTTCAGTTTCTTCCTTTAAGTACGTTTGCAGAAATATTGGAACATTAAACAAAATTTTAAAGCCCTATGATGATAATTTTCACCATACTGTGCGATTGCAGAAAAGGAAGTGCAAACAGCGCTTCCTGATCATCTGGCATGGCATTTTTTTGTTATGTCAAAGTTAACATTGAGGTTAATTATCTTTAGTAACTACATAATCCTGGTCAGTGTTGAGGTATATCCAAAGCTTATCCTGGGAACACCGTGCTTGAAGTTGGAATATACCTGCGATGGGGCACCAGTTCATTTTCTAGTGTCCTGGAAACAAATTACAACTATAAACCATCCATCCATCCATCTTCTACCGCTTACTCCTTCTTCAGGGTCGCGGGGGAACCTGGAACCAACCCCAGGGAGCATCGGGCACAAGGCGGGGTACACCCTGGACAGGGTTACAAGCATACAAGCATAAACCTTCATCAAAAATATTGCATTTTAAATTTGAAATCAAAATATTAAAATTAATTCTTATAGTATATATAATCTACAAATAATCTACAGTCTCCTCTGTAAGTATTGGTACAGCAAGGCCAATTCTATTGTTTTCTCTATACATCGAAGACATTTGGGTTTGAGATCAAAAGATAAATATGGTTGATAGACGATACATCAGAAGTTCAGATTTAATTTCCTGATATGTATACTAGATGTGTTAAACAAATTGAAACATGGGACCTTTGTTGTCAGATCAAGTGATCAAAAATATTGGAACATATGACTGATAGGTGTTACTTGCTGCCAAGATGTGCCCTGCTAGATTTATTGTTTAAAGAAGTTCAGACTGTGAAGAGTGCATTTGTTGTTAAAAAAGGATAAACCAACATGCAAATCAGAGAGCTGCCATTTTGAAGCTCAGAAAAGAGAAAAGAGCTGCTTTTTATCTCAAACCAAAATGTCTTTAATATATAGCAAAAACAATAAAATTGGCCTTGCTGTTTCAATGCTGAGAGGACTGTGCACTTTTGAGTGGTAGTTTATGAGTAATTGCTTCAAATTCCAAACAATAAATGTATGCTTTTCCACTATACTTTCTACAAACTTGCAACCAGTGGGGTAACATGGATTTTTAAGAGCACTTAAGCCTATGCATAACAGCTGTGTAGGATACACACAGATCTGTACTCAAAATACAACATGCAGCCAAAAGAGCTCTTGAGGCATTTTAGCATCTTCATAGGAAATACAAACACTTTGAATTGTCAGTAGAGAGAACCTGAAGGAGTACTTGGTGACTGGGGATGCATACAAGGTGTTTGTTTCACAGGAAATTACTTCAAGCTGTGTTTACATTTCTCCACCTTCTCCTCTCTTTCATTCGATCTGTCCCATTCTGATTGTCTTGTTTTCTCTCCTCCTTGCTGGCAGACTTATAAATTCTGCATCTGCCTCTCTGCTTTTATTATATTCAAAACATATATCTGATGAGGAGCATGATCATCAATATTCATCCAGCGGCTATTTAGTCATTAATATTCATGGTGGTCATGCTTCTTCGCAGATTCACCCAGCAACTAGAATTACTGTAGGAGGGAGAGCGGGTCATGCACGGGCATTCAGACCACTCTTCATTAGAGGTCCTGCGCAGGGGTGTATTAGCGAGCAAAACCTCCTGCAGTGGCAACCGGTATTTACTCTGTACCACTATTCTGACAGATGTACATAGAGAAACAAACAAAAGGAGAAACAGAAAGTGGTTAGGGTTGTCGAAAAAGGGATAACGCTTTAAGCAATGCAAACACTTATTGTGTGGTTATATAAAGGTTATATAAAGATGGATATGATAAGAAGTTTATGAAGTGTGTAGAAGCATTTCTATATAGATCTTCAATCCTGATTCACTGCTATGGTCACTGCTGGCAGTATGATTTCTGTTGTGGGAAATTAAATCCTTTTTTCATTTCAGTTTTTTCTCATACAAGATCTGCTACATAATACACACTTATAAATGAGAGCTGTATATTTTTAACTACATATTAATTAGAGCTAATCGCAACAAAACCCTAACATTTTTTGCTCAAGGGCAACTGTGTGGGTGAGGTAATGATGGCTGGTCATTATGGCTGGTAAACTGCACGACAATGAAACTATTAAGGTTGAGCAATGCATTGCATGAAGAGGTTTCATTGATGGCATAAGAATGATGTGAGGCAAACAATTACACACACGATAGACAGGCAGTTGCATTCATTATTTTATTTTTTTCATCAAGTCTGTAATGCCATACTGGTTTCCTGTGCATAACAAATGGGTATGCAGAACTAGTAATGCTTTCATTTAAACCAAAACTCTAGACTAGCAGTTCTGTCATCTGTCCTTTTGCATAAGTTGCTTTGATTGGACAAAGTTTTCTAATTTTAGTTTCTCCTCCAAAGGCATTTTGGGCATGAATGGATGATAGGGTAAATAATAATTTGGGTTCAAGTTCTCTGACTGTATTTCACATCCTCCTTCTCAATAACTGCTCATAATGTGTTGCAGATGTGTCAACAAAACAGGCTGAAAAATAGCCCTAATTGAGATGAAATGTAAGTGGTGCTTCACTCTTTGTAATCACCTGACATGACTGTCACTGATAGACTACATGAATCTACAATCTGAGCTAGAAATAAATCAGCCTCAGCCTTCTTTATTAGTAGTAGTTTTATTGGGTGTTGTTGTTGTTGTTGTTATTGTTGTTGTTGTTGTCATCATTGTTGTTGTTGTTGTTGTTTTGGTGCTGTTGCATTTGCTTCCATAAAAATCCAAAAGAATCTATATTTGTTAACAACAAACTAAATGTTTAAAAGGCAAACTAGCTGTACTAGCACATTTATGTACAGGTGCATGTAAAAAAATGTGATTATCATGGAAAAGTTCCTTGCTTCCATAATTTTATTAAAAAAGTGGAACATTATAAATTATTTATTCTAATATTTTGAGATACTGGATTTTTGATTTCCATTCCATACTCATCAAGATAAAAACAAAAAAGCTTGAAATATTTCACTTTAATTGTAATGAATCTAGAATAAATGATTATTATTATTATTATTTTAGATGCACATGTATATAAGAAATCCCTGGTGTAATCTTCCCAGCAGAGCTGGGCTGAGTGGTACATATATCGGTCAGCAGCAGATGAGGTAGGATTGTTAGTTTGACCACCTACACTGATCACAATAGAACTGTATTGTAAGCTGGGCCGCAATAGAGCACAAGTGGCACATTTAATGTGTCTGGAATGAAATCAGATTTACTCTGCTCCCATTTAACAGCCTATTATCTTACAGATGGGTCCACTGTGGCTATAGGCAAATTAACCAGAACTAGTGGAACAGTGGTTGTTACACAAGATTATTATCTTGTTGCAGTCTAGTTTCTCTGTTGATTCCTATTCATTTTCCAACTTAAAAAAAATATCTTAGGAACTACAGTGCTTTCTATGACAATGTGTAAACTCCTACACTAAAAACCAAATGTTAATAAGTGCTGCTAGATAGAGTTTCAATCACAGCCGCTGAAACACAAAGAACTGAGTGAGCAGAAAAATGTGGCTGACGATGTCATTTGACTAATTATAAAACTGTTTTCACACTTGGCCCAATTGTTCATGTTCATATAAAATCTTTGTGGGAGGGTATCATTATTGCATGCTCAGATAAAGCCTTCAAATTGAATCTGCTCTCTTATAGAATGTCTTCCCACACTGGACCTTACAAACAATAATTTGATTTGCTGCCCAGTCTTGCAGGTGGATCTTTTTCACACACACCTGAGTTCATCACCATGAGACCAGAGAGGCTGCTCATAATTGGTGCCAAATGTAAATGTGTGAAAACATCTTAATTTGATTAAAAAAAAGAAATTGCAGAAACTATGGCCTACAGTGTAGTGCAAAAGTGAATCAAAACAAGTTGACATGGGCTTCAAATATCCGTTTTTCTTTAGTGAACAAAATATAGACACAGTCACTGCTATGAGAAGGACTGTCATTACATCCCCAGTTGTATGTTGGGACACTGGGTAAAATGTAAATAAAAATAGAATGCAATAATTTGCAAATCTCATAAACCCTTATATTATTCACAGAACAGAACATAGAAAATAGATCAAATGTTTAAACTGAGGAAATGTACTATTTTAAGAAAATAATTTTATGGCCACAACACATTTCACATGCAACAAAAGGCTGGAAAAGTTCGTGTTACTAAAAAGAAACTGCTGGAGGTTGATTGGCAACAGGTCACTAACATGATGAGTATAAAATGAATATCTTAGAGAATCAGAGTCTTTCAGAAGTAAAGATGGGCAGAGGTTCACCAATCTGCAAAAAACTGCATCTACAATTTGTAGAACAATTTCAGAAAATTGTGCATCAACGTAAAATTGCAAAGATTGAATATCTCATCATCTACAGTACACAATATCATCAAAACATTCTGAGAATCTGTAGAAATCTCTGTGATCAAGAGACAAGAGTGAAAATCAATATTGCATGCCCAAGTTCTTTGGGCTCTCTGGCGGCACTGCATTAAAAACAGGCATGACTCTGTAATTGAAATCAGTGCATGGGCTCAGAAACACCTCCAGAACTCATTTGCAACTCTGTGAACACAGTTTGCCGTGCCATACACAAATGCTGGTTAAAGCTCTATCATGCAAAGAAGAAGCCATGTGTGAACATGATCCAGAAACCCCGTCATGTTGTCTGGGCCAAAGCTCTTTTAAAATGGACTGAGGCAAAATGGGAAAACTGTCCTGTGGTCAGACTAATTGAATTTTTTTTTTTTGAAAACCATGCACGCTGTGTCCTCTAAACTAAAGAAGACTAAAGAGGAGAGGGACCATCTGGCATTTTATCAGCGCTCAGTTCAAAAGTCTGCGTTTCTGATGGTATGGGGTGCATTATTGCCTATGGAATGGGCAGCCTGCACATCTGGAAAGGCACTATCCATACTGAAAGTTATATACAGGTTTTAGAGAAACATATGCTTACATTCAGAGTCCATCCCATCTTTAATTCTGAGAGACACTGCCTCACAAAGATACAATTTTATGTCCAATCGTTGTACTGACCTGTTGCCAATTAACTTAAATAGTTTTAGAATGTTTCTCCAGCTGTTTCTTTTTAGTAACACTTACTTGTCCAGCCTTTTTTTTGCCCCTTCCCAACTTTTTTGAGATGTGTTGCTGCTATCAAATTCAGAATTACATATTTTTTAAAAATTATATATTTCCTTCCTATGTTTTCTATGTTCTACTTGTGATATTTGCAAATCATGGCATTCTGTTTTCATTTACATTTTGCATAGCGTCCCAACTTTTTTGGAATTGGAGTTATATTTTTCAACAAACTGTCCTATATAATATTGCTCTCATCTGACCATCATCTTCTTTACCTTACAATTATGATTCAGTACACAGAGATGGGAAATACAGCCCTGTCATAGATTATATGCAATTTCTGTCTCATATATCAGCTGTATATAGCTCTTTACTATATGTGATAAGCTGTCAGTTAAGACCGCCAGGAGGTATACATCTATACAGTGTATTACCTCCTGTGTTCACTGATAACAACCTGGAATGTCAATTAAGTAGCTGCAACTTTGGCTTTTCTCAGACCATTTACTTCAGTAGGAGTAGCATAAGATTCTAATGAGGAAATTCATCACCCATTAAATAGACCTTAAAAAAGCCTCAATTCTGGCAAATGTAGTAGGTCCCTTTTCAAAATGTACTTTAATCTTTCATTTGTAAATGTAGTAAGTGACAAATCTACAGTTTTAGCCTGAGTAGAACTGAGATAATAAATTAACATTACAACAAAGCACAAGCATGCTGAGATCTTCCAACAACAGTATTTGCAATAAATAGCACCACCCATCTTTCTTTAGAACTTCTTGCCAAGCCAGTGAAGCTTCCAAAGAACATTGTTGGCATACATTATCTGAGTGTTTTAAACTGCCCTGGTAGTTTTCTAGGGTTCATAGCGCCAGTTACATATATAGCGTTCTGTTTTTGCCCTGTCTAAAGGGCTAGTGTGGAACACAAAGATAGTGTAAGACAATAATAGCATTAGGAACAGGACTCACCATAGGACTACCTTGAAAGGTTCTCAGAGATGGCTGCTTCTCTTACACTATTGGGAGAAGAAATGTTTACCTTGTAGAATCTGGAGAAAGTGCAAAATGATGCTAGGAATTAGTTGCTAAATAATGCCCAGACTTAGCTAATTCATCACGGTCAAGGTAATGATGTCCACTAGTCAGTAGGACAGTCTCTGGTCCTACTGGGTACGCATTGTGTCTGTCCTCCAAAGCTCATGAATAATTGTTCTCGGGATTGGTTGGCCACTGTGTCTAAAATTGTTTTTTTTTCATAGTGGGGTCCAAGGAGACAGAGTATCCTCTTGCTCTTATAATAAACTCGTTGAAATATGGCTTACCATTGAACAGAGGGCTGTAGAAAAATACAAGCCTCTAGGGCCTATAGTCTTAGCTCCTAAATCACTGGTATCAGCTGGGCCATGTCTGCCACAAAGTCATTGATTCATCTACAGGGTATCTCAGACTGTTTTCTGGGCTTCTCATGCTTATTGATTGTTGCCAGGCCTGGGCATTTGAAATGAGCAGACTGGTTGAGGAGCTTGGGCCAGATTCATCTCTATGCCAGGGTCCAAATCTATCAGCCAAGGACGTCATGCTGACATCGTCTACATAGTCACTGTGGTGGATGTCCAAGTCAGAAACAATATCTTTGAGATGGACAATATACTGAGGCAGTAAGCACACACCTGGCTCCCAACATATTTTTGGGTTCCAACAGATTCAGAGACCAGAGTTTCAGAGATTCATTGACCACATGTCTTGTAGAATGGTTATTTCTGACTATCCACTGATCCACTCAGTACCCACTTGAAAATGATTAGAATATAGTAGAAAAGAAGTAATTAGCAAACTGACGCTATTAATATTTTGTAGTTCCTAATGAATAATAATTAGTTTGCATGGAGGCCTAATTCACACACCAACTCTAGACCTAATAGTATTATCATTTAAGCTATTAAAATTTTTTACAGCAAAAAAACAAACAAACAAAAAAAGAACTGAAAGCCTCCTCCAATGAATACAGCAAGTACACGTAAAGGACAGAAAGAGCAAAAATCTTTTTCGCATTTCTATCAGAAATTTAAATGACGTATGACTGAAAATGAGGAATAACCATTCTTAGAATAAAATAAGTTTTAAATGAAGCATCTGAGTGTGCAGTAGAGTTTTATCTTCAGTAAAAAAGACCTATGGTTCCTATTTATGGGATTCCTGAAAAAAACAACAACAACTTAATCTAACTCTATTATTTCAGTTGTATTCATTTCTATTCGTTTGTCAACATTTTGCATTTGTCCTAGTCAGTTGATCAGTCATTTGGATCGGACGTTTAAGTTCACTTAAGCCATTAAAGTAAAAGGGTGTTATTTAATATTCTTCTTAAAACATTTTATTCTGTAATTACAGTGAAATTAACAGGAAGGATACTGTATGTAGTTATTAAAGGAAAGAATGGAAGCCTGGATCAGCTAATGAATCATTATATCCTGCCCATAAACATCCTGCACAATTAATACTGCTACTGTTTCTGATTTGTCTTAGTTTTTGTTTTTTCACTGATTAAATCTTTCCACACAAAATTGTCAAAAATCTTTTATTCAATTTACACTTTCCATCAAATGAAAAGACACCAATAAAATAATAAAGTCTAGAACATGACATTTCACAATTCATGTAAAATTTTATGCTGCAACATAAACAACCTACTGTAGGCTGTACCTAAAATCTATGTGCATTCATTTTAAGCAGAAAGTGTATAAGTGTAAATGGACACATTTGTCATCAGTATTCCCATTCATTACTCCTTGTACTTCTCTTTGTGCAAAAAATGTTCCATACTAATAGACTGTAAGTAAGATCATTTAGAGTCTTTCTATCAAAAGCAGATAGATGTTTAAGTACAACCCCAATTCCAAAAAAGTTGGGACGCTGTGTAGAATGTAAATAAACACAGAATGCAATGATTTGCAAATCTCATAAACCCATATGTCATTCACAATAAACACAGAAAAAATAAAATGTTTAAACTGAGTAAATGTACCATTTTAGGAAAAAATAATAAGGTGATTTTGTATTTGATGGCCACAACAGAAAAGTTGGGACGGGGGCAACAAAAGGCTGGAAAAGTGTTACTAAAAAGAAACAGTTGGAGGAACATTTTGCAATTAATTAGGCTGATTGGCAACAGATCAGTAACATGATTGGTATAAAAAGAGTATCTGTTTGATGGGATTGATGGTGCCTTTCCAGATGTGAAAGCTGCCCTTTCCATAGGCACTAATGCACCCCCATACCATCAGAGATGCAGGTTTTTGAACTGCGCACTTATAAAAAAAGATGGATGGTTCCTCTCCTCTTTAGTCCTCTTTAGTTTAGAGGACGTGGCATCCACTGTTTCCAAAAAGAATTGTGAATAACATAAGGGTTTATGAGATTTGCAAATCATTGCATTCTGTTTTTATTTACATTTTACACAACGTCCCGACTTTTTTGGAATTGGGTTGTACAACCAGTTAGTTACCTGGCTTATAGGACTCATTAGGCCTTTTAGTCCATGCAAAGACATTTTGGTGCCACTATTTCAGCAATAAACCATAAATTTTCTTGCTGCAACCAAAATTTCTTTTGTCATATCACTAATATGTGCATCCTGAAATCCATGCATCCGTAGGGCATATTATTTATTATTAATAATAATTGAAAATTCAGTTCAAAATGATAATGAAGGAAAATCAGAAAAATGCTGAACGAGCTAAGAACGAAGCATTCAATACCAACCACATTGCATTGTTAAATTGCCATTGAAACGTGTCCATTTGAAATTTTTCGAGATATAAAATACATCACACATCACAAAATAATAGTCATGCATCATAACTTGCCACATACTCATTTTGTTTATACTGCACAATGCTGACTGAGATATTTAATTTCACATGAACACACTTAGACATTATTAAAGAAAACAGCAACTCCATATTGAATAGATTGTATTCAATACACAATCTGTTCAAAGTGTAACAAGTACCGAATGTACAAAATTGACGATCCAAATGTTTTTTTTTTTAAATTAAAATAAAAATGCAAATAGGATTGTGGATGCCTTCTGCTAATAGCTTTACTGTTCTCGTTAGCTCTGTTTACAACAATTATATTCTGAATGCCATGTTGCATTTGTGAAAGGATTTGTGGATTAGGCAAAGATTTGCTATTAGATGAAAATATTGCATTAGATCACCTAATAGTTTAGGAATTTAAATGCAACCCCAAAGTAAAAGTGCCACTGATTAATACTATTATGAGCCTTTTCTTCTTTGTCAATATGATTGTGAATCTGTAAAATATTTTTGTTTTGTTGTCTTGTTTTATTTTTTTCTATTTTTTTTTTTGCCCTTCTTTTTCATTACAAAAAACACTCCCTCTTTTTTTTTTCCCCTTAAAATATAACAAACCATACATAGGCATAAATAAAAAGACATTTTCATTATAAATACTACATTATTTACACCCAGTTTGCAATTGTTCCACAATTGATGAGAATCTGAACAATACCAAATAATGGGAAAGCATTACTTTGTGATTTCCACAGAACCTACATATAATATTAATACAACTGTGAATTAGAAGGCCATCTAAAGCTGCTCACACACAGCCACAAAACATAATTTAAAAATAAATAAAATAAAAAGATAGAAAAAAACCTGAAGAATTGCTATTTTTTTAATCATTAGAGACTGTGTGCTCTCAATAATAATAATAAAAAAAAATAAGTTAGGTCATATAAAGTTTCATTATCAGTGCATGAACAAGGATTACAATCATGTGACACATCATCAAACTGCTGTCATGTAAACACTGACAGAATGCTTTATCTTCCTGTATACTGATTGGACATCAGTCAGCACAGATAAACTGCACTTAAGTAAAAGAATGGGTATTGTCTTAAAATCAGAATAAGAAAACATTTAGCAAATGAATGCTGAGGCATATTAGCAATAAAAAATTAGCTAGCTAGCTCATTTAAGGCCAATTGACAAAACTTAACTACTTAGCTAATTTAACTACCTAAATTAGAAAACATAGCTAGCTAGCTAATTTAACTAGCTAAATTACAAATCTTAACTTGTGAAATTAGATAAATTAAGGTTAACTTAACATGCGTATTTAGCTTTAATGGTGAATTTTAAAGGCTGATGTTTTTAAATAAGACTGCAATATCCTGTCTGAGTCAATAATTCCAGCAAAAGAAAACACTTTACTAAAATGTGGTTACTCAAGTATTTTGTACTGCTGTCAGGTACAACATTATAAATGCTTCGTCATGGTTATGTGGTTATTTTCTATTTTCTTACAGTTAATTTTCATGTTGACTCTTTTTTTCTTAAGATCACAAGCATGAATTACTTCATTTCAAGCTGTGCAGTTTCTTTCCACCAGTTTGAGAGCATCAGCTTATGATGATCCCATGCTGATTTTTCCTCTGTGCTCTCAGGTGGAAGCTAATTTTATACAGCCAGAACTAACAGTGCAGATCAGCATAGCTCAGAACAGCAGGTGGCTTTTTTGTTGTTTGTTTGTTTGTTTGTTTGTTTGTTTGTTTTGTTTGTTTGGCACAGGGTTAGGACGTTTGCCTCACACCTCCATGGCTGGGTTCAACTCCTGCCTGTTTGTGTGGAATTTGTATGCTGCGGGGGTTTCCTCCGAGTACTCCGGTTTCCTGAACCGATCCAAAGACAGAAATGGTACACTGATTGGCATAACCAAAGTGCCCGTAATGTATGAATGGGTGTATGAATGGGTGTGAATGTGTATGTTATTGTGCCCTGCGATGTATTGGAACCCCTTCCAGGGTGTACTCTGCCTTGTGCCCCATTCTCCCTGGGATAGGCTCCAGGTTCCCTGTGACCCAGTAGGATAAGCAGCATAGAAAATGGATGGATGCTTGTTTGTTTGTTTTAAATGTGTAATTTGTAAGAAAAAGGCTTAATATTGTAGAACCATTTTACTGTATTCATTTTACTTAAATGGGAATTTCAGCTTGAAATTTAATTCAGTGTATGATTTGTCAAGTTGCATAAAAATCTGTAGCTTTTTGCAGATTTCATATCTTTATTTTGTTTATGTTAGGCAATGTTCGGTCACTGCAATACCCAGCATTCATTTTGCTAATACACTGTACCATTATTAAAAATCCCCCCTGCAGGCAACAAATCCTAAATCAGTTAGCAGTAATGCTATCACTTTATAGTGCTGACCTTAAACTGAAGATGTATAGAAGTATTGTTAGTGGCTAACTGAAAGGATGCATATGTATGCAGAAAGTATATATAGTTATTTATAGATGAGTTGTTGTTGGATGCTAAAGACTAAGGGACAATTGTAGTTCCATATTTCATCCACACTAACAGATGCCGCCTCAAGAAGTTTAACTGAGCTGAATTTGCTAGTAAATGTGGTATCTAGCTGTCTAATTTGCTAGCTTTAGCTTCTGGTTTTTGTCACATTGGTAGACTATTTTCCCAAGTAGGTTTTTTCGTGTAACATATTCATTTAATTTCATGGCTAGTTTAAAGTTTCCTTTTTAAATGAAAGGCCAATTGGACATTGTTCACAGTGGAATAGGCAAATGGACAGCTTTCTTAAACATATAAATACTATATGGATGCCTTGAGCAACTCCCATGCATGCACATGTCACACATGCATCTTAGTTTAATCAGGCAGTCAGCCAGTGAAATAGCTCTTCCTAGCTGGCAAACAGCCTACTTAACAATATCTACCTTTAAAACACGTCAACTTATAAAATTTACTGGCGCCTTCAACAAGCTTGTATACGGCCAATTTTTGACTGTGATCTTTAATGTTTTGCTTCAATTTCCAAATAAATATTTGGACCACTGAGATGCTGAAATATCAAACAATTGATTAAATCCCCATAATGACTGCCCTAACAACCTCAACTGCTGATTTGCAGATGAAAAAAAGTGTCTTATTCTCAGCTTTATTCAAGCAATACTAAACATCCCCGGAGTTGTCGCTCTTCCGGTCTGAGTGGATAAGTTCACCCTCTTGGCAGAGACACTGTATGTGCTAACATCCTCCTGCTCTGTCTCGTATTCAGGACTTGAGGAGTCTTTGATGACACTGTAGTAGACTGGGGCATTGAGCTTAGATGCCTTCTTCTTACTGGTGGGGCCCTTGCAGTGGCAGAGCTTCTTAAAAGCTGTACGGAATTTTTGTGACATGGCATTGTATATGATGGGGTTGATGGCACTGTTGGTGTAGATGCTCATGCGACAGAAGAGCAGAAACCAAGTGTTGAGGTATGGAGGATCCATGAGTGAGTTCACCACCACCAGAGTGCGATAAGGCATCCAGAGCAGCGCAAACAATACCACGACCACCGCCAGCATCTTAGTTACCTACAATAAGAAAGGACAGGAACAAACACCACCATAATATATGTGTAATGCATGAAGAACTCCTGTATCGATGGCTAGCAATTATAACTGCACTTGAGACTAGAAATAAAACAGTTTTTTTGTATCTTATCTTAACCACTAAATGAGCCATTCAGGTTCAGTTTTCAAAGACAAAATCTTTTACACTTTTCTCATTTTTAATTTATTCATCTACATAAACAGCTTTACTCTGGTCAGTTTAGTGGTGGATCTAGAACCTATCCCAGGAATACTTGCTGTGAGACAGGAATATACCCTGAATGTTATGCCAGTGCAGCCTGTGATGAGACGAGGCACAACTCATTGTTACAACTCATCACAGGGCACATGCCAACACACACTCACACACCCATTCACACACTATGGACAATTTAGAGATGCCTTATCAACCTACAACGCATGTCTTTGGACTCATGGAGGAAACCAGAGTACCCAGAGGAAACCCAAGGTTCAATTAGTCCAATAAAAAGGGAAAAAATGCCACAGTATGTTTCATAGTACTTTAAATGAAGATAGTCTATCATTCAGTTTTCTATAAAATGGGATCTGATGGATGTTTGCCGCACATAAGTTTTTTTGCCATTTGAAGAATATAAGTTATACATTATATATAATATAATATAACTGTATATAATATAATTTTGTAGTGTTTAAGCTAATAAAAAGTCATTAGTTCCTTATGCATTTCATACCATGATGCATTTCTTTTGCACTGCCAAGCAAATCATCTGTTATTTCAGGGCAATTTATGAAGTTCATAGATGGGTGAGTCCTACAATGCATTGTAGCCTGAATAATGCCTCAGGGTGTACTGATTGAATTACTGAAAAATATCCACAATTATAAAGCCATTGACAGGAATATTTTGGTAGTCTACCACTAAGCAAAGTAGAAGTGTGGTGTCTGATGCAGTGTAATTTTGGAGAGTGTCCTACAGTAAGCCTTTAAATCTCTTGCTAGAATGAGTGTTTCATGGTCACTTTGCAAATGTATTATGGGTACTCCTTTAATTGGCAACAAAATGAGATCATACTTGTCTCACACTTGCAGCTCTTGACAGAATATTGTATAATTTTTGTCCTTGCTTCTCAGCCTGCCCTGATTTCCTTCTCAGAAAATTCTGCTTTGGCTGCATTGATTAGATAAAGTATTATTAAAAGAAGCAGTGGCTTTATTGTAGCTCTGTATAAAGCACTTGTCTTAAAATCAATATTTTTGACAATGTATGCATTAGGCGAGTATGAAATGGCACTAAAATTTCTATTGCATAATATGTGAAAGGTGGATAATAATGTAAATATAAAATTTTCTTTCACAGAAAGAAACAAAATTATTTGTGCATGTAACACTTTAAAGCTATTCATATGACAGCTGCCCATTAAGAGAGTTTAGCAATCATTCCAGCTTTGTGACATTTAATGCTATAGGCTATTAGTTTCTCACTAATCATATAAAATAACAGCGCACCTGTTTTCTGGAGGACACTGCACCCTTATTTCGCTTGCAGGAGACCTTCACCGTGCTGTTCATCCGTCCCTGGTGGACTGAGTCGTTTCCTCTTTCTGACAAGTTTGCTGGCAAAGGATTCATGAACAATATTCTAGCTATCAACCCGTAAAGCACTGTAGCTACGAACAGCGGAATTACATAAAACAGCGTGAAGTCCAAAAAGTAAATTGGCATGTAGAGGTTCCTTGACACCCGATAACCACATCTCACAACGACACCATTGGCGTAAACCATCTCGTGTATATCGACGAGGAAAAACCACATGATGCAGTAGAGTGAGGTAAAAATCCAAACACAGGCGATGATCTTTTTGGCTCTGGATACAGTACATATGAACTGTGCCTTGATGGAGTGGCATATCGCGATGTAGCGCTCAACAGTGAAAGCTGTGATGGAGCAAGAGGAAACATTGATGCCCAGATACTGCAGGTAAGTGATACACAAGCAGCCAGCGTAGCCATAGATCCAAGAAGAAACCACCTCAGAGATGTTGGGCAGTCCAGCTGCTAAGAGAACAATGAGGTCTGCAATGGCCAAGCTGACCAGATAACAGTTAGTTGGAGTCATCATGTGTTTGGTCCGGAGAACCACCAGCACGACCATGATGTTGCCAGCTATTCCCACCCCACAAATGAGCAGGGACAGGATTATGGTGATGACCTGGACTTCCACAGAGTTCTCTGGCATATTGCTTAGAGGTTCAGTATTGGTGAAGTTAGTCATAGCACTAGGAGTCACATTCTCCATTGTAAGTATCCTACACTTTTGGGTTCTCTGGATTGATCGGAATAATCGCTTGGATTTATTTTTTTTTCAGTAACAGTTGACACAATAGATATCCTGTAAATCATACACAACCAGAGGGAAGAAAATCATCTTATTCAAAAGTCTTGTAGTAATTTTTATAAACTTTCAAATATCCTCATATGTCTAGATAGTTATATGAAGACAATAAAAAAAATCTGTAATTTCCTACATGCATTTTCTATCAAAGTGGTCAGGAAGAAAAAAAAGAGATAACTTACCATGATTACATTTTGATTCTTCAAACTGGATTTCCTCTGGTCTTGTAAAACAGAGTAGTGTGTGTATGTATGTGTGTGCATGCAGATATTTATTTCAAAACAATGTTCCTCAGCATCTAAAAAGGTGGCAGCATGCTGCAGAGTGCCAGCACTCTCTATCAGCTTCCCTTTTTCCTTCCTCCCTCCTTCTCGTGCTATCTCTCGCACAGTCCATTGGCCAGCCCCCCTATTTTACCCCATCTCTCTTGTTCATCACCCTCACACTAACACTCTTTTTCCTCCTGTCACCACCCTTTTCCTTCCCCTGACTCCCTTTTTAATAGCTGCGCTCATTTTTTTTTGCCTCATTAGAACCTCAGTATCACAAGCATACTAACTGCTCTCTGCCTCTAGACACATATTCCTACAGCATATTTCTAACGTTATTATTATATTTTGCTCTATTTTTGTTCCTAAATAGAAGGTGTTTGGACGGAAAGGAGTGACAAATTAAGATAATTCAGGTAATGCATTTGACTTTGGCTCCAGCTCTAGTCTCCAGTGAGCCAAGTCTGTGACGATATGATCATCAGTCACCAGAAAAGAACAGAAAATGTTTCCCTCGGACTGATTTGTGAGGCAAAGACCTTCAGTTCACTACTTGTTAGATAGCAAAAATGTATTACATATATTCTCTTGGTAGTAATTTCAATCTTTTGTACTCCCTCTTTGTAATCACAGTTATTACTCATAATAGGCAGATATGAATGATCCAAAATCTAGTTGCACATTTGAAACCTTGTAAATGAGAATATGTTTATTTTGGCAAATGATGAACCAATTAGTCTGTCAGTAACTACAGCTCCATCATCTCCACTTCTTCTTCTTCTTCTTCTTAATCTTCTTCGTCTCTCTCTCTCTCTCTCTCTCTCTCTCTCACTCTCTCTTTTTCACACACACGCACACACACACACACACACACACACACACACACACACACACACACACACACTACACACATATCATCATCATCATCATCATCATCATCACCCTCTTTCTCTTACTCTTCACTGTCTGTCTGTCTTTCTTTCTATTTTACTGTAATTTCTGGGTTCCTGTGCCACCAGCCACCACTTTTGCTTGGATTTTGTGTGAGCTGTTAGTGATAAGACATGACAAAAGCCTTTCAATTGTTCTGTTGGAGGAATTTGAAAAGGTCTTACTGGCCGATTCCATTTACCGTGTGTTATCTTTTCCCTTGTCAATTACTCTGAAACCCCACACAAATCTACTTATATCAGATGAGAGTAAGAGGGGCAGAAAATGTCAGTCCATTGTTTACAAACAATTCAAATATAAAGTCAGAGGAAAAAAAAGGCCTCTTTATGCGATTGACTGCTGGTTTATTGCACTCAGTGCTCAGAAATCTACAATTTACAACTGAGAGTGCTCTGTAAATTACAGCAACGAATCAGATCTGAGTGAAACAGACACCTAGAAATTAGAGGGAATCCAAGAGAGATCCGGGCAGACACACAATAGGAAAGACTTTGAGAGAAAGGCTATTTGTGTCACAGAAAGAGAAACAAGGTGATAGAGAGGAATGTTAGGTGGAATTGTTTTTCCTCTGCTAAAAATCAAATGTGAAAAAGCACTTCTTTTTTTTTTAACAGTCTCTTTATTCAACGTTATGGAAAATTTGGTGATAGTTTTTCTTAGGAAGATCACACTTTATCCATTATAAAGTTATCCAATATAGTAGATACTTTAAATCTAGTACTTATATAATGACAACTTATGTAAGGTGGATTCAATGACAGTAAGCCTTAAGCCTAGTTTTGTCCCATATTGATCTGCAAAACATACACCATGTTAGGGGGTCAAATCTAACACCATAGAAATAATTTTAATGAAACAGTTTAACAACAGCTGTGCCTGGGGTGGGTTGGTGGAGCACAACTTGCACAGCTCAAAAAACTGGTAAGTGGACCATATGGGAAAAATGTTTGAATACTTCTGCCAATGATAAAAAATTGACAAAGTAAAGGGGTAATGTTAGGTGAAGCCAGCAGGAAAATAGTGACCATATTAAACTATGCTATCATTATCACTTTATGAGTAACTTAGTACCAGAGAAAATTTTAGATGTTTGTTTATACTGAATTAATGCAGTTGCTTCATGTGCCTCTGAGGTATGTGTTTGTTCTCACCATCTCAGCTGTCATGTAATGGGGAGATTTAGATAGCGGGTACATAAAAAAAAAATCTTGCCACTGAGAAATAGAATATATTTTGGAGCAAGCTTAGAGAACTTTATCATACTACTAGTACTGTAACACTAAGGAAAAGTTATTCTTAGGAAGTAACTAAATAAATCTATGTCTGAGAGAGGGAAGGGAAACCTGGAAATAGTACCGGACAGTAAATTCTGAATATAAGTGTTGTGAGTTTTTAAATCCAATTAAATGTTGTGTGATAATGTGTACTGCTTCTAAAAGTGTTCACCTATATTTATACAAGAAATTATTATAAATAATACAACTGTAAATCAATTAGTCTATTGTGGCATTTAACATTTAATAAATAACAGGAGGCATACAGGCATTTCATACTTAAGTTATGACTAATAGAGTTTGAACATGATATAATATGAGTATTTGAATAATAATTCTACATATCTAATACTTGTTTTAAAGAAAAGTGCATTTTATTTGGAAAATCAGTGTACTTTGGGTTGATGTCCTAGCAACGCATGTTGTTAGTAATTAAAGGGTTTGCAATTTTGTTTATTCTGAATATTTGAAATAAGATGTTTAGTGTGTATGGCTTAGTAGAATAACATCATTCATCTTATAAATTATTTTATGTATATTTTATATTACATTTTTATATTATGTTAAGGTACAGTAATCAGGTTTCTGAGGGGGAAAAAAAATATCCCAAATTAGTTGTGTGGACAAATAAACTTGGAGAAGATCTCTATGAAGCAAAATTCACATGGCTATTCTTAGAGACTTGATCTTAGAGCATGCATTATTATTCATGTTCTGAAACCAAATCACTTGACTGCATTTTATAAAAAAAAAGGATTTCAAAGGATGGCAAGAGCGTGGACTAAACTAGCAAACCCCTGAAAAGATGAAGACACATAGATTATATATTTGTGGACAATAAAATGCTCTGCTCTCGAAGGGTTTTCGAGCTCTATCCGGAAGATACCGCGGTGCTTCAGTACGACCAGAAAAACGTGAGATAAGAAAAACACACTAGAGGCTTTTAGTAGTTCTTCATAAAAGCAGGAGTGTATAGAGCTGAGAGATGTTTTGATAAATGTGAAAGAAGGCACAATGCCCATGATATAAAGGAATTTAACAAGGATTAAACAAGGAATTTTTTTAAGGAATACATTTCTAGTCAGTTTCAAAATTGTAAAACATATATCATGTATGTTGAATCTAACCATTCAACTGAATAAATCTGAACAAAATGTAACATATAAATAACACTTTATTACTTCAAATTAAACCATTAATAGTTACCAGGAAAAAGAAATATCTAGCATGTGACTGCTGTATAGAAAGGGCTCATAATTAAAACCATTTTCCCAGTTACCTGAATAATCAGTTAAAAGACATGGCTATCTTTTCATTAATATCCTGTTTTCTCACATCCTTTTATTCTGCAGCATGAACAGGTAAAGTACTTTGCATAAGGCCTGAATCTCTTTCACTGTTTCACAATGACAGTAATCAGCAGTCTCAGACTTAATTTGTAAAACATGACTAAGAAGAAGGTACAGGTCTGTGTTAAATAACACAGAGATGGTGTATTACTGCGAAACTGAAATGTATGTTTGTGCAACGCATTTAATCAAAGCAGCATAGCTGATATCTGGTCAATCTGCCAGACACCAATATCTATATGGTTAAATACTGAAAAAGTAGATTTTCATTATTGTTCAATAACAACAAGCATTTTATCTCTTGTTGATCTTAATACATTTCTATGCAGGCTAACACTTCAGACCTCTGCAGGTCTTCCACACACATGCACATATGTATACATATTTAAATGTATGTAATATATACACATGGTTAACACACACACACACACACACACACACACACACACACACACACACACACACACACACAAATCTGTCACTTTAAGTCCTAGACACCATTATTCATGCACAGCCAAGCGGATTTAAATCTGTTCGGCTACTGACATCAAGTGGACATTTTGAGACATATCATCCTTTCCTTTTTCTACAGAGATGTGGAAATCATAGAGTATTATGTGTTACAATTTTTAATAAAAAGCATTATTCATTATAAATATTATTTAATAGTAATAAAACAAAAATAAAATGTAAGGAATATAAATATTATTATAATAGCATGACTGGATTAAATTACAAGGTTTTAATTTAACAAAATTGATTTGTGCTAAGCATAAATGTGTTCTTTTCTTTTCGTTTCTTTTCTTTTCAAAAGCTACACTTGGCATGAGGAAGTAAAACACTCTGGATATGACACCAGTCCATTGCAAGGCACCATGCACACACACTTTCACATACTAATTCACACCTAAGGGCAATCTAGAGTAACCAATAAACCTACCAGCACCTTTTAGGGAGGTGGGAGGAAACTGGAGAACCTGGAGCAACCTATACAGACACAGAGAGAACATTGCACAGAAAAACACTGCATAGAAAGTAACGCAAGCTCAGGATCAAACTGAAGAATGTGGAGCTGTGAAGCAGCAGTTCTACCAAAATATTTTATGTAGACATAATTATGGAACAGGCAGTACATTGATGTCTGCATCAATGTACTGCCTGTTCCATAATTATGTCTACATAAAATATTTTGCAGTATTAATTTATATTAATGGAGCCAAATTGTCAGTTTCAACCAGTACAGTCAGGGATCTGGCTCCTGTTTATCATCAGTATGCTTGACCGCATTGACTTTTCTTGCAGGAAAACATGCATATAATCTAGCAAGAGGTAAAAACTTTAATTGTCTCTTATCATTCCCCTGCATCCTGCTCTCAGAACTTTTAAGTTCTGCTTGTTTGGCTTGCTTTCTCTTCTTCTTGGTCACAATTTGATCGAAAAGAAATGTGATTCTTTTCTCCTCTTGCAGCTGGAAGAAAGAAGAGGCCACTTTCCTGCGAAGGCGTCGAGCGTAGACCTCTAGGAATGTGAGACAGTAACTGAGGAAGTAGAGCAGGAGCAGTGCAAGTATCACACCTACATTCAGCTTGCTTGGCCTGGTCTTGCATTGAGCCACATCAGAACTAATGGTGGCATTGTACTTTCTGACGAAGTTCACCAATTCTGAGGGTTTGCAGCCAAATATCTCACAGGCGTTATATTTCAAATAAACCTATTAGGAACGGATGGATAATAAGCAAAAATATTACGTTAAGATGGAAAAGATAAAAAATATGGAAAATGACAGTTTTTACAATAACTTCAAGGGTTAATGGCAGTTCTTGCTAAATAATAATAATAAAAAAGGTTGATAATGTCATGGTTCATGTGAAAATGTTAGGTCATTTTATGTCATGACAAGACTTGTAGCCACTAATGTAACTAGAATCAAGTCAGAAATAGGCAAGTTATAAGAAATGTTGCAAAACGTACCTTAAAATGGATGTCCATGGAAATGTCAGTAGGGGGAATGTCCAAAAGCCAAGGCCCGCCTGTTACCACAGCATAATGCACTATATGGTCAAGTACTAGAAGCATGATCGTCATCAGCAGATACAATGTGATCATGAGAATGGGAAGTAAACACTTAAGGAGTTCTTGTTTTGACATTCTGAAGCTGGTGACATTCACTCCATTTTTCACATCTTTTACCTCCACTTGGATTCCTCTATTGTCTGCATTTTTTTTTAGCAGCCCTGTGATGTAGACATTATCAAATCTCACAGACGTCAGGTATGATTTCAGGTAAATGGATGAATCCATAAAAAGGTAGATCACTAAACCAGCAGCAAGTATTCTGCTTGAAAGGAGCTTCAGTTCCTCTAGTTGGTGTATAGCCTTGGAAAAATCCTGCCCGACATGTTTGCTTAAATTTTTCAGATTTTCTCTTAGACCAGTCACATCAATATCTGTGCGGTGGTTAAAACTACTTAGCTGCTCCACAAACGCCCCAATTCCTGAATCCTGAATATTTTTAACTTTAGTAACCAGATCACTCTTTATGATGTTGCCTAATGCCGATGAATTTAGGACACTGTGAGCAACATTCTCTGATGTGCACTTCATGAGGTGTGTAAGGGCAGCTATGTTAGTGGCAATGTTTGGCAGAACATAAATCAGCACAATCAGCACACACAAATAGAGAATGATTTTGCGTCCCTGTTGGGTGCCCAGCGTTGGAAACATCAGTGTGAATGCACAACGAAAAGGATGTATAAGAAATGAGAAGATCAAGATGGCTACTGTGTAGATGCCTGTGGCAATGCCTGCAGTCTTTGGGTGATACCTTAAGAGCCCACTTAGCCAATGGAAGAGTAGCGCACCAGTGCTTGTGGAGATGACCAAACAGAGGAGAAGGAGGGTGAATATATGTTTCACACTCTGTGGAGTCGGAGTAGAGTAGGAGGACCAGAGGAACCCCAGGCCATTCCTCACTAACACCCTGGAAGGCAAAATTTTTAAGTCAGGAGATACAAGAAGTGGGATTGTAAAACAGTGTTACTCTTGACTGTAGATCTGCCCCTTCACAAAATATCTAACAAACTGTTAGGGCTAATACCAGTAAAAACCAATAATGCTAATTACACTTCAGTTTCCTGGATTGCTGCCTAAACACTACACCAGGAATCAATACACCAGGAAACATGTCAGGTTAATGCCAGAATTTCCCAATTGTGGCAGTCCAGTACGTACAGTTATATTGAGATTGATGCTGTGCTTCCCCTTTTTTATGAGACCACGATTCAAGTTTATTATAGTGTTAGGAGCAGCATAAATGTTAAAATGTTTGTTGTATGGAGACTGACCTAATAGATGCTGATTGAGCTGCAATTCCCAATTAGAACACCAGTAGCAAATGTGAAGTTACATTAGGATGTATGGTATTTTGGGGCAACAGCCCCATTTTGTATGGTATACTGTATTTGTTGTTATTGTGAGCTTGTTATTATTAGGCTCTATTCAGGTGACATTTTGACATCGGTGTCAATAATTTGTCATTTGAACTATCAAAACTTGAATGTACTCTAATGCAAAACTGCAAAACTCAAGAACAGGCTCCAAATACAGATTGTTTGTATGAGGTTCCTTCTGCCTGTTAGATATTAAACAATCATTTAGCTCATTGGAATAACTAACAATTGGCAGAAATTCAGTAGAGGTTGACCATTTTAAGCCAAGATCGAATTACAAAAAAAAAAAATTCTTCAAGTTTAATTGTTCTAAGATCTGAAATTTTCCGTAAACAAAATATTTCACCTGATTATTAAAATGTATTATTATTTTAAAACATTTAACAATAACAAGCTAGCTAACATCTGTAATATTTAACATTAATTTTATTTGATATTAATAACATTAGCTTCCACTGCATTGGATGTGCAATAATGTTTACACACTGTAAGTCCAACAAGTACCGTACAGTAGACCAAAGATTTATATACTTTATATATTTACATGCATTATATTAAACTCATCACACAAACCAAACATTGAGAACTAAAAATGTCTTTCTCTTCCAGCTCACAATACTGAAGCTTCAGGTCTCTTCTATCAGTGTGTAAGTAGACTATAGATATTATTTGGCTATTAATTTCTGCTTAAATTTGTGTGCTCAGCCTGGATGATGATTGCCTAGCAGATAGAATTGTATAATACCAAGCATATCTGTGAAATTGAAGGTAGAATTAGGCTTAACTTGGGCATGCACGGCTCACAGAAAATTTATTACAAACAACATGAGTCAAAAACAATTTTTATGCACTCCCCCCACCCACAAGAATTTTGCATTACACCCCTGACTGAGATCAAGTTCTTCTTCTTCTTCCTCTTCTTGCTGTAATCCCACTAGCTGGGGTCGCCAGTGTGGTGACTCTTCTCCAGACCATTCTGTCACACGCATCCTCTTCCATCTTTCCTACTGTCCTTAAATCCTCCTTCACTCAATCCTCCCATCGCCTTCTTGATCTGCCAAACTACTAACTTTCTCACTCTCTTCCCAACATAGCCTTCATCCCTTCTCACTACGTGACCCAACCATCTCAGTCTTTTCATTCTCAGCTGCACACCCATCTCTCCCACCTTCACTGTAGCCCTTATCTCTTCATTCCTAATTCTGTCCATCCTCGTCTTTCCAAGAGAAAATCTCAACATTTTCATTTCCGCTACTTCCATTCTCCTTTCCTGACCTCTTGTCACTGCCACAGTTTCCATCACATACATTGCAGGCCTCACCATTGTCTTGTACAGATTTCCTTTCAACTTTGCTGGCACTCTTCTGTCACACATGATACCAGTTATCTTCCACCAAGCACTCCACCCTGCTTGGATCCTTTTTGTTACTTCTCTCTCTACTCCGCCATCTGTCTGTACTGTCAAACTAAGGTATTTAAAATCTTCAACGCGCTTCAGCTTCTCCCCTTGCATCTTTACTTCTCTGGCCAACTCTCGTTTCCCCATAAACAAGTACTCAGTCTTTTGCCTGCTAACTCGCATACCGCGGTCCTCCACCTCACTTCTTCACATTTCCAACCTATCCACCACCTCTTTCCTTGTTTCGCCACACAACACCATGTCATCTGCAAACAACATATCCCAGGGTGCTTCTCGCTGTACGTGCCCCGTTATACAATCTATTATGATTGCAAACAGGAACGGTGGAGTCCAACTGTCACCTTGAAATCTTCAGTGGTTCCTGCTACACATCTGACCTTTGTCTTGCAACCCAAGTACATATCTTGGATCAGTCTGATGTACTTTTCGTCCACTTTTTTCAGTCTCAAACAGTTCCATACTTCTACTCTTGGTACCCGATCGTAAGCTTTCTCTATATCTATAAAGATACAATGCAGTTCCTTCTGTCCTTCTCTAAACTTCTCCATAAGTTGTCTCAAAGCGAAAATAGCATCAGTTGTACTTCGCCCTGGCATAAATCCAAATTGTTGTGCTGATATGGCAACTTTTCCTCTCAATCTTTTTTCAATGACCCTTTCCCATATCTTCAAAGTGTGCAAAGTCAGCTTGATACCACGGTAGTTTCCACAGTCCTGAATGTCCCCTTTATTTTTGAAGATAGGTATCAGAGTGCTTTCTCGCTACCCTTCTGGCATCTGTTCCGTTTCCATGATTGCCTCGAATACCTTTGTCAACATTGCAGTTCCACTTCTTCCAAGTGCTTTCAATGCCTCCACTGGTATGTTATCCAGTCCTACCGCCTTTCCTTTTTTCATCTTTTTGATCACTACCATCACTTCCTCCTCCTTTATCTTTTCCACCTGTGTTTTTTCTCTCGGTTCTAAATCTTTCACTCCTCTCATTTTCTACATCCATCAACTGCTCAAAATAGGACCTCCATCTTTCCTTTATCTCATCTTCATCCGACAATACTTGCCCTTGAATATCCTTCACAAGCTTTGCTTGGTAAATATCTTGTGATTCCCGGCTCTTCTGCCTTGCTATTCTTATCGCTTTCCTTCTTCCCCTTCTTCTAGGCTGGTATGCAAGTCGTTAAATGCTCCTTGCTTTTGACACCATTCTCTTTGCTTCTTTGCTTGCACGCTTGTAATTTTCAATAGTCTCATCACACCTGTTCAGATCCCTTTCCTTCCTCTTTTCTCTTTTCCGCTTCACCGCTTCTTGTACTTCTGCATTCCACTTCTCTTCTTTCTTTCCAGCTTTCCCAGATGTTTCACCTAGTGCTTCTTTTCCTGCTGACCTAATCATTGTGCTCAGCGCATCCCAAGTCCATTCTTGCCTCTCCTCCAGCACCTTCTTCGCAAACTTTTCTCGGTGTTCCATTTCATTCAATTTCCACTAGCGTGTTTTCCGAATCCTAACCTGCCTCTGCCTTCCCTTGGCTATCATTCCTCCTTTACACAACAGTAATATGTGCTGTTTTGCCACCGCTTCTTTTGGCAGTACTTTGCAGTCCTGTCTTTGCTGCAGCTCTTTTCTTCTACAGAGAATGTAGTCTACTTGCGAGTGGCGCCCTCCGCTAGTGTACGTTATCCTTCTCGTTAATCTTTTCCTGAAGTAGGTGTTTACTATCGCCAAGTGGTTGGCAACTGCAAACTCTACAACTTCATGTCCTGCTTCATTTCTCACCCCGACGCTGTACCTACCCATTACTTCTGCTGCATCACTGTTTCCTTCACCCACATGACCATTAAGGTCCGCTCCAAGCCATACTACTTCTGTTTCAGGTAGCTTTACCATCACGCTACCAAGCAGTCCCCAAAAGTCATCTTTTTCCTTCTTATCACACTACTTGTGGTGCATATGCGCAGATAACATTGATTACAACTTCATCCACCTACATCCAGATCACTCTGTCCGACTCACGGTTCACCTGCAGTACTCCCTCTTTCATCACTGGACTTAGCACTATTCCCACACCATTCCTTCTGTTGTCTTCTCCCACGTAGTACAGCTTAAAACCATTTCCAATTTCTTTCGCTTTCTGCCCTTTCCATTTCACTTCCTGCACACACAAAACATCTATCTTCTTCCTCTCCATCACGTCCACCACTTCCCTTCCTCTGCCCGTCATTGAACAATGTGGATTCAGGGACACTATCAAAATGGTCCTCTTCATCTCTTTCTCCCTCCTCTTCTCTCTTCATTGAGCTAGCTTCTTTAGCTGTATTCACTCCTGATATGGTAGCCGTAACCCACTTTTCACAACCCCACGGCAGTCGTGCTGCGTGTCGCTTACGGGGATCGCCCTATGATCTGAACTTGACTCTCTCCGCATCATTTTAGTTTGGCAACAGTTTTTACGCCAGATGCCCTTCCTGCCGCAACCCTTCCCATTTATCCGGGCTTGGGACCGGCACGGGACCATCCACTGACTTGTATAGATCCGTGGCTCCGTGTCTGGGTTTGACTGAGGTCAAGTTATATTAATTATAAAAAGGAATGTTCATGCCAATTGTTAGCTATCCTTATAGGCTCCCATTCATTTTTAAGATTTACACCTATACATAATATGGGATCATTTACTATGAATAGTTATGTGTGGGGATGTAGCACTGCATAACTTAACTTTAGCAATCATTGTAACCCCTGCATAAACAACAGCATGAAACATTTTGTGGTAGAATTCAATTTAATTGAAATAATTAAAGTTTACTAAAATAAGATCAGTTTGTAACTTTAATATTGTTGTAATGGAGCACAATGGAGTCATCACCACTCACCGCTCCCATCAAGTTGAAAAATAAAAATGCCATTAAGAAACAAGTTACCAACTGTGTATAAATAAATGTACTGTAGTGTATGAACAGAGGTAAACTTCTGTTTTTAAAGAAGACTTTTTTGGTCATATGACTAATTATTTTAAATATCATTTAACTTTCATAACTATCTAAAATAGACAAAAATATGTTCAAATGTCTTGAATGGTTGTAGTCAGGGTGACATTTACTGAAATACATGCACTTTTACTGTTTAAAAATGGTAAAACTTTGTAAGATTTTGACAAGCCACATACTGTATAGCCTTTTGAGACTGATAATTTCTGTACATAAAATAATTACAAACTTACATACATTAACCAGCACGATACATGTATCCTTACTGTCCTTGCCAGAATGTTCTATTAGAAAAGTTCTAATAACATCATAAAGTCAAAAATGTATGTTTGAAATATAGTATCCTACTCTATATTATTTTACCAGTAACATTATATTTGACCTACATTGATAAAAACAATACTAATAAAAAAAAAAGTTAAATTACAAACCTGAATGCGTGGCAGTTACTCTTTAGGAACATTTTTCTGTGTGTAGTAAATACACAGCTAGATAGTGAAGTAAATAGAAAGATAGACTGAAGGACAATGATCCAGAGGGTAAAATAAGAACAGTACAGTTTGTCAACATCATATGGAAGTGGAAACTGTCCACACAAACACACACAGCGTGTTTAAATGCACGAAGCACTGAGTCATCATGTTGCTCAAATTCACATGATAAGCATTCAACATAAGCAGACATTGTGGCTTATGAAATGAAATACAATATATCATTCTCACTCCATGGACTTGTCATGAAAATAGTAAAAGATATAGTTGCTGTAATGATGCTCGTTATTGTGAGAGGTTTATATGTACAATAATGAATGGATATAGAGAACAAACTAAAGGACATATATAAGTATATATATAAGTATATATATAAGTATATATATATATATATATATATATATATATATATATATATATATATATATATATATATATATATATGCGTGTGTGTATTTATTTATTTATTTATTTATTTATAAAAATGTTTTTCAGATAGCCTTTAAGAATGCCTTTGACAAAAGAAAACCATATTGAAATCATTCTCATGGCTGGATCGGGAAACTGTCACAAGCTTGCGATGGGCGTGAAAAGAACATGACACTGCTGCCAAACTTATTAACAAATTCAAAAAGACTGGAAGAGTTGCAGGCCAACTGAGAAGTGGACATCCACCAACATCCACTGATGAAAGCACAACCAACATGGTGCTGGTATACATTGTCCCCTTATGTACGGAGACTTTTGGGACACCCTGTATTATAATATAATATAATATAATATAATATAATATATTAAAGACATGCATGGTTGGCTGATTGGCATGTCCAAAGTGTCCGTAGTGTATGAATGGGTATATGAGTGTGTGTATGTGATTGTGCCCTGCGATGGACTGGCACCCTGTCCAGGGTGTACCCCGCCTTGTGCCCGATGCTTCCTGGGATAGGCTCCAGGTTCCCCGCAACCTTGAGGAAGGAATAAGCGGTTGAAGATGGATGGATGGATGGATAATAAAGACATGCATGGTAGGCTGATTGGCATGTCCAAAGTGTCCGTAGTGTATGAATGGGTGTGTGAGTGTGTATGTGATTGTGCCCTGTGGTGGATTGGCACCCTGTCCAGGGTGTACCCCATCTTGTGCCCTATTGCTCCCTGGGATAGGCTCCAGGTTCCCCGTGACCCTGAAGGATAAGCGGTACAGAAAATGTATGGATGAATGGATAATATAATATAGGGCACACTGTGGCTTAGTGGTAAGCACATTCACCTCACTTCCTGCCACGGCCCTGTGTGTGCAGACTTTGCATGTTCTCCCCATGCTGCAGGGGTTACCTCCGGGTACTCTGGTTTCCTCCCCCAGTCCAGAGACATGCATGGTAGGCTGATTGGCATGTGAATGTGTATGTGAGTGTGCCCTGTGATGGATTGGCACCCCATGCAGGGTGTACCCTACCTTGTGCCATATGCACCCTGGGATTGGCTCCAGGTTGCCTGTGACTCTGCAGGATAAGCAGCATAGAAAAGGGAGGGATGGATAATATAATAATGTAGTGTTGTTATTATTATTATTATTATTATTTAAATTAGCTCACACAAGACCCAGATATTCTCACAGTAACTTATCATGAATGAGTCAACGACAGCAAGTGAGTTACCCATCAGTTCTGCATATAAGAAAAGGGAACTATGGCACACAAATGCTGCTTAAAATTTTTTTCCTTCTCAAATCAAAACTGCAGAGTGTTGTACAACATAATTCTGTGACGCAGTCTTGTGATGGTAATGTTTGCCGAATAATAGTGCTAATGAGAAATAAGAGGCATGTGTACACTTCTGTTTATACAGGTGATCAATGTCTCATGTTTTTTTTTTAGGAAAGTTTATGTACAATTTTACAAATTATTAATTTGTTGTGTTTTGAGAGACAAAAAAGGCAACCAAACAAAGGCCCCATGATACCTTTTATTCAATTCACAGTATAGATTGGTCTTTCTATATATCTGATCTGCACATTCCATTTTTCAGTGATTAACCAGACGTGTAAACACTCACTCCATCTTTATAAAGGAATAACGGGGTCTTTTGCATGGTATGTCAGAGGAAATAGTGTTTATTCTGGCACTAAATAACTGCCTGTTCTCAGCTCATACTACCATTATACTACCATTTTCTGAATGCTTCATTTTAAGAAAATGTATAATATAGTATGTTATAAGTATACTATATGTAACCACTGGTCCTCTATTACCATATGTATACCTTCCTCCATCAGTTTTAACAATACAGCAGAATTCTGACAGTTAAAACTGAATCCAGTGCCAACAATACACAATTTGACCATTATGTTATTGCACAAATCATGATTTACAGGTTGCAATTGCAGCTAACCCAGGGTACCTACAAAACACAAGGATAATCATATACATTCCAATACATAACATTTACAATCAAACAATACCTAAAAAGAAAAGAAAGAAAGAAAGAAAGAAAGAAAGAAAAGAAAGAAAGAAAGAAAGAAAGAAAGAAAGAAAGAAAGAAAGAAAGAAAGAAAGAAAGAAAATCGTATGTGATCATGTTATGCCTATAGTACAAATTGTCAATTCCCCATAAACAAAATATATATTTCATTTTTAACAAGTTCCTGGACATAGACATGTTATATATTTCTATATATACAGCTCTATACAGGTTTTTACATACAGTTTGCATTCCTTGTGTGTAAAAAAAGAATGTTGCACTTGTTAAAGAAGCACATCTTAAAAATTCTTCAGATTCCATTAAGATATACAGGTATATAAATCAAAATAAATTATAATTATTGCTTAAGGATTGTGTTGTACATAGAGTTTAAAGAGCCTTTTGTGTGTGTTGTGTGTGTGTGTGTGTGTGTGTGTGTGTGTGTGAGAGAGAGAGAGAGAGAGAGAGAGAGTCTGTAATCAGTAATCAGTGGCTCGCTGACAGGTAGATTTTGGTATACACAGTGCTTTTACTGTTGAATAGAAGATGCTATACACTATACTACTAAAAATTATGCATCCATGTTTACACAGTTACAATTACACAGTCCAATGACTTTACTCATGTATTACTCAAAACAGTAAATTCCTGAACTAGCTGCTGTCACCCTCATTTATGCTGACTCTACAAAAATTGTTGAGGAGTCTGCATGTTGAGAAAGAGAATGCATGTAAAGGAAGTAAAACATGGAACCATATACAAGATGACCAATGTGTAAAAAAAAAAAAAAAGGAACGTGGAATCGTTTCGGTTTTAAAATCCAATCGGCTAAATCACATTCAAAGATATGGTAAAAGTCTTGATATACAAACACCTATAACTCAATTATGTATTAAAGCGCCAGCTTTTAAACCAATAAACCAGTTACACTTAAATCATTGTTCTGTCCATAGAATTCTCTAATATTTGGCTGTTATATTTCTTAGCATCAAAGCTTTCTGTTAAATGACTTCATTGTGTGGTGGAAGAATTGTTTAATATTATTAATAATAAATTTCATTATTTACTGAACTGAACACTGGATTTTAGTATTCTGTTTTTGCTGCCATTAAGAATAACATAAGTAAGGAATAACACACGTCAAACCGTGCTGATATATGAAAATACTGTACACTGGACTGCCACTACCCCCCTTTTTTCTAGACACTAACATTTTAAAAATCATAGAATCTCTCATTTTCAATAGCTTAACATGGGATTTACATTTATATAATTTATAACAATTTGTATGAATGATAGTTCTTATAGTTCATTTTGGGTTCATTCACTAGGGGGCACCATTTTTAAAAAATTTTTTTTTAAAGTTTGGGATTAAAGGCTCCTCTATCATGTAGTGTTAGCAGAGAATATAAAGCTAAACACTTGTTTAACTCATAATCATACTATATTACAAATATAAGACAACGGGCTGTGCAATATGTCATTTGTAAATTATTACAATAGTCGACAATGGAAATACTGATAACAAAGAAGGTGGCTATATACAAATTAGCACTCTAATACATTCAGAAAAATTTTCTTGTGTGCTTTGAGCAAACTGACTACACTTGGATGTTCCAGATGCACTTTTTTTGTGTGGGGTTTGATGATTCACAGCATTTGCATAATCCAAGCAATGAATATTAACTGTAAGACCAAACCTTTTCTGTAACATCAAGAGTTTATCTCTGTTTTATATTGCAATATATTCAAACTGTGATGAACTCTTGATATAACAGAGATAAATAACACAATTTTAATATGATGGGAATAATCTGGTTTCGTCCATACTGTACTGTTCCTACATTTATGGAAGTTGACGTAATATCAGAAAGCGAAAGCGTAATATTAGAAATACAATGTTCCTGCAGCATTTTAGTAAATACAGATGTTTCTATATTGTTATTTTTGTTAAACAAGTAACATTATTGCCATAAATGTTTTGATAACATTGCGGAAATCTTCCCGGAAGCTTACTGAAAGTTCTTATAATGTTCTGTGTTAGCTGGGAGAATACTGATCCAGTGAATGATAAAAATGCTGATAAAAATCTAAAAGTAATTTGCACTTATGACTTCATTTTGACCTTCTTTGTTAATAGAGATAGTTGTTGCAGCAAAATATATAGTATGGCAGCAAAATATATAGGAAACAACAAGAAAGAGCTCTTCTACACTCTGGACATGAAAACAATGAACACTTTTCCAACATCTCATCTCACCTCAGATATTTAAATATTGTATATATATATATATATATATATATATATATATATATATATATATATATATATATATATATAGTATATTACAGAACCCATTTAGGGAGCTATAAATTTGCTGCACTTTGTGGGTATATGAGTGTTTGTTGTGTGTTTATGAGTGTTTGATGTGTGTATATGAGTGTTTGGTGTGTGACTGTGTCTATCCAGTAATGTTAAGGGCCGGTACTATAAGTTCTGTAGAGTTTAGTGGTTTGGCCCAGTCCGGGTAGGTGTCTAAGTTGAACATTTGCAGTCCCCACGTGTTCATAGCTAGGGATACACACATAATCCCCAGAATGTTCATCATAACTCCTGTTTTTGCCTGTAAAAAGAACAATATGAAAAGATTTCTTTCTAAAGCAGCAATGACTTTCCAAGGAACAGGAAAACAGGAAAAGAAACTCTGGATTTCTCCAAAGCTGCTTTAAAAACTTGTTTACTTATTTCACCTACAATGCATGACAAAAGCTCTACTGGTATATACTTTTTATGAGAATCCTATGAAAATGGTTGTTTTTGTTATAATTATGAAACTTACAACATGCATGCGAGTACATTGAAATGTAATTTCACGGTATTACAACCTATTCCTGAGATGTTTTCTTTCTTTCTTTCTTTTTTTTTTTACTGTGCTTTGTCAAGTTTTGAACTTCAATGCTGTTTTGAAGTTTTAGTGCTTTCGAGTGCTTTGTTAAGCTGTTCCAAGGCCAGTTTGGATATGTGTCATTTAATGGCTTGGATAAAAAGTTGTGTAGGGGAACTTACATTTCACTAATTTTACCCAGAAGAAAAACAGAACTCCAGAGGGGTTTGTTGCTATAATGTGAGCTTGACAGCTTTAGAAAACTTGCAGTTTGGAGTTCCATTAGATACACTATAAAAGTATGATATTTCTGCATGACCAATTGAAACATGATGCCAAAATGCCAATGGTTGTTTGTGAATATAATTTCCTCATTGAGCCTTTTGTTGAATTGCTCACCATGTCTTTGACCATGAGGTGTCCAGAGGCAAATGCGATGGAATTGGGTGGAGTAGAAACAGGAAGCATGAAGGCATAAGAGCAACCTACAGTTGCTGGAATCATGAAGTACAGAGGGTTCACCTTCACATGGATGGCCTGTAATCAACAAACATCAGGTGAATGACTGCTGCTTCTATTACAAGTGCCACAAAAAGGGCTTGATATCAAGCTGGATATAAATGAATTTATTTGGAAATCATTCATAAGAGCATTCACACAAGAAATTTATGGTATGAAAGGTATTACCTTCACACACAAATTAACTTCAGATCATGTAAAAAGCATGTGTTTTTGTATTTCTAATGTACGGATTACATTCACAAGTTTAAAATGGCTCATTTATTTCAATTACACACATGCATTTTGCGAAAATGTTGTGAAAATAAATATGTAATTTCATATGAGTTACTTAGCAATCCATAAATTAAGATAAATAAGACTAGCTATTCAATGGCTGAGCTGCATTACTGGAAAAACTATTGCACTCCACGCTGATAGCAGGCCCTCTCATCATTTTGGCAATTATAGCTCTCTGTAAGCTTTGCTTATGTTACACATGATTAGCATTTTTAATGTAGGTACAAGGAAAATCAGTTTCATTGAAAGTTTTGTAAATCTGGTGGGAATTTTTTGTACGGTTTTGGGTATGTAAATGTTTACAGGTAATTTTACTAAAAGGGTTATTGTTGGAATTATACCATTCAAAACCAATTGTCACTTCCAGCACTGAAGTACGCTGAAATGAACTTGTTAATTGCTGTAGGTTTTAGGCAATGATGCAGTCACTCACCAGTTCAGCAATGACCGGAAGGAAGATGATGATGGTGGCGGTGTTACTGGCGAACTCCGTGAAGCAAGCAATGAATGCTGTGATGAGCATCACAGCTACAGGAGGAGGAACCTTAGCTAACGGCTGCAAATGTCCTCCGATCCATATGGCCAGACCAGATTCCTGTCAAAGAACAAACGGAAACAAACAGAACTGAACTTGCATCAGTGAACTGGAAATGAAAAATAGATATACTACCGGTCAAAAGTTTGGAGACCCTTGACTGAAATGTTTCTAATGATCATTAAAACCTTTCGATCTGAAGATGTATGATTAAATGTTTAAAATCGGTGTTGTAGACAAAAATATAATTGTGCCAACATATTCATATCTTTCACTAGAAAACAAAAATTTTATATACAAATATATATATATATATATATATATATATATATATATATACATATATATATATATATATACACATATATATATATATATATATATATATATATATATATATATATATATATATATATATATATATATATATAACACATATATATATATATATATATATATATATATATATATATATATATATATATATATATATATATATAATAAATATATATATATATATATATATATATATATATATATATATTTTATATATAATATTATATATATATATATATATATATATATATATATATATATATATACTACATATTATTTATTTATTTATTTATTTATTTATTTTTAATTAAATGGATGACTTGGAGCTAAATATTCCAAAAAACAGCAAATAAGAGTCAAGCCTAGGTGGGAACTCCTTTAATACAGTTTAAAAAGCATCTCAGGGGGATTCCTCAAGAAATCGGCTGAAAAAAATGCCAAGAATACATTTCTGGAAATTCTAGGCAAGAAGGGTGTCTAAATAATTTTGATTCATTTTGGATTTTTTTTTTTATCACAACATAATTCCCATAGTTCCATTTGTATTCTTTCAGAGTTTTGATGACTTTATTATTATTCTAAAATGTGGAAAGAAATAATATTGAAAACAAAGAATGAGTGTGTCTAAATTTTTGACCGGTAGTGTACATGACCTGACATGAATTCACTCATTGAATGCACTCACCTGCATGTTCTTATAGCTCTAAATAATTTTCTGTTCATTACTTCATTACATGTCCTGTGTTCTTTTGATTTGATAAAATACAAACAAATGTTTTCTTTTTTCTTTCTTTTTTTAAGCCAAGTTGTTTGAAAAATCTTTTATGGACTAAACATTTTAAATTGATAATTTGTAGCTGAAACAAAAAGTGCTTGAGAACAGAAAACGTCACTACTTAGTAAATCCTGACAGTGTAACAGAATGAGAGCAGGAAAGACAGGTAAATATACCTCACAGCCTTTAGCCATTGCAAAACCTCCACCCAGCAGAAGGATAATGTTCCATGGTACACATTCTTGAACTCTTTTCCAAGACAACAGAGGCACATAAGGAGTGTTTGAGGCTGTAAACAAAAGTGGTGGGGGAAAGGATTCATATAAAAATGAAAATGCTTGGATAGTTTAGCTACTGTGTATGGCGCTTTTCTAAATGCCATTTTTTCAGGGGAACTTTTCCAAACAATTTGGTTTGGCAGTGAAGCACACTATTCCCGCTAATTATTTCATACTAAACATACATTCTTCAAAAGAAATTGACTTTGCATTGTCACAATAGTTACAATTTAAACCATAGATGTTAATCTCAAAACATTCACTGAGTAAAGAAAATAACAACAGTCACATGTTTAGTTCAGTGGTAGCTTAGTGGCTAATATGATGGACTTATGAGTTCAAATCCCAGCACTGCCAAGCTGCCACTGCTGGGCCCTTGAGCAAGGCCCTTAACCCTCAACTGCTCAGTTGTAAAAATTAGATAAATGGATCTCGCTCTGTATAAGGGTGTCTGCCAAATGCCATCAATGTAAATGTAGTTCTCAATCTGCTGCACAAAAGGTACATTTAATTTAATGTTTTAAAATTCACAGCTAACTCAGCATAAAGGTAGAAAATGGTAGATTTTAAAGTACGTCAAACATAAACTAGAAGAGTATTATGAAATGTACAAAGAAGTGGGCCAACTCTGTGTGAGATTACTGTAATCTGTTGGGAACAGTGGCATTACAGTGTGAGACCTTGGCAGGAGTTGATAAGCAAACTCTAACATTCCACATCTTATTTACGGTGGCTCCCAATGCTGCTCTCAAACTAGCCCTCTGGAAGAACATCTAAAAACCTCCAAACATTTAAAAACCTCCAATCAGTTAGCATTCCACTGAAACACGAACAAAGCTGTGAAAGTATTGTAGCAAGCCTATTTTTATTCATTCAGAAATCTGCATTAGTTTAACACTATGATTTGTACTAAAACGCACACTCCTGTCAGAATTGTGCAGTTATAGTACAAAAATAACCTTCTGGCCAGTTAGACGAGAAAATTCACTTAACTTATTTATATACCACAGTACTGTTCAGTTTGTGAATATATGGAACGACCGTCAGTGTCAGTGATTGTTTATAACTGTAAGTGATAGCAAGAATTACCTTGTCTTGTGGACATTCCCTAAAAAGTGAAAGGGTTTAGATGATCTTAACTTTATGATGCTTTTAGGAAACAAGCCTGTTTTACTCAAGCTATGGCTAAGGTTACTCGGAGGAGCTTGTCTGGCTTATGTTCTGACCTCTAGTGTTCAGCCACCAACGCAGCGATGGACACTTGGAAGGGAAAAAGAAAAGGATGGAGATTATGATGACTCCGGTAACAGCATCCGACACATAGCTTTAGCCATAAGAGAAAGAGACAGAGAGAGAGAGAGAAGAGGGGGGGGCAATTTACATAATGTTATTTTACACACACACACACACACACACACACACACACATATATATATATATATATATATATATATTTATCTCTTCAGCAGACAGTCTGTTTAAAATGCACCCCACATTAATGGAAACCTGACCTGTTTGGGTCCATCTTGATTATTAAATCACCTGAAACACTTTTGGTGCCATTTCTTCTACCCTTTTCCCCTCAACCTTCCTGAAGAATAGATGATGAGGCTGGTCTTTGTTTAAGGTTACAGATTTAGTAACTCATATTAGGTGCTGAAATGGTCAAAATACCCAAGATTAGCTGAAAGGATCATAATCATCAGAGTGTGCTTTTGTCCTGAATCTTTTTCTTCTAGCTAACCTCAGTATACATGCTGCGCTCCAGTGTTAATGCAGCTGATTTTCCTGTGGAGACACTTTTGTTTCCTTCCATCACTATCATCATTCATGTCTGTACTTCTCCACATTTTTGGCTATTTGTTAACAGTTAAAAATGCACTGGTTTCATTCATTCTGGGTTTAAATAACAACATGCCCATTTTCATAAAAAAATATGTCTTTATACCTACGTTCTCAGACAAAAAAAGACCATACTCTACTTTGAAGCTTATCACCTTAGTCTACCTGAGTCATGCTTCTTTTATACTTCTCATTTGGATCTTTATTTGTTAATGTATTTTTCAGAATTAATTAGAATACAAATTGTTCGAAGTGCTGTAGCACACATTTTATATTATTCAAATCAAATATATAGACTTGATCTGTAGTCATAGTAGCATATATAAGTACTTGTCAAAGTTTACCATTTACCATTTACACTAATAATTTGTTTCCTTTATAAGTAATAAAACACAAGGCATGCTGTTTTGAGAAAATAATCAATGATGAGGTGGTGCAAAGGTGATTATTTTCCTATAACAATATGCTCCATTGTGTTTAATTCCTCTTATACTACAGCAATTTGCCAACAATTACATTTTTTGAAGGACCGCAAATCATACTTGTAAATCATTCTTGTGGAATGTCCACATGGAATGTCTTGTGGAATTATCACTTACACTATAAACAAAAATTCCTTCTTGTTTTCTTGAAGTAAATAAGACAGAACTTTTGGACTTTTGCATTTTTAGTATGCATCATGGAATAGTGGACTTGGAATAGTGAATGTAAATCTAATTAAGGTACATTTATGGTCACTGGGTCACAGTTTATACTGTATATACAGTATACACACACACACCAATGGCAGCAGAGCTACCATGTAAGGCGTTAACTTGCCATCAGGAGCAACTTCAGTGTCTTGCCCAAGGACACTTCAACATGTGGAGACATGTGGGCCAGGAATCAATGCTACGGTTAGTGGACAACCCACTCTAACAACTGAATCTCAACCGCCTTCTTTGTGACAAATACAAGAGCAAATATAAAAGGCCTGTAAAAACATGAACATCTAGCAATGAGGAAGTCTAGAGGTGGTGTTTTTGCGAACATGAAAATAAATTCAAAGCCTATGCATTATAAACTGTAACAAATATAATAGCTTATATGTTGTGTTATATATGTCATGGATCTACACAATAAACCCATGATATTTCAGTCCCAGAAATCAATATAGTTTACAAAATTATTTACAAATAAAAAAAGTACAGTTTGTGATTGCATATGTATTCACCCCCACTGCTATGAAACCCCTAAATTTGTTATGGTGCAATCAGATGCCACATAATTAGTAGAATGGAGTGAGCCTGTGTGCAATTACAGTGTCAAATGATCTCAATATAAAAACACCTGTACCTGGAAGACCCCCAAGTTTGTTAGCACCACAAAATGCAATGAAATGCAATGAAAACAAGTTCAGGATTCTAATTTAAGGATTTCATACCAAGAGGTGCAAACTAAGCAAATACAACTTTTTTAATTTTCTTTTTTGTGAATACAGATTGATCTGTAAAATTAATATTATGGCCTATTTTGTGTATATTTTTGGCTAATATTCCCAACTAGTCCATTTCAGTTCTAGGTTGTAACGCTACAAAATATTTATTCAAGGCAATGTATATAGTGAAGAGCCTGAAACTGTCTCGTTCTTGTTTTCTTCTCTTTGTCTCTGCCGTGAGTCTTCTCTTACGGTAAATCAGGCAAAGTGAGTGTGGACAGACACCCTGCTGTCAGTGAAAGGCCAGTTTATTGGAAACTATTTGACTGCTGGACCCCTGCACCTCCATGTCTCTGTTCATTAGTGTGTTGGGGAGAAGAGAAAGTAAGGCGGTGAGGTGATAGGTGATTGACACACTCTGTGAACTATTCTCAGATCCTTTCTCCATGATATCGAAATGTGGTCAATTTCCAGTCATCTTGCTACATGAAGTTTTAGCTGATTTTCCAAGGTTTAGTCATAGCAAGTTCCCAAAACAGAAGAACCATGAACTGCCTTTAATCTATCATAGGTGATGTTTTTCTTATTACAGCATGTTCACTCATTATCTCTTTTATATAAAATGTACCACAATAATTATAATTATTATAATTATAAAAAATGTTTAATCTTTCTAATATGTCAATGAAAACAGTTCTGGGTTAAGTTTTTTTCTCTGTGGTTCTGTGCACTGTCCAAACTATATTGCCTACATTTAATTTAAAACCATCAGGTTCAGTTCGAGCTATTCATGTGTAGCATTAACATTAAATATGAACTTGCGACTGGAAATACAATGATTTTAAAAAGTGGAAGCGCACCATAAAATGCCATAATAAAAAAATGTCATTTTGCCACTTAAAAGACATAACACATCTAAAAGATGGATAAATTAAAAAAGAAGGAAATTATTTAAATACAAAATACTTTATGTAAATAAAAAATGCAGTTTTTCCATAGTTTTTCATGTGTTGCTTGTGACCTTTATCAATGACTATGGATATTAAAATTCACTCTGTGAGATTTGAACTTTCATATCAAATAGCCAATTATATAGTTAATATGTTTGCAAAATTGACTTCTATTTTCGGCCTTTTTAGATTTAGATTCTGTCTTACTCTTTACTGAAGAATACGGACCAGCCTCTGACAAATTTCGGGTCTCTGGTGAACAGGAGGATAGCAAATAGGATGAAGAAGAAGGAGATGGATTTCTCTGCAAAACTGGGGAGGAAAAAAAAAGAGATATCAAATCCAAAAAAAGATGGGCTTGTTCTATAGCAACATCACTAAGCAACATGTAATACAATGAATGATATGATGGTATGACATTTGCACAACCAATATACAGGGGTCTATTCCAGAAAGAGGGGTTGAAAAAAATCTAAAGCTCGTCTTGAGCAAATTTCCACAAATTTCAGCCTACAGAGTTTAGGGTTTCAAAGAAAAAAATATATAATTAGGTAGCTTAATCCAGTGTAGTATAGTATCAGGATCATACATGTTCATGGACAATTTTGAAAACAGCAATCAAACATTGAAAATTTAAAAATCTATAGATTGAAAGTGGCAAAAGAAAATATGATGAGAAGACAAAACAAGTCGATATGTAAAATTTCACATTTGCGTAGCCTATTTAGCATTTAATATTTGAGTCAAAGTGAGGTTACAGGGAAAAAAGTATTTGATCCCCTGCTGATTTTGTACATTTACCCACTGACAAAGAAATGATCAGTCTATAATTTTAATGGAACTGAATCAAACCTTCAGCTCCCTCCACAGATTTTCTATGGGATTAAGGTCTGGAGACTGGCTAGGCCACTCCAGGACCTTAATGTGCTTCTTCTTGAGCCACTCCTTTTTTGCCTTGGCCGTGTGTTTTGGGTCATTTTCATGCTGGAATACCCATCCACGACCCATTTTCAATGCCCTGGCTGAGGGAAGGAGGTTCTCACCCAAGATTTGACGGTACATGGCCCCGTCCATCGTCCCTTTGATGTAGTGACGTTGTCCTGTCCCCTTAGCAGAAAAACACCCCCAAAGCATAATGTTTCCATCTCCGTGTTTGACGGTGGGGATGGTGTTCTTGGGGTCATAGGCAACATTCCTCATCCTCCAAACACGGCGAGTTGAGTTGATACCAAAGAGCTCCATTTTAGTCTCATCTGACCACAACACTTTCACCCAGTTGTCCTCTGAATCATTCAGATGTTCATTGGCAAACTTCAGACAGGCATGTATATGTGCTTTCTTGAGCAGGGGGACCTTGCGGGCACTGCAGGATTTCAGTCCTTCACGGCATAGTGTGTTACCAATTGTTTTCTTGGTGACTATGGTCCCAGCTGCCTTGAGATCATTGACAAGATCCTCCTGTGTAGTTCTGGGCTGATTCCTCACTGTTCTCATGATCATTGCAACTCCACGAGGTGAGATCTTGCATGGAGCCCCAGGCCGAGGGAGATTGACAGTTCTTTTGTGTTTCTTCCATTCGCGAATAATCGCACCAACTGTTGTCACCTTCTCACCAAGCTGCTTGGCAATGGTCTTGTAGCCCATTCCAGACTTGTGTAGGTCTACAATCTTGTCCCTGACATCCGTTGGAGAGCTCTTTGGTCTTGGCCATGGTGGAGAGTTTGGAATCTGATTGATTGATTGCTTCTGTGGACAGGCGTCTTTTATACAGGCAACAAGCTGAGATTAGGAGCACTCCCTTTAAGAGTGTGCTCCTAATATCAGATCGTTACCTGTATAAAAGACACCTGGGACCCACAAATCTTTCTGATTGAGAGGGGGTCAAATACTTATTTCCCTCATTAAAATGCAAATCAATTTATAAAATTTTTGACATGTTTTTCTCGATTTTTTTGATGTTATTCTGTCTCTCACTGTTCAAATAAACCTACCATTAAAATTATAGACTGATCATTTCTTTGTCAGTGGGCAAACGTACAAAATCAGCAGGGGATCAAATACTTCTTTCCTTCACTGTATATAAGCTCATGGGTGCATTGATGAATATATATTGTATTTCTGATGAAATTGGCAAAATATTAAAGGGAATTACAATACAAAAACATATCACAGAGGTACAGTAACTCTTTATTTGCATAATAGAGCATAAAAAGATGAAGGATTTCTCAGTTTTACTTTGCAACAACTGTAAGTAGCAATGCATTCCCACCACCACCCTTCAGCCTGAATAGCTGGCTGTGATCCAGACATAGGCTGTTTCCTTAAAAAAAAAAAAAAAACCTGACATGCTATTGATGTGTGAGGCTCTACATTATTAGAAAAAAGGTCATACCTACCTTTGTTTACCCTCTGGGGCAGTGGTGCAATGCCTCTCTCTGAATCTGAATCTTTAGTGCTCCAAATATCCGTATCTGTATTCAGATATAAACCCATGGGCATGGCCTAAAGCAGAAGGTTTATGTTTTGTTTTTATAATATGAACCCTAACAACATGCCCCAGGAAATAATAAAAAAAACACTGTTTTACCAAAAGTATAAATGCCAGCACTGGCGGCATGGTCTGTGAATTCTGACTCTGACGTTGTTCCTCAACCTCACGTTCATCACTAATATATAATTGTACACTAGTACATAATTGGTCTTAACTAAAATTTCTTTTTTTTTTTAAAATCCTGCTTGTAAGGTTATTATTTTGTTTGCGATATAACAAAGTTAGTTAGCTCTAATTCCCCAAAATCCTGATCCTGAACAGGCAGTTACTAAGGGTCTTGTAAATGCATTGCACATTCATGTTAAAAAAAAAAAAAAAGTATTTTTTTGTCCTGTGAGCTTTTTTTTTTTTTTTTTTTTTTTTACATTTGCATAAAAGTAAATACCTCCCACTCTTGTGAATTTTATGCTGTGTTGCAAACCTTTAAACCTTTCTGGCAAGCTTTACAAATAAATAAATAAACAAAAAAAAAAAAAAGGAGTTGATATCTGTATTTGTATCCATTTTGTACTATTGATATTTGTATTTGTATCCATTTTAAACACATTATCGGCTCAATCCAAATAATGTATTTGTATTCAGTTATATGGGGAACCTGCAACAATGTTTCTCTATCACTTTCAGGACACTAACAACGGTTAATTATACAAATAGTATAAGTACCTTTACAAGTGCCAATATTATTGATATATTTTTATGATCGGATCTTCTTCACCTTTTAAATTGCAGACATGGCTGGGTTCAACTCGATCTAACCTGACATTTCTCAGCCTAGTTTCAACTGTCTAGGTAAATGAACTGGACTTCATCTAATCCTTGCATCTGCAACAGAAAAATCTGCCTTGTCAAGAATTTCCAACTACTTGATTTGGTTAACTCACAAATCCTGTTTTCAGAAACAGACCCCAGAAGATTACAATACAGATAAAGCTGTTGGTATGCTCAAAAAAAATCTACTGTCCCAAAGACACCACAGTCCAACTTGTTTTCTATTGACTCAAAGGTCAAAGTTCACATAGATAAAGTCGGCACAAAGGAACCACTACCAGAGGCAAATGTCCTTTCTGCTTCAGTGAAATGGCATTCGTGCTAAAGGATTTATTTTTGTAATATAATGTATTTGGTGTAACCACTACTTTGTTTGAAAAAGCAGAAAAAGCCTAGTTTTCAGGTGACTGCCATATTGTTGTAGCAAGGGGTCAAAATAAATAAATAAATGGCACAACTAAACCAAAAATATTGGCACGTCTAAATATTTAGGTCAATTGCAGGGGAAGGTCTGACAACAAGAGGTGCTGTGTTTGGGAGTTCTATTTGGAAGCTTGCTCACAATGTGGTGTATGAACTTGCTATAAAGATGTCTTTTTAAATCTAAACCTTTTTTTTTTTAAATAATTTGAAGTATACTGCCAGCTTGAGGAATATTTACCTAGTTGCTTGATATTAAAGCACTTTATAGTGTAATACAGATTAATGTCTACACTAGAGGCCAAGCAGTGGAAAGCAACTTCAAAAATACAATTTCAGCAAGTAAAGGACTTAATTTTAATATTGGTAGTAACATCATACAACGGATTCTTATTTCTTTGTTCTCTCCTCTTATATTCAGCTCACAAGGTGTAATTAACTGATCAGGGTGTGTATGAATAGATAAATAGAAAAATATTTTACAATTACTGTTAGCTTCCATATTTTTGGCCTAAAGTGTATCCCAAAGCAAAAAAAATAAAATAAAATAAAATAAATTTAACAGTGTCTGTATCTATTTAGAATATCCCAGCATGCATTCTTACGTCATAGGTCCCAGCTTTTTGTAGTCTTCATCAATGACCGCATTGGCCTTGGCTTCAGCAGCTGCACGGTCATTGCGTTTATTTATACACAATCTAAATACATAAACATGCGCAAGCATGCACATCCACACACACACACACACACACACACACACACACACACACACACACACACACACACACACACAGAGTGGCACAATAAATATAAATATATAATAAATAATAAATGGAATACATTATTGCATTCAGCTCAGACAAACACAGAATGAGCATTCATGAATTTGTGTGTGGTCATTTGGGTTTGATTGTACCTTGTGGTAATTCCTCCATACAGGAAGGCAATCCAGATCCATGAGACGAGAAGGAAGATGAACATTAGTGGGAAAGCGAAGATGAACCATGAGCCAAAGTTGATCAAGTCACACTCTGGGAAATAACTGCAAAATGGTTCGGTTTCATTTATTGACAAATAATTCACATTAAATCGCTTACTTACTAAATTTTAAGCTGGAAAGTATTAGAATTTATGATTCTTAAAACTTAGGAATACTATCTTAAACATCAGATGTATAATGTAGACTATTAATCTAAACTGTGTACTGTGATTTAAATGAAGGTTTAATTCTATCTTTCAGCTTTGTTTAGCTTATTTTCACTAAAACAGAATATAAGCTTAATCATTTTGCTTCGACGTTTATGTGGTTACTTGATAACCCTGGATTAAGTGAATATGTAAAATATAATCAAATTAATCTAAATTTAAATGCAATAAAATGAAATATAATAAATAGAGAAACTGTTATCAGCAAAGCCAATTTAATTTGTGGTTTTTTACGTCTCTTCCTCATCCTTTTCCATTGCTGTACAATACTGAACCGTTCACACACGGTTCCATTGTAAATTATGGAAGTGCAAATTCGCTAGTTTGCAATTTTGCCTCGATTGTGCAAACAGTTCAGAAAAATGAAAACTGTCTCCATATCCATGTGATAACTTTGTACTATGTTCCAAACATGTTTTTGTTAACAGAAAATATATAAATAATTGGCTAGCAGATTCTAAATGGGGTGCAACATGCTAACATAATCCGAAGAGTGAGCCAAAAAAATCATAAAACATTTATCAGTTCATGTTTTCTACCTCACCCACAGTGTAATTTCTTTTCAATATTTATACTTTTTCTTTTTAGAATAACTGGCAATAAAATTTTCTCAAGCGTAATAAAAAAAAATGCATAAAAACATGGGTTTGGGAATGACACCTTTGAAATGGACAGCTAACATTTCATTCTAAAATGCCAACATGAACTGGTTTGAATCTATCTGCACAGATAGGGAAAACAGTGAGCCAAGATATTTAGTATTGGATTAAAAAAAAGCATGTTGATCATGTCAGTGCTTCCATGATTACTCACCAAAGAGATTCTAAGGTTAATAATCTCTAGGGATGGCGTAAGAAGTTATTCAGTCTTCTTGAAATTTTTCCACATTGTTACTCAAAAAGAAGGTTAAAGTTCTCTCTGGACTTTGTAATTTCGATGGGTGCACTGTGAGTCAATTATAATTTCATAAAGCCAGCTAAATAATAGGATGAATGCTGAAATACAACTACCCATTTGCTTAATGAACAATTAGAGATGGCTTTCTTCCTCATAATATTTAACATAATTTTAAACCATATATTTGTAAACTTAATATCACTAACATTAGCTAACATTGCTAGCAGACTAGATGATTGTACTTGCCAAAGCTCAGCATGAGTGGGATTTCTGGATCTGAACCTGGATCTGCATTGTCCTGTTGTCACTGGTTTGTTTATTACAAACGGACACCATAGCAATTAAAGTTTTATTGTTCATCATTAAAATAAGCTGAATTAACTACCTAGCACACAGGTAAGAAATTACGTTTTTTTTGTCATCCTCTAATCTTGTGACTAGTCCAAAACCATCTGTGGAGAATATTTCATAACCTGTCTAACTTTGCATATTATGTAATGCTTCCTGCTTTAGTATTACTGGAAAAGTATGCCCTTCCCCATGACCTTTCTGAGCTTCTGATTTGTAAATAAATTTGACCCAAACACATCTATATATTCAGAATCATCTGACCAAGATGAATCAACTGTCTCAAACTGAGTTCATAAAAAACGTCATTCAGTAGATTGACTCAGAATTGCCTAATAAAGGGTTGATAACTGAATGAGGTGTTGTTAAATTAAAGTGTTCAGTGTTAGGGACTCACATGAAGGATATTCCATTATAGTATTTTATATTGCAATGTGTGATTCTGATTATATGATTGGTGTTGAAGAATTTTGGAAAATCATCTTTGTTGGACAGTAAATGTGGACAGTAAATGTTGTTGGGCAATAAGTTTGTTTTGTTGTATTGGTTGTTGTGTTGATGCTGCAGTCCAGTATAAGTCTTCTCACACTAACCTCTTCAGCTGTCCGATGAAAATAAGGTTGGGTGCGGTTCCAGTGAGAGTGGCCGTTCCCCCGATGCTGGCTGCATAGGGGATACAGATGAGAAATCCTTTCCACACTTTCAGCTGGTATTCTGCCTCTTTCCTGGTCTCTTCCTGACTCTTCTGCTCTATCGTCTCTATTCTGCCAGCCCTATGATGTTAGCATAGAGTTAGAACAGATAGATTCGTCCCCGTCCCCACCACCCATTTTTCACTCAAGGTTGGTCACCTGCCAGTTAACACCCACTCACCAAATCTCCCCTATCATACAACAACTACCAACCGGGAAGGGTGAGGGTTAACACACACTCCCCTCAAGACACACAAAGCTAGCAAACTGCAACTGCTCCTAATTGTGCATCACAGGGAAGTGTAACAAACTTGGAGAAAAGCACTATCCACACTCTTCTGCAAACATGACCTCTCAGATGTCCGCTATTGGCTATTGCCTCTGTGATTGACAGAGGACTGACAGTATATCATCCCTTCACCCAGATACATGAACAATTTTGCTCCTTTGGCTCCTGGCCACAGATGGTTGTAGGACAAACTGATTCTTGATGTCTCATGATCAGATTTGTGTCAGAAGTGAGTGAGATTTTCTAAGGCAAGGATCAAATCACTCACTAGTGACTTTTGCAACCGAGTTACACTTTAGCCACAATTACTGATTACATTTCATGACTTAACATTTAGCGATGATTTGCCATCTTCATGCAAATACATCCTGACATCTTAGTCATCAATTTTTATATTATTATCTAGTCATCCTGACTTGTCTAGACTTCATGGTATTAGACTGATGAAGCTCAACTCTCAATGAGTAAACCCATCTGTTATAATAAAGCATGTAAACTGTTTAATATGTGTCGCAGGTTTGCAGCACTATTCTTTAGTCCTTCACCTGTCAACTGCAGTCAGAGTGTGTTTTTCAGGCAGCAGTACATGTAGCTTCACCTGAGACTGGGCTGCAGAGGAAGAAAACAGTTGTTACTATCAGTACTATCAGAGTCATATCTGAAACACTTCAACAGCATTCAGAAAATAACTTCTGTGTCCTTGTACATTCTCAAATGAGGTGTAGTTTGTTCTTAAATTTGTGTGTTTAAAGAGTGACATTATGTGTATTTGTGTAAGAATGTGTATGATTAACTTTTTTTTTTTTTTAAATATGAGACAGTACACCTGGAAACATTTCTGAACCAAATTATCTTATTATTTTAACAGTCATGACATGTTACGGTTACAATGAGATAATTATAGCTCAGCGTGGGAAGAATATTGAATGGGAGAGAGTAAGTGTTTATATACTTTATAACGTTTATATACTGCATAACATACAGCAAAAAAACAAGTCTATTAAATCTGCTGTCGTCATCATCTTTATGTCAAATTGAGTACGTCCTTTGAAAAAGACTTGGTTGGATTTTCAGGATAATTACATAATGGACTGACATATCAAACTAGAATCTTTTAGCAAGGAATAAAACCGCTGTTAGGCGAAAATAATCTTCAACAATGGTGTGGTGTGATATGACTGTATGTAAAGCCAATAATAGCATGCCCTGAGGTGTATTATTCTCTTATACTATAGCAATTTCTCAATGATTAAAATGGTTTATTAATTAAGAAATATAATCATTTAACATTTTGTCCATTTATAGTTAATTTTAATGTTCTGGAACAATGAGTTTGCTCTTGCTATCACGTACAGCCGTTCCCTTGACAGCCTCTCTCTTTTCTTCTCTCTCTTAAAGTTCTAGGTTTGGTGAGGTGGTTGTGTTTGCTTTTTCTCATATTAAAACTAAGACCTTGCTAATACTGAAGAGCTCCAAACATTCAGATATTTAAATAAGTCAATATTATTGTCCTAATTTGTTAGTTAAGTTATTATAGGTGATTTGTGGCAACTAATATCAGTACAAATAATTTATAATAATGAATTGTTTACTCTCTTGCATACCCTCAGGGTCATCTGTGATCTTGCACCTCTCCTTAAGTGATTCCAGGTCTCCGAACAGGCTTTCCAGAATGGCATTAGCAATGGGCAGCATCATGGCCGTTGTAGCAGAGTTACTTAACCACATGGACAGGGTAGAGGACGTGATCATCATCCCCAAAATCAACCTGAAGAAAAAGACACACCTGTTTACTGGTGATTTGGACAGCAGCACAATTTACACTGCTGACTTACTGATCAAAAATAAATCAAAGATAACAAACTTATGGACGGCGCCTCCACCTGACATGGACTGTTAGAAATGTGGGATAAAACAACCTACAAAATTGATTTTTTGGGTATGCACATCACCACCATATTTGGTGACAAAATTGGCTGCATAGAAGAGAACTCACCAGATATCATGGTGATGGCTAATGGTTGTGGGGCTCTTATAAAGATGTAATTATGAATGCTGGGATATTGCATCCCAAAACCTAGTTGCCTAGGGTTACCAGGAGGTTCAGATTTGGCCATAGATAGGACTTTCAACAAGATGCTGAGATAAACACACTCTAAAATCAGCACAAAATGTTTATCAGTGATTCTCTCTGAATTTGAACCCTACTTAAAAACCTGTTGTCTAAACTGAAGAAGGAATTCTGTATATTAAACCTCAGAATATAAAGCTACTTCTGCTTGATCATATAAAATCTCATATTTGGGGCAGGCACACCATTAAAATTGGTGACAAATGACTATATACAAGGACAAAAAAAAATAAAATAAAAATCTTGTGAATATGTTAGAGTTGTTTTGTACCTGGATTATGCTAAGTACCAGGGAATTAGACATGACAGGTTCAGTTTTAGTAATTAGTCCTTAGGGAAATGGATGACCTTCAGAAATGCAATACATTTATTCATTTTTACATTGAATATACAAATATTCATATCACTACACTGCAATTCAAAATGATTTTATTGCAAACATCACCATGTACAATTTCACAATTAATATAGAGACCACCAATGACTGCCAGGAAGTCTCAGTAAAAAGAAGTCCAGTGTAAAAAGAATGTTTTTGTGCTGTGGTGCCCAGATTAATAAAAGAGAACATGGTCAATATACAAATAGCACAGTAAATTGTTTGTTTGTTTGTTTGTTTTTGGTTTGTTTGTTTTTTGGAAGACTTTTCTGTTATACTCCTAATAATTGACTAAACAGTTCCAGATAAACAAAATGTTTTCTGTGATAACCATAAGCCATCTTGCTGCATTTTACAGAAATATTACTGAAAATTGACACTCCTGGTTCACACTGAATGGATTCACTGTCTGTGCATGTACACAGAAATATAAAGTCTAAATGTGTGCAGTGGTAATAACGTGAGGTGGAGGTTTTTTGTAAATGTTACATTACACAACCAGGCCACATGACTGCAAACTAGATGCAGTTCCTCTATGTTGGACTTACATCCTGTGGGACTTTTCACATGTTGTGCTGACATTACAGCCACAATGGAACTTCCAGTATAACAGCACCTTAAGTCATTAGCAGAATTTGTTCACTCCACCTTGGCAGTGTTTAGACACTGAAAAACTGTGGAAGACTTCCAATGTGAGACACAGGGGTAGAATGTACAGAGAATGTGTAGTTCTACAGATACATGTTCTGTAGATTCATCTAAACAGTACAAGAAAGACCACTGCCAGCTTTTCTGCATAGGCTCGAGTCATTTTACAGATGGGTGACAATTAAAAGAAAAAACAATATAAAGTGTTTTAGTAAGGCACTGGGTGTCCACATGCTGCCAGCTTCAATGCACCTTGGCATTGAAGTTATGCAAGCTTTGGAATCTCCCAAAGGTGGTGGGATGAGATCTGGTGACTGTGAAGGTCATATCATTTGATTTACATAATTTTCATCCTCATCAGACCATTCAGTGAGCCCTTATATCCTGTGGATTCGGGTGGGGTCATCCTGAAAGAGACCACTCCCATCCGGATAGAAAAGTCTCATCATATTATAAAGGTGATATGTCAGAAGTGCTTTGTACTTATTCTCAAGAAGAACATTCAAACCATTCCAGAAAAAAATCCTGCCATAGCATAACAGAGCCACAGTTTTTGCCTTTAATTTGTCATCCAAATTCGCTTAACATGGATGATTGCAGACTTGCCTACTAGCTATCATCCACCCACATCTAACGAGAAGTCTAATAAATAAAACACACGTACTAGTCATATGAGATCCCATTAACACCTAGAAACACCATGAACAAATTTTATAGTCTTTGCAACATGTTGGAAAGAAATGAGACACGGTATGTGTTCACTTTATAATTTACCACATCATGTTACATGATCTGTCTGCTTCAGGTGGGTGTTTCAATACCCCTTTCAGTGCATTAACATGGATTTGTTTATGGCTAATTCAAGTCTTGTTCTTTGTGAGGCACTCGTCTGACTGGCAAAATGCACTCATTTGCATAAAGCTGACCTTCACTGAACACGTAGCTCCAGTCACCAGATTGCTAGATCTCCATTTCCCCTAACTGGTCAAGGAATTTGAAAGTTGTTACATAGTTCATGAACTGTTTACAATCAGAATGTGCCACCTTTGATAAATATTCTGTGCTGCAGATAATTTTGTTCCCTAAAATCGAAATCACAATGAGACTGTAGTTGACAGCTTTACTGTGGCTTCTGTTTAAACGTGTAACACTGATATACGGGAAATGTTGCTGTTACGCCGCCGCTGACAGAGGGCACTACTGCATGGCATCTGAATGGACATGACTTTGTTTTGGTTCGCTCAATTTCAAATGCATCAAATATATCACGGCTTTGAATCACGCCACCACCGGCACATGTCAAAGGTCAATATATCTTTACATCGGAAAATGTCCTAAGCCTGATATACAAGCTCAAGTGGCCACCAAATGCCAGAACAGAAGTTTTTCTATAGTTGTGAATAGAAATCAAACATTTAAATATTCCAAATACTAAATGGTCAGTGGTTAAAATGTTTAAATATATTCACAGATAATAACTGAATTGGCAAACATTCCACATACTGTAAGGAGATCCTTGTTCTAGCAATATAAAGGAAAACAAAATTCTCATTTGGTCAGTGGCTCTAAAAATAAATGTATCCTGATATTTTAAGGGGTATGTGTCCCTTAATGAACTGTGAACTACATCATTTAGGATGGTTTAATTATGTTGGAATTTATTCAGTGAATGCTGGCCTTGGTATATTATGACCTATTCTGTTCTCCTGCTACAGTAATGCCAAATAATCTCTGGTCATAGTATTTCTTATGTAACCACGTTAAGCACCAGCAAGCTGACCCCTTGCTTGCTTTTCACTTGACATATTCTTGTACTGTTCCTGTCCTGTGTGACTTACTGAAGCTATATACATGGACTGAATGTAGAATTACACTATACAGAAAATTGTATATAACTAACGTGAGAGAATATAAAATGCTTATATATACCAATTATTAGTAAATGACTATTATGTGATTATATTTTATTATTAGACTGTAATTCTTACCATGCTGGTTTCACTCCAACAATCTTGAGCACTCTGAGGGCGATACGTCTGTGTAAGCCACACTCCTCGATTGCAGTTGCCATTACTAGGCCGCTCAGGAAGAGGAAGTTAGTCTCTAGGAAGTATTGAGGACAGACCTTCTTGGAGGGTAGAATACCCATGGTAGGGAAGAGGCAGATTGGTAGCAGGGCAGTAACAGCAAGTGGGAGAGCTTCTGTACACCAGTATACTGCCATCAAGAGCACCACGTATAGACATTTACCCTCCTGCAGGGAAGAGAAAAGAAGGCGGACAATAAGAATTTAGTCGATAAATAGTTAAATACGGATGGATGGATGGATGGATGGATGGATGGATAGAGGCAATTGATATGCTGGATGGATGCATGAATGGATAGATGATAGATGGATATTTGCTGTGTAGATAAGAGAAAACTTTTAAAAACTTTAAAGGTTGCATAACTAAATTATTTTGATAATTTGTAACGTATGATTGTAAATTGAAACAATAGTTTTTGTTAAACCTTTCATTCTCTCTCTCCATCTATCTAACTCTAAGTTAATAAAGCTTGTTATGCTACATAGAAACTACAAAGCCCTCCAGCATGAAGATTTAACATGTCCGAAAACTTAAAGTTACATCTTTCACTCTGTTACAAAGCACGAACACTAGACATTCCTTCCAAACCTGAAAAATTCACCATATGAACTACACAGTTTTTGTCTTTTTATAATGATGTCTATCTTACCCTATGTCAGTCATTACTATTGAAAGAATTAAATATCAGAACAAACACATTAAGATAAACCTTGCAGCTGGAACTACTGTCCTATAGAAGCTGTATGTAAGGAATAATACACAAGAGTGTATGCTGTTATAAGAAATTAATCAATGCTGTGGTGGTGGGATTAATTTCTAATAAAATCACATCTCAACATGTTTCATTTCACATAGCATTATTAATGAGTGATACATCCATATTTTAACTTTTTCTTGTTAGATTTTCTTGTTGGATGTCATGGGAAATCCATAAAACAAGCTTTTTTCTTCAGTACCTTGAAAGGTACAATATATGTTTTCTCAGACACATCAAGAAAAGTGCTAAAATTTTAAGTTCACTCACTCGCCATTTAACAGTGTAAGATGACATGAAATACAGCTAAGATGAACAAAACTATTTGTTCAAACCTTGTGCATTCCTCTGGGACTTATGTAGGGTCAAACTCACACTGCTTTCAATAATTCACCTCTAAACCTCCTGGACTCATATTACAGTTTTTTTTATGATTGCTTAAGCACGATTTTGGAAACAGGGTCTATTTTGTCAAAAAACTACACACAATTCATACAACCACACAAACAAATAGCAGAACACCTCAGATTTTCAAAACACTTCATTCAAAACTATACAATAATTTATAAAAACCCAGATTTTGACAATGTATGGTGCACACATGGTTCATACGATCTGATTCTGTTTGAACCAGTTACACACTGCTGTGCTCAATCTAAAACCCTTTCAACATTTCTACCTTTCTAATGATATAGGTTAGATTTTTTCAGAGATATTGTTAGGGTAAAGTACATGAATATATTGACCAAACACAACACATAAGGAGTTTGCTTGTTCTCCCTGTGTTGCGGGGGTTTCCTCTGTGGTTTCCTCCCCCAGTCCAAAGACATGCATGGTAGGCTGATTGGCGTGTCTAAAGTGTCTGTAGTGTCCGATTTGCATCCATGGTCCAACTGCAACCTCTTAATGGAACTGCATATCTGTTAATGTTTGTGACCCTAGTTGTTTAAACTCTGACTAGCCTTTCGCAGATTGTTTAGCACGCATGCAGGTCCATGGTCCTGCCAAGACCTCTCGACAGAACACCATATCCATTGTGTGTGGGCCCGAGCATGCATAGTATGCTCTCATATCTTACTTTAATAAATGGATGGTGTATTCCCCAGTGGGCTTCCACATTTATATACGTCTCTTCCTTTTGCTGTAGGGCAATTTCCCAGACATCAATTTAGTATCGATTTAGGCTCCTTCAGACCTTTGGATCACTATAGACACCCAGCTGTGATGGACACCATCAAGTCCATCACAGGGCACCGTGCACACGCATTGACACATTCATTCACACACACTTAGGGGTAATTTAGTGTAACCAATTACTTACTGGCATGGGAGGAGGCCAGGCAGACCGGAGCAAACCCACATGAACACAAGAACATGCAAAACTCCACACAAACAGTGACCTGAACTGAGGGTCAAACTATAAAGCTCAATAAGAACTCAGAAGCTTTGAATCACCATAACTGAAGAATGATGTACATATATGAATGTACAGTATATTCAGTGCATCTATATTTGTCATATAAACATTGCATCACTTGAGATACAGTATATTTGACTGACAGATCACAAGAGAGTTCTTCACAGCGTCAGTCAGCATGAATGTGTTCACACATTTGACTTCTCTCATTTCATTGACTTCACATTCATACCTCATATATGCATTCTGATGATTATTCTCTTTCACACAGGCAAAACATCTGACCATTATCAAATGTTGTGTGTGTGTGTGTGAGTGTGTGTGTGTGTGTGTGTGTGTGTGAGTGTTAGTTAAAGGTGCAATAGTATGTAATTTTCTCACTTGTCACTCATATGTCACATATTACTGATCACATATTACATATTACTAGTCACATGCTGACCTGCCTCAAATCCAAGTGACATATTATGATATGGAAAAGATAACACGTTAGTCTATTTTGATCCAATTAAAAAGAAGGATTCAGAAGGTCACATCGGTTATTTTTGAGTTTATGATAATGTGGCTGCAATATATATTAACCAAGTGACTTCACTTTACCCTGCATGAAATGTCCCAAGTGTAACATGGTGTAACTTTCCTGGATACAAACATCACAAATTATCAAAATAACCAACCAAAAAAATAATAAAACGCTTGCGAGCCACTATATTGAATGATTTTCATAGGAGATCCATAAGTACTCTCAGGTGAAATACATCATGCCTGAATGTGTGTTCCAGTGTGAAAGTAGAAGCTTGGGAATAAGGCAGATATTCCGAGTGTAACATACCCAAAACAGGACGAGATAAAACTACAAACTTTAAAAATATATATATATTTTATCTATAATCATAAGTTATGGTAATTCTCTTCTGTTATTTAAATACCATAAATTGTGCTTGACTGACTGACAGAAATATTGTTGTTACTAATGGAAAGCTTCTTTTTATTAAAACAGTTTAATATAATCTATATAGACACCAACAACTACATTCGAAACGTCTTTTAAAAGACCTTGCAGTCAAAAAGGGCTGTGACAATGAACAACCACTCCCACAGATAACTATTAACTAGACTTTATTAGCTAAGGTAAGGAATGTCACAATTTCTGATACTAATTAATGTTTGCTTCACACCTCCGGGGTTGAGGGTTTGATTTCCAAGATGGCCCTGTGTGTGCGGAGCTTGTATGTTCTCTCCATGCTTCACGGGTTTCCTCCGGGTACTCCGCCCCCCAGTCCAAAGACATGCACTAAAGGCTGATTGGCATGTCCAAAAGTGTCCATAGTGTATGAATGTGTGTGTTTGTGCACTGTGATGGATTGGCACCCCATCCAGGATGTCCCCCACTTTGTGCCCATGCTCCCTGGGATAGGCTCCAGGTTCCCCGTGACCCAGTAAGGATAAGCGGTGGAGAAAACCTACTAATCACTAAGCCATCAAAAAAAAAAAGGGAAATGTGCAATATCTTGACTATTCAGTATTCCAGATTGTCAGTATATAAGTGTAAGTGCAAGCAAATGTGTGATATTGACCATGTTAACTGCTTTGAACAAAATGTCAGATTTTTGGTAAGGGTTATACCTTCTAATGAAGCTCATTCTGATTCTGATTCAACAGTTTTTACAGAAACTTGTGGCATCTGTGCCAGCTTGAGTGCACACTGTCTGAGGATTTACCAAATACTAAGAAATTCAGAAATGTCTGTCAATATTTCTAAGATTCTACTTTTCACTTAAGTTATTGCTGATATCATTTGTAATGAAAACCTTTGTGTTAAACTGAAACCAGAAGCATTTTCACTAAACTTTTTTGTAATGTTGTTCCCATCATTTGTCGTATTGGGCCGTCAACTGTGCGCCTCCACAAAGAAGCTGCAAGGCCAAACCGGCAAGCACGGACTCGTGATCTCTTAAAAAAAACAAAAAACAAGAAAAAAAAAAACGGTCTAAATACCGGAGCAGTGACATCTACTGCAAATCTGATGTGATGGTTGAACGTGAGAATTCCGAGTCCTACCTTTTCTGGCAGAAGGAAGAGCAGCGGAAGCAGTAACGCTGGTGTGATGAGTAGAACCAGCTGCTTACGGACGCACCAGAGCTTCTTGGCAAACTTCAACAGGTCCATTGCGCGTGAAAGCAGGGCTTTTTTCTCCTTTCCTTCAACCGACCTCTCGGTTCGTAGTCTTCACGCCACCGATGACCCTTCTCCACTTTTTATCACGCTTTCTTTGTTGATTTTTTAGCACCGTGGGAGAAGATTAACTCTTGGATTACTCGTTAACTCCTCGCGCGTAATAAATGGTGAATCGTGCTGTCGGGATAGACGCATGCAAAGGTTACAGGTTCGACCCGGGGCACTTGAGTGGGATCAGTGTGGGAAACATTGATTATCGCGGTGAAACTCTGTTCATTTACACAAATAAGCTTTCTGTATGGCGCTCTATTGTTTACCTAGAGGTTGGGTTGTAGAGGAGTATTGCGGAATACGCGCTTGTAGAGATAAGAGGAACATGCAGTTGGGTTAAAAGGATTCGCGTCGAAACTGAAATATCAGTCTGCACCGATCCTTTTGAGATCTGATCTCTACGCACTGATACACTCTAGATAGCTCATCACTATGATATATAGGAATATATAGCTTAGGAACAGGTTCCTCCCTTTCCCCGTTGCCACACACACACACGTGCGCGCGCGCTCCAGGCATGATTGAAATTCAGAATACCAGCACAGAATTCTTAGAAGGTCTATAAGCATTAGGTTGTAATAAGTTCCACATATCAAAGACATTTTGTTCCAGTTTTTAATAATAATAATAATAATAAATGATATTTAATTGACGAACATCATCTCCACCCACCCTAGTAAAAGATCAGAGTTTAATAAAAGAACACACGGTGAATGTTTATGTTGTTAATTTGGGTGGTTGTAATTTTTATTTGTTCTTCTTTATAATGGTCATTAGGTTGTTCAACCAAAACCGGATGGACTTCTTTTAATGATTCATAATCAGCCTTGAGGCCAAGGTAAAAAAACAAAAAAAACAAAAAAAAAAAATAAAAAAACAGATAAAAAAGAGAGAATAAAAAATAAACCAGAACAACAGAACACAGCTGTACTCATGTAATAACAAGTTTGAGCAATGTTTTTGCAGGTGCAGGTTAAGGATGGTCCTCTTCAAACTAAAAGAACCCCCTGGCTGAATCCTTAAAACCAGTTCTGATCATTTTTCTTTCCATAAATCCTGGTCTTTTCAAAATCATAGCCAATGAAAAGAAGGCAGACAGATTGGTGTTTATAGTAAATAAATAAATAAATAAATAACTCTATTACTATTACATACTACTCTCTTTGTCAAATAATGAGGCTTTTCTTCAATAAGACTATTAATTTTGGTGGGTTTCAGGTCAGCTTACATTCTTCCTCAGTGTGTTGTCCCTTAATGCAGACATTTTTAATCCATCTTTTTATTGCTCAGCCTTTCTATCTCACATTACCTCCATGATGCATAGCCTGTCAACCCCACTGCTCTGCTTTTACATTAGTGTTCATAAAGAGAGAATTCTGACACATGACCAAGGAATATAGCTGTGATGTACAGCAAAAGGATGTTGAGCTTCACAAAATGGGAAGTGGCTATAATCAAATAGCACAAGTTTTGAAATGCCCATTTCCACCATCAGGGCAATAATTAAGAAATTCCAGTAAACTGGAAATGTTATGAATCAACCTGGAAGAGGACGCGTGTCTATATTGTCTCAATGCACTGTGAAGAGGATGGCTCCCGTGACCAAAAAATCTCACAGTATCACAGCTGGAGAATTGCAGAAGTTAGTTGTGTCTTGGGGTCAGAAATTCTCCCAAACTACAATCTGAAGTCATCTACATCACTACAAGCTGTTTGGAAAGGTTTCAAGAAAAAAGCCTCTACTCTCATCCAAAAACAAATTCTAACAAATGTTAGAATACCAGAAAGGTTCAAATGGGTCATGGTTGGATCTTCAAGCAGGACAATGATCCAAAACATACATTAAAATCAACACAAATATTATTTACTGACCACAAAATCAAGGTCCTACCATGGCCATCCCAGTCCCCTGACTTGAAACCCATAGAAAACCTGTGGGGTGAACTGAAGAGGAGAGTCCACCAGCATGGATCTCCAAATTTTAAGGATCTGGAGAGATTCTGTATGGAGGAACGGTCTCAGATCCCTTGCCATGTATCTCATTATGCAAATATTTGGATAAACCTGTTTTATTTACAATTGTTTGATATCAACAATTTCTTTTTAACAACAGATCAAAAGGTTAAACAACGAACACAGATTTTCACAGCCTTCTTTGCTCATACAGTGAGGGAAAAAAGTATTTGATCCCCTGCTGATTTTGTACATTTGCCCACTAACAAAGAAATGATCAGTCTATAATTTTAATGCTAGATTTATTTGAACAGTGAGAGACAGAATAACAACAAAAAAATCCAGAAAAAACGCATGTCAAAAATGTTATAAATTGATTTGCATTTTAATGAGGGAAATATGTATTTGACCCCTCTGCAAAACATGACCTAGTACTTGGTGGCTAAACCCTTGTTGGCAATCACAGAGATCAGATGTTTCTTGTAGTTGGCCACCAGGCTTGCACACATCTCAGGAGGGATTTTGTCCCACTCCTCTTTACAGATCTTCTCCAAGTTATTAAGCTTTCGAGGCTGACGTTTGGCAACTCGAACCTTCAGCTCCCTCCACAGATTTTCTATGGGATTAAGGTCTGGAAACTGGCTAGGCAACTCCAGGACCTTAATGTGCTTCTTCTTGAGCCACTCCTTTGTTGCCTTGGCCATCTGTTTTGGGTCATTGTCATGCTGGAATACCCATCCACGACCCATTTTCAATGCCCTGGATGAGGGAAGGAGGTTCTCACCCAAGATTTCACGGTACATGGCCCCGTCCATCGTCCCTTTGATGCGGTGAAGTTGTCCTGTCCCCTTAGCAGAAAAACACCCCCAAAGCATAATGTTTCCACCTCCATGTTTGACGGTGGGGATGGTGTTCTTGGGGTCATAGGCAGCATTCATCCTCCTCCAAACACCGCGAGTTGAGTTGATGCCAAAGAGCTCCATTTTGGTCTCATCTGACCACAACACTTTCACCCAGTTGTCCTCTGAATCATTCAGATGTTCATTGGCAAATTTCAGACAGGCATGTATATGGGCTTTCTTGAGCAGGGGGACCTTGCGGGTGCTGCAGGATTTCAGTCCTTCACGGCGTAGTTTGTTACCAATTGTTTTCTTGGTGACTATAGTCCCAGCTGCCTTGAGGTCATTGACAAGATCCTCCCATGTAGTTCTGGGCTGATTACTCACTGTTCTCATGATCATTGTAACTCCACGAGGTGAGATCTTGCATGGAGCCCCAGGCCGAGGGAGATTGACAGTTCTTTTGTGCTTGCGAATAATCACACCAACTGTTGTCAACTTCTCACCAAGCTTCTTGGCAATGGTCTTGTAGCCCATTCCAGGCTTGTGTAGGTCTACAATCTTGTCCCTGACATCCTTGGAGAGCTCATTGGTCTTGGCCATAGTGAAGAGTTTGGAATCTGATTGATTGATTGCTTCTGTGGACAGGTGTCATTTATACAGGCAACAAGCTTAGATTAGGAGCACTCCCTTTAAGAGTGCAAACATACAAAATCCGCAGGGGATCAAATACTTCTTTCACTCACTGCATTTACTAAGGGTGATAATATTAGTGGCAATCTAGGCTTTTGTCCTGGCAGAAGGATCACCAATGTGACATAAAGCACATTCATTCTTATTAAATTACAATACATTTAAGAACATAATGTGTTTATGAAAAATCCATTAGGGAAAACCTACTACATATAACTGTAAATATATGGATTTATATTTTGCTCTATATCTTAATACATGTACATTTCGTGAGGGGTAGATATAAGGCAATTTAAAGCACAGCACATCAGATCTATAAAAGAAAGTACATTATGTAAACTACGTTGAAATGTTGTTCGACCTAAAATTATATGCCGTATAACCTAGAATTGTAAGGTTTGGAGCATGAATTATAGATTGAGCTGCATTTTACTTTGTTATTTATACATTTTTATTTATTTATTTATTTTTACAACCATGCTCATATTGGGCCTAGAACTCTGTCAAGACCATGGCATTTACTTTAAATACCACAGTCACAGGGTAAATGTTGGATACCTGCACAAGCTGTCATCTTGCATGTGCTATGCAGAGGAGAATAAATAAACTGAAAGGAGCATACACCGCTTTTCATTTAAATGTCAAGTCCATGGCTAAAAGTTCACATCTTAACTACACTACACAGGTAGGAATGAATGTTTGTGAACGAGCGTTAATAGAAATACAATAAGTTGTAAAATTTTAACATGCTCAAACAGCACCACCTTTTGATAAATGTTTATAATTTTTGCTGATTACTTTTCTGGGTTGCTTTTTGTTTCCTGTTAGGTGCATAATCTAGATAAACCTTTTGCAAAGCAGTTCTATGTAATGTATAACTGGAATTGATTTTTAACCAGGACTTTGAGTAAACTTATTTGATAGCTTTCACTAATATACAATAGGGTCTCTGAAAACAATAATCATTTAAAAAATGTATAAATAAATGAATGATGAGGATAAGAATAATTCCTGCCTATCCTGCGAACACTAAGCATTTCTGACCAGACTGGCTTTATTAACCAATAAAGAAACTTTTCTGCAATAAGGCAGTTCTGTATATAATTTGGTCTGTGAACGGCCTGAGAAAATTAAGAATGCTGCAGAAAATAATGCATCCAGGAAGGAACAGAACAGTGCAAGAGCCAGTGCAAGCATGAACAACTGTGTGTCTTTTCAGGACTGAAGAATCTTGCATTATTTGACATAATATGTTTCTTGAATCAAGTGTGCATCTGTTTGTGTTTAACAAAAGTGTGTAACCAAGGATTGTAATGCTACATTATGTTACCACTGGCGGATGTACTCCTTTATTGAATGGCAGCAGGTAGTGGGAACTTTTAATATCACTTACAGCAACTCCTATAGAAATGTCTAATGTTTAACTTTAATTCACACCCAATATTTAACCCAACTCTATAGCCTTGAGATGATTGTGGTAGTGAACAGAGCAGAGGGCTGCTGCAAATATAACACCACAAACTGTATATTGATCATAAACCGTAACGATCATTTAGAGAATTGCCATAAATTGAAAGAATATCACAAATACACACTAAAGCAAAATTTTGATTGCTTGAAAATAATATTTTCTCAATCCTGTCCTTTAGGGCCCAGAGCAGTTCACACTGCTGTTCAATTCAATCTTTGAACATAACTCATCCTGATAATCAAGGGTTGTAGAATTGCAAAAATGTGAACTGCCTGAGGCTCACCAAGGATGGCCTTGAATTTGACTTTAAATGGATTTTATTTATTTTATTTTTTATATATATATATATTTATTTATTTTAATGGAGAAAAAAGAAACATTTCATTAAAAAAAAATCAATCAATGAATTTAACACATTACTTTCATAACTTCCACAAAAAATTGCCTTTCATTTTAAAAGTATTACCTACATATACAATGTAGCATATACAAATATAGTTTTATATAATCCATGTATAAATATTTCTTACAATGACGTAATGATTAGTGTTGAAAAATATTTATTTTATAATAATTATATTTCTTATCTATTTTCTTAAAAATCTATTTACTTTTAATTCTGTAGTGACAGGGTGGTTCCCTACAGAAATACTTAAAAATAGGAGTTTTCCTATTTGCTTATTTATTTGCCTAATATTAGTGAGTGACATCTCAGTATAATCAAAGCAAACAGGAAATACCTGAGCTCAATTTGGAGTGCCTAAGCCAAGGGTCTGAATACTTATGCAAAAAAGATATTTCAGTTTAAATTTACACAGAATTCTACAAACATTTTCACTTTGTCATTATGGGTTATTGTGTGTAGATTAATGACCAAAAACATAAATTTAATCGATTGTAAATTTCATTTAATACAATAAATTGTGCAAAAAGTGAATCCACTGTATGTATGTAACCCTTAGATTCCCAAATGGTATTTTCTCAGCCTTAAAAGGAGTTAGATTTACACAATATTAATACGTTACTTAAATAACAACATTTTGATTAACCAAATATTTTTATTATGTTATAGATGGGTGTGTTATTACATTACAAGAAAACATTTTGAGTGAAATCTATTTCTTGTGTTGCAAATTCTTATAATCATGAATACTGTTATAGAAAGAAATAAGCCTATTAGGATTTGGTTTCCAGAATTAATCTCTATATGTACAAATGTCTACTGTCACAGGTGCTTAGTTGTTTTGCCTTAATAATACATTCATATGTTAATAGCAAGGCATCAGTGTGTGTGTGTGAGAGAGAATGAGTGTGTGTGCGTGTGTGTGTGTGTGTGTGTGTGTGTGTGTGTGTGTGTGGCCGAGTAGGCTCCAGGAGTGAAAAACAGCCATTTTCACTTGCATTTATAATAAATTCAATATCTTTTGGATCCTGTTGCTTTAATTGCTTGATGATGCCAAATAGAGTTTGGATTCTCTGTCTCTATATTGAAATGTCAAATACTTTAGATTTAGTCACATTAGATTCCTCATGAGGAATTTATATTGAAATTTTATATATTGAAATTTAATTTATATTGAATTTTCAAAGAAAAAATAATTTCCACTGCAAGGAGGATCAGCTGTCCTCTCTGTCTCCCTGTAGCACTGTGTTAGGTGTCTTACATTACAGATATTGCAGTTTATTGCTATGGCCACATCTGCAGTCCTCATGCCTCGATGCGGCAGGCCTATGGCATGTTCACGCAGGTGAGCAGGAACCAGAGGCATCTTTCTTCTGGTGTTTTTTCAGAATCAATAGAAAAGTCTCTTTAGTGTCCCAAGTTACTGTTACTATGACCATAATTACCTACCGCCTGTAACTGTTAGTGTTTTAAGGACTTTTCCACAGGGGCATGTGCAATAATTGTTTATGGTTCATTGAACAAGCATGAAAAACACTGTTTAAACCCTTTCCAATAAACATCTGTAAAGCTTATTTGGATTTTACAAAATGATCTGTAAAATACAGTCTCCGGCAAAAGGGATGTTTTTTTTTTTCTGATAATAGATTACCTTTAAGGATGTCTTTTTCACCAAAGAGGAATGTATTGAAATCATTATCATGGCTGTATTGGAAAGCTGTTGCCAGGTTGTGATGGACTTTTAAAGGAAACATGGTAAGTACATCACACATAACACTGTTGCCAAACTTATTAACAAATTCAAAAAGATTGGAAGTGGACATCCACAAACATCCACTGATGAAGGCACAACCGACGTAGTGTTGGCAAACATAGTCCCCTATATATGTAGACTTTTGGGACACCTTGTAGAAAAGATTATATTACTGAAGCACTTCAACTCTTTCTTTTGGTTCAGTTTGTGCCCTGCCAAATAATGCTGACTGCTACCCATTATACAACTGCAATCAAATTTCACATCGACGATTTGCAGATTGCAATCAGGGTTCACTTTAAAGTGTACTAACTCTCTCAGATGGTTATTTGTGACTGCTTATTTTAGTCTACATGCAAGTGCAATTGCTATGTCCTCACCTTAATCTCACCAAAAGGTAAAAAGCACCATGACGATTCTGTCCTGACCAATGTTGGGCCCTCCGCCTGTCACCTGAGTAGAAGTCACTCCAGTGCCATGACAGTAATAATAATAATCCATCCATCCATCCATCTTCTATACCACTTATCATTCATGGTCACAGGAAACCTGGAGTCTATCCCAGAATGCATGGGGCTCAAGGCAGCGTACACCGTGGACCGGGTGCCAATCCATCATAGGGCACAATTACATACACATTCACACACTACAGACAATTGGACATGCCAATCCACCTACCATGCATGTCTTTGGACAGGGGAGGAAACCGGAGTACTCAGAGGAAACGGGGAGAACATGCAAACTCCACACACACAGGGCAGAACACCCAACCCTGGAGGTGTGAGGCGAACATGCTAACCACTAAGCCACCATGTGCCTATAATAATAATAATAATAATAATAATAATAATAATAATAATAATAATAATAATAATAATAATAATGGCCTATCTTGACCATTTCTGCTTACAAGAAAATGTCTTAAATATGACCTGGCATGAAGGCAGACCTGCCAAACATTATATGTATAAACAGAAATTCATCCGTGCCTGAACAAGCAAATACATAATCATATCTATTCATCATGCCTATCTTTATTATCCAAGAGGAGTAATATCATATTAATGTCCTGATCTGGAGTCCTGACACTTCCTGGTTCTGGCAATTGCTTGGACTCCAATAAAAGATATGGCCACACCCACACACCTACAGCTACACCTAGAGGTTATTTGTTCTAAGTAAACAATTGGTCATTTGAATATTGTGTCTTGACTTTTTTATGGTGCTTCCCTTGAGTCAGGGTTGTAATATAATGAGGGTTCATCTGGAATATGAATGCACAATTTCTGGAATATGAATGCACAAAAATATGCCACAAATGTGAATGTATGGATGTTGTGATATAGTGGCTGCTTTTTTTTTCTTACAAAGTTGTCTTTGATGCAAGTTGTCTTGACATATTTTAGTAACTTTTGCCCCTGTGCTCAGATTGAGTCATTTTAAATACCACAGCTCTCCTGATACTACACATTCTTGTTCTGACAAAAATAATAAAAAGTAAATTATGTAACTCCATTTCCCATGGGTGGGTGAGTTGGCTGGGTCATCAAACCTTTTACAGTAGGAGACTTTTACAATATGTATGTACGTATGTGTATGCTTGTATGTATGTACATGTGTAGGTGAAATGTGCTTTAGATTAAAGCACTTAAATCAGCACATTTTGTTTTTTATTTGGGTCTTGGCACAGCAGTAATGGTGTAATTAATTTGCAGCAGAATTGGTTAATGTTTCAATCGTGTGTGGTTGTGTGTGTGTGTGTGTGTGTGTGTGTGTGTGTGTGTGTGTGTGTGTGTGAGAGAGAGTCTATGCCCTGAACTCATAATGTCTACCGTGGCTAAAGTGTCCTAACCTCATCCTTTGAGCTTTATTAAATAATCATTAAAGATGCCTGTGTTAGCCAATAGATCTCTTACTTTATCCTTTTCTCTGAACCACACACACACACACACACACACAGAACCAAGGACAGACACTTTGCTTTTATTCGGAAAGTGTATACAACGATTTGAGCACACACATGCACAGACACGTCCATGCACACGTAGATAGAGAGAGAGAACATCAAGTGGAGGCAGTGCAAGTAGCAGAATCAGGCAGTGAGTCAGTTTGCTCTGAGCATCACGGAGAGAGCTCATATCAGACAACAGCACGAGAGGACTCTTAACTAACCTCTGCACCATTACCTGACTCATTCATTCACATTTACTTCATGCATTTTGTTCTTTTCTTTATTATTCTATTGTGTCATCTGAGTTCAATCTCTCTCTTAATCTTCTTGTGTTCTTCTCTGTTTCACTCCACATCGCTCCTAAATAATTTTAATCTCACTTTCTCTACCCCAGTCTCTTTCATTTTCTTCATTTTCCCATCCATTTTTCGGTGGATACTCATGAACGGATCTTACCATCACATGCTCCTGCGGGACAGCTCTTTGACCAATTTCACAGAAGAAGCAGAATACGAGAATGGGAGCACATCGCTGTGGCTGTCTAATGGCAGTGTTGTTCCTCCTCCATCAGGGGCGCTGTGCCAGCAGGTTCAGATCCAGGCTGAAGTTTTCCTTGCGCTTGGGATCGTCAGTCTGCTGGAGAACATCCTGGTCATTTCTGCAGTGGTGAAAAACAAGAATCTTCATTCACCCATGTACTTCTTCCTGCTGCAGCGCGGCGCCGCCCCCGCGTGTGTGTGGGTGTCCCTCAACCCCACAAAAATAATTTTTATAATTCTTAGAAACAATCTGCTCAAACTCAGTGATTTTTTTGTGCGTTTGATGGATAATATTTTTGATTCCATGATCTGTATTTCTCTGGTAGCATCCATTTGTAACCTCCTGGCCATTGCCATTGACCGCTATGTCACCATATTCTACGCACTACGCTACCACAGCATTGTAACAGCCCGGCGTGCTTTAAGTGCCATTGGCATCATTTGGCTCACCTGCATCATTTGCGGCATTGTCTTCATCATATACTCCGAGAGCAAGATGGTCATCATTTGTCTAATTACAATGTTCTTCGCAATGCTGGCACTGATGGCAACACTCTATGTTCACATGTTTTTGCTTGCCCGACTCCATGTCCAACGCATCGCTGCGTTACCAGCCGCAGCTGTTGCTGCAGGTGATCCGGCACCACGGCAACGCAGTTGCTTGAAAGGAGCAGTGACTATCAGCATTCTCTTGGGGGTCTTTGTGTGCTGCTGGGCACCTTTCTTCCTTCACCTCATTCTCCTTGTGGCATGCCCACGCCACCCACTCTGCCTCTGTTACATGTCACACTTCACCACCTACCTGGTGCTCATCATGTGCAACTCAGTCATCGACCCCATCATCTATGCCTTCCGCAGCCTGGAGATGAGAAATACCTTTAGAGAAATCCTCTGCTGCTTTGGCACAAGCTGTCCATCTCCGGCTTGTGAACGAGAACGAGAGATGGACACGGAGAGAGTGAGGGAGAGACGACAGGAACGGGAGAAGGAGAGTGAGACAGAGTGAGATGGAAAGGTAGACAGCCAGGGGAAAAAAGAGAGAGAGAGTATGGGGGGGGATGTTGTTGGAAAGATTTAGAAAAGAGATGGGAATGAATGCTTGGATTATCAAGGATGAAGATAATTAAACTAATTATGTTTTGTGTGTGTGTGTATGTGTGTGTGTGTGTTACAAATTGTAGTAGCTTTGTAGTTTTGTATATGTGGGTGTTTCGGGAATAGAGGATACTTATAATTATATAACATTATTATATGATTATTATAAAATTTGACATTTTAAAAAACTATGAATTATAAAAGCTATTATCTTTTCTTTTTTTTTGCTACTCATAGATTATACAGTACTTATTACCTTGCAGGCTTTAAAAATGGCCATCATGCTGTCTGTACAATCTGATCTGTTCAGGAAAAAAACTGGTATGATGCAGGTGACAAATCACTGTGAGTCTCACTACTATATATATAGTATTGCATAAAAGAATTACGAGCAAGCTCTAGTTTTAAGTATTTTCCAATTGGTAGTTCTATTAAAAATTACAATCAAGACTTGGTTTACAGTTAGTCTATTGAAGGTTCTGAGGAAAACGAACAAATTGTATAGAAAACATGTTTTTAATCTGACTCCTTTTACCCATGGTGTTTATAAATTTTATAGAAACAAATATATTCATTCTATTAGACATGCAAAAAAAATAAGAGGTTTTCAAATTATATTAAAACCATATGGAAAGTAATCAATCAATTGTTGCAAAGAGAAGACTACTTCACAATTACCTTCTGTCTTTTGGGATGATGAAAATTCTTTTAATAATTCATTTGACATAGCTTAAAAATGTCATGACTTTTTTTTTATATTGGGTATAAATTAAATAATAAAATTTCTGCTTGTCATTGTAAACCATTGGAGTATATACAGTACTAAGACATGTTCCCATTATCTCTACTTTTAAGCTTCCTGATATACAAGAAATAAATGAGGTAATTGATGAATTAAAAAGATATTCAGCTGGTTATAATAATGTTTCTCTATTCCGTGTCAAACAGCTGAAACAATCATTATTGCAGGCACTTGTTCACATCTTTTCTCTGTCTTTGAAAACAGGTGCCGTGCCAGAGGATGTAAAAGTAACCAAAATCATTCCTCTGTTTTAAAGCATATAAAAATCGTATATAATTAAAAATCATATACAAAAGTTTTCTTTTTCATCTACATTTTAATTCAATTATTTGCAAACATCAGTATGAATTGTAAACAAATCCGTCCACTTATATGGTTCTGTTTCACCTGATTGATAAGGTTGCTTTTGCACTTGGAAAAAAAAAAGAATTTGCTTGTAGTATTTTTATCGACCTGTCAAACATTTCTGATACAGTTAACCATCATATTCTACTGGAAAAAACTGTATAAATATGGTTTTCATGATACTACATATCAAATTATGTCTCCAATAGACAAAAAAAATGTCCCCTGGGGTTCCTCAGGGGTCCATTCTTAGACTGTTATTTTATTTCTTATTTATATAAATGATTTGTCTAATGTTTCAATATCCTTACTCCAATAATGTTTGCAGATGACACAACCCTAGTTCTCTCTCTTTCAAATTTCAACTCATTAATTAGAATGTGAATATTTATTTAACTGCATATGCTACATAGTTCAGATTAAGTAAATTATCTTTGAATATAATTCTAATTCATATAATATCTTTGAATATGAAAATCTATGTTTATTATTGTCAATGGGGGAAAAAATCATATTCTAGGGATTTATCAAAAATTATTGAGTCTGTTGAGATACCTCAAGTGTCAACTACAAGGCTCTTGGGAAATTTTTTTTTTTTTTTATGAGAGTTTGAGATCGAGAGAACAAATTGACTGGTTTAGCAGAAAAATAAATCAATCTATTGGTATAACAAGGAGGGTTCATCTTGTGTACCAGAAATCTTCTTCTTACTCTTTATTATAGTTTAATTTGTCTTTCATATTGTAATATAGTCTGGGTTAGTACTTTTCCTAATACTCTCCATAAAATTAGGGTTCTTCAGAAACATTTTGTTATGATGGTAACCCTATCATATATTTAATCTGCTCCTTTCTCAGAAATTTCAGAAATTTATACTATTTATGATATTAATATTTTTCAAATATGTGTTTATTTATAAGATACATGAGATACAAGTGAAGGGAATATTCATGAGCAATTTAAGTCTTACTTTAAAGAAAATCCAAAGGCCCATTCTTATTCAACTCGTCAATTTTCGGATTTTCATTTTCCTAAATTTCTCACTTGTACAGCTCAATTTTTGATAAGATTTACAGGTATCAAAGTATGGAATGGTTTTTCCCACTTCTAGAAGAATGTTTCTCTATAATATGTTATAAAATATGTTTAAACGATCATTTAATTGCTGCCTTGTAACTGGTTTTCCTTATTTATTGTTGTCCATGTATTATGTTTTGTTTTATTTCATTTATAGTGACATGTTTATTATTATTATTATGGTGTATAAACCAATGTCTCTCTTATATTACTTTTATATGCTAGATGCATATATACTTAAGTATTTATTTTAAATAGATGTTTGCATACATACATTTATGTACATTCACATAAACATGCACATACATATTAATACATATTTATGCATACATTTGCACTTATACACTTTAACATAACAAACATTCATGTATTCACCTATTTTTATTTTCCTATAGTTTTTTTCATATTTTTTGTTGTTATTTTGCTGTATATTGTTATTATTAGTTTTCTTTTGATGCAGTTGTATTATTGTTTTTTGCATGTTAACTTCATGTTCTTTATGATATTGTGAAAACTTAACATTGATTAGGTAGATGTTTTAGATAAGCTCTCACAGGTTTTCTGCATCTCCCTGCACTGTGTTTTGTATTTTTGCTATGTCTTTGTGCATATTTTAAATAGTGCAAAACAATAAAAGAACAAAAATAAAGAAATAAAAAAAAAGAACACTTCGAGCACAAGTTCATGTACTTCATCATTATCAATTCACAATGACATAGATTGTGTGAATACCTTCTATTTTTATTGAAGGTCAATTCCATTCTTATGAATGTGACATTTGCTCTCACATTGGCTAATAAAATCTCGCAGCAAATAAAGGCTTAATGAGTCAATTTGCATATGTTGTCATTTAACCTTTTGAAGACAATCATGTAGACAAATAATTAAAATAAAACCTCATGTATTCATTTGCATGTTTCAAATACATAGGAATTTATCTGCATTATGGATGTGATGTAAAATGGGCAAACCTTTGTGTGAATCTACACATTTTAGTGAAATGTATATGTTTATTTTGAACATGAATTCTTTATTTATGTGGTGTGATGACTTGTGCTGTAATGTTTGCTGTAATGTTTAAAATAAAGTTTGCACACTTGGATGACAGATACTCTGTGCTCAGGTGTTTCATTGCCCAACATATTCGTATTCTGCATTCTGTTCACAGTACCCCACAGCATGTCACACGGAACGCCATAAACCATTTTGTTCTCTGTAAGCACACAAATGGAATATAACTCTTAACATGGGCATGGCACAGATGTTATTTAGCCCATTTCAACCCATCTGACCCAAACTCTCCATGTTTGCTCTTAAACACCTTCCATTAAAAATCATTTTAATTCTGCGCTGACTCAGTGAATGTTGTTTTGAAGTGACTTTTTGCAGCCGACCTATGTCACTGGATTTTTTTTTTCTTCATGTAATTAACATTCAGACCAACTCTCTGTGCTCTGTTAGCGACTTATGACGCAGGGCACCTATTCAGCTGATTCTGGCCTAATGAATTGTGTGGATGTTCCGCTTTTCATTTCTTTGCGACTTGTTTTCAAGAAACCTTTGCTTGTATGAGGAAGAGCCAGAATGTGCTTTCCTCAGTAATAACATTATAAATCAGATTTTTTTTTTAAACAAGGGAGACGAATGAGAAATATCCATGTTTTTAACTTTAAGGAATAAAACATGATGGTTTGTGCTGTTTTAGGAAAATAATCAGCACTGATTATTAATGCCATTATTTTAATGCCATTGATGATTTTCCTATAACAGTACATCTTGAAGTGTCCTTTTATACCACAGCAATTTTCCAACATTTACAAAAAAAATGTATTAATTACTTAATGATCCATCATGCTTTTTAACCATCTATAGTTGCATGTTGTGGAATGTGCAGGAATCAAGTAAGTCCCTGTTATCACTTATATTTTAGCAGCTATGTACAGTCTCTCTCTTACCAGCCTTTCTATTAAATTAAACAGATTTGAGAATTCAACAGCATTGCATTATAAATGTCTTTATTACAATATGTTTATTAGTCAGGATTTGTGAAATTGATGTTTAAATTGACATATATTGTGCAATTATGAAATAGATTACATTTAATTGTACATAGGTTATGTAGATTATAAAAGCACAAACATCACGTATTTCCATGCTATTTTGTTTATTTATTTATTTATTTATTTATTTATTTTAAAAAGTGTTAAAATATGGTCCACAAAACAATACATTTCTCTTCATGCCTTAAAGGGGAAGAAAATTATTTAGTCCACATCTGTTTGTTTCCATTGAGCTTGCTGAGTGCATGGTTTCTGGCAGAGACCCTGTTTACAGGGAAAAAAATAAAAATAAATCTATAAATCAGAAATGGCAGCAGTTTTTCATGAGAATTATTTTGACTTGTATTTTTGAGAACACACTAAAAGGTTGACAATCTGAACAGCATGGAATAATAACAGACTCATATGCCAGCATTTATTAAGGAGGCGCTTCCTGCAGAGATGCAATATATTTCGTGACTAACCCAAAGCACTGCTGTCATGATTGAAATAAAACCAGAGGTCGAAAATACCCGCAGAACCATTCATGCCTTTGTATTTATTTATTTTTATTATTTGGATATTTTTATGTCATTGCAGTCATTAAGCACACCTTAGCCCCAAGTAGTTCTGTAACTATGTAAAGCAGCTACATTAATATAATATATTGGGAGTTACTGAACCTGGAGGGAGTCTGGAATATAAAGAGGGTTGATAGTATATACAGCTAGTACAAATTTTTATTTTAGTTCAATAAAATATTCACATCCCATGTACTTATTTTATTACAAAACCAAACGGTTCAATAAATTTTCTTATGGAGATGCAAAGTTTTTTGTTTGGCCAATAAGTAACTGCACATCTACAGTAGATGTAGTAGCTATGAGCTCTCTATTTCAATCTCTAATTTTCCGAAAGAATTCCAGATCATAAATATGTAACAAAGATCAGAACTTCCAGTTCTGGATTTATTAGATTTCCAGTTTAGGATGATGTAGGTAATGAGGAATAAGATGGTCCCTCTAAAGGAAGTAAGCTAACAGTTTTATATATAAAACTGTGGACCAACAGTTACACCTTCTCAAATTATTCACTCAAATCCTATTCTACAAATCACAAATGAAGAAACTCACATGCTCACATTTTTGCTACAGCTGCTACACTGAATACTGTGCAAAACAGAATCACACACCTGTATCAAAAATGTGAAGTCATGGACAAATTTTGCACAACTCAATATGTGAATTTGTGCAATGAGAGTTGCACTCCTGTAGAATATTTTCTCACAAATATGTTTTTCTCTTGGAATTTTTTCTAGCACAAACACAATTCAATAACTACAACTGCTTGAATCTGCCACTATGAGTCTCAAATGATGATTTTTCACTCACAAATGACAAGTTCTTTGTGTCAAATTCATGTAAATATTTTTAATATGTTTCAAAGAGTCTAGTTTTCACTCAACTGAAATAACTGATAAGTATATATGGGGTGGTTGTGGCTCAGGTGGAAGAGCGGGCTGGCATAATTGTAGGGTTGGCAGTTCGATTCCCGGCCCGCATGACTCCAAATACCGAAGTGCCCTAGGGCAAGACTCTGAACCCCAAGTTGCTCCGGATGGCAAGTTAGTGCCTTGCATGGCAGCTCAGCTATCATTGGAGTGTGAATGGGTGAATGAGACACAGTGTAAAGAGCTTTGGATAAAAGCGCTACATAAGTGTGCCATTTATATATTATATATATATATATATATATATATATATATATATATATATATATATATATATATATATATACACGCTCACACACACACACACACACACATACACATAAACACACACACACACACACACACACACGTTAAACTGCAAATGTACAAATTCTCACAATTATTTCACAATTATTAAGTTATGTTACACAGATGTATTGTGGACAGTATAGTATAGGCTATAATATTCGTAAGTGTTACTGTAATAAATGTAAATATAAGTAACTGAAATTACAGACTAATTTAAATATCTATATTTTGTACAGAATAACAAAGACACATAATTAAACTGGATTTATGATTGTTACTTCTTACTTTCTTAGTGAACAAACAAGTTACAGATGATCATGAACATCTATTATTTATTCAGCCTCACCTGACTTGAATTAATAAAAAGTCTTTGATCAAAATGTAGATGTTTTATTATCCTCAAGTCAGGACTTCTTTTCTCTCACTTGGCCCATAATTTTCTTCTTTGGTGATCCTTAAAGCTTACCATCCCCTATTAAAAGAAAGATCAGTAGTGTATTGTTAATGTCAGTCTATGAAGTTTAAATTAGTCTGAATCTTGTCATGGAAATAATTTGAGAAATCTCTTCTTGAATCACTTAAACTGAAAACATTTCATTTTAATATGGAATTTCCACATATACTGGAACAATTCTTTCTATTGTGGGTGTGTAAGGGTTAAAGTTACCATTATTCAGATTTTAGTCATCACAGCTACTCTGCTACTCTGCTATGATTATGAAAAAACTTGTGAAGACATTTCTGCACAAACGTTTTTCCCCCACACTTCTTATGTCACACAGGATAGAATATATAAACACAGAAAGGTCAACTGAGTGTAGCACTACATAAATTGAAGTTTTTGAGCTGTGAAATGAAACTTTGAGCGATGTGGTTTCCACAGCAGAGAATGTAAATCAAGCAACAATGTTAAAACCAAAAGAGCTTATATGCAATGTACATTATTAAAATGCATCATACTAATGTAAATACAGTTTCTTTTAAAAATATATATTTTAACATTTTACAATTCAGGTTTTTTGCTTCTCTCCCCGTTAGAAGCAATGTCAGTAATTCTATTTTTTTCCTAATAGAAATACCACTACAAACCTTCAGCAAACCATAAAAACCACTACCATTTCCACTTTTGGTCCTTAATGGTACCCATTACTCAGAACATGCCAGCAATAGAAGGCAACAAATTACCATTACAGTTTCTATTAAAACAAATACAATTCTCATTAAAACCATTAAACCATTACAAATTCTGTGAGATTTCTAGTGGGTTTTTTCAGCAGGGCTGTGTGCCATCACCATAATTTAACTTGGAAAATTCTACACTTATTTCACCAAATTATACTAAAGAGTGGATTTTGATTAGATGCACCATCTCTGCCATGTACTCATTCATGATCATGATTGATTTGTTGGGATACTGAATACAAATTTAGTATACATTAAATTCAATTAAATCATTGCTTGGTGCCTCATGTTGTCCCATGTTAATTCTAGCACTATGAATAACAATGAAAGCCTACTTGACAATGAAAGCAATTCAATGTTATGAAATAAAATTGCCAGAATTATAAAAAACACATTAATACAAAACACTTACCCCCACACATGCAAAACAGAGTAGAGCTTTACTCAGACTTAGACTTAAGAATCCAATTAAGACAGACAAGGGGCTCACGTCCACTGGCAGAACCAGACTGACCATAGACGAGTTCAACTCAGTGGAATGATGAACAAACTTGCTGGTGACATCCAGGGTTGGTGTTTCCTCAGTAACACTCTCTATATTGATTTAAAAAGGACAAAATGAACGAAATGTTTAAAATTCTGATAAATTAGAGGGTTTAAGGTCTTGCTTGGGATTGGGAATGGAAAAAAACTGCAGAAATCCCAATGATTTGATTGAAGTTCTACTAGATAATGTTACGGATTGAGGGTGGTGTCCTAACTAAATTCCAGTAGGCCATAGGCAACTTGCTATGAATGACTTGTTGTATGCACAAAACAACAACAATATGAATAACAACAACATTTATTTAAATACCACAATTAAAAACAAATCATTTTGACCAAACCACTTACATGCCATACAAAACAAATGCAAAACAAACAATATAGTTAAACACACCAAATACAGTCAAAAGCAATAGAAAAGAGGTAAGTCTTCAAATAAGATTTAAAACAATCAAAAAAGTTAAATATGTAAGCTACTCTGTTGTGATTGTGGCAGGAAAAGAAATAGACAGAAGCTTCAGATACTTAGACCTTGTAATGGGAAGAGTAAGTGCCTATACAATGTTGGACTGAAGAGTGGTCATGAGAGAGATTAGATCTGATAAACAAATCTGATCAATCTAAAACATTCATGTCCATACTTAATTTATTGTAGAATAAAAGCATGTTTTCCACTTCCCCATCAACAGAGTGATGTACCCTTCTCTTTTGGTTAAATTTGGCACTCAGGGTGTTAGAGCCCCTTTAAGTACCTGCAATGCCATGGTTTGTGCATACTCATTTGGAGCATAGGCTGCTGCGTGAAAAGAACCAACAGCAGATGATAAGCCAGAAAAAAAAACATTCTCGTCTCACATAAGGATGTATTGGGATAAACAGTCAATTATGAAAAGAATCACTTGACACTGGAACTTTGAATTGAAAAAAAAACAAACAGGAATACTCCACTAATTCTAAAGAAAACCACCCTGTTTTCCAGTTCCTCACACACAGACAGTTACATACATTTTCAAAAGCCATTCACATTCATAAGTTACCTGTTACATTCAGTATGACAAATGACTCGTTATTTCTGTGTCCAACTTTTCCAGCCAGGTAACATTTGTACATCCCTCCTTGTGAAAAGTTAACCTTCTGCAGGACTAGAGAACCATCTTCTGTAAGGGACACATCTGTACGATTCTCATAGTTCTTATATGGCTGTGGTTTGCTTTGCCTGGTTGAATTTCTAATAATGCCCTCTTTGATTGGGGAAAACTAAAGAAAAAGAAAGAAAAAAATATTTTTATTTGGTAAAAATCCATCCATCTATTTTCTGTACTGCATTTCCTACGCAGGGATCCTGGAACCTATCCCAGGGAATCAGGGTATAAGGTGGGGGGCAACCTAGAGCAGGTTGCCAATCACACACACACACACACACACACACACACAGACAGACATTCATTCATGCACTTCAGACAATTTGGATATGCCAATCAGCCCATAACATATTTGTTTGGACTGGAGGAGGAAACCCAGAGAAAATAAATTCCCCCGCTCAAGGGGAGAACATGCACACAATGTGCACACAGGATGCAGGCAATTATTGAACCCCCAACTCTGGAGGTGCAAGGCAAACATGTTAACCACTAAGCCCCCTATATGGTAAAATATCTAACATTTCCATCTGCTTAAGAAAGGGTTTTTTTTTTTTGAAGCATGCAAATATTTCTTCTTTGATGCCTGAAACAGAAAAACATCAGGGTACATGTGTATCACTCACACAGACAACTTAAGTTATAAATGATAAATTATTTATATATATACAATTCTACATATATTTATTATATTGCTACATTATATTTGTATATATGCAGTATATCTTTATATATGTATAATATGTAATTACACTTATATACTTACTCTATGCTAAAATGACCTGATAAAATGGGAAATGGGGTTTATAGGTCTATTCAAAACAGGTGATAATATTGCATTGTACCTTGTACCAGGTGAGGGACGTGTAATGTTTACTGTAAGACAGTGCAGGACAGGGCAAGGTGGCGTTAGTGTTGTATTCTGATTGGACTGTGACAGTTGCTTCTTCACTGGCGGAACACAGAGCTGTATATATGGCCAGGCACAAGGCTGGAGAAACAGTGACAAAACTCCCTTACTGTTCACTTCCATTTAGTTATCTGCAGCTAAAATAAAACTTTAATATATAAAAGCCACAAGCAAAATAAAATAAATAAATAAATAAATACCTCACACAATAGACAGACTTTATATTTCACAAGCATACATTTATATCAGTTTTTTCATAACAGTGCACATAGGAAAATGTTGACCACAACCCTGTTTCACTGCTACTTACATCTAGCCTGTGTCGTTTGATGTGTTCTCTTTTATTTAAACGGTTATCCCTTTCTGAGAAATGCAGTTTATAAATAATGAAACCAGTCCAAATAGACACAGTTCCCTAAAGTGCTTTTACAGCATCCCAGTCATGCATTCTATTGCATGGATTCTTGTTAAAGAATTGTGATTTATGCCTTTCCATTATGAGAGCCATTAGTACACCTCAGTAACTACCTGAATCACAGACTTAGTCTTTACTGTGCAAATACTGGATACATCTTAACATTAACAAAATACATGGATTTTTTAAAAACAGTCTTTAAATGTCCTTAAATAAACACAGAATAAAAATGTCAAACCTAACATAGAGAATCACTTTCATTGTCTTGTCCATGACTCACGTAAGCATATGAAGCTATGATTAGACATGATCATGAAACTTTTGAATGTCCTTAAGCTATAAATACTTTTTAAATATTAATTGTAGCCTTCAGACTTGATATGTAAGGAAAAAAAAGTAGAATGAGAGTAATTGCTTACCCAGTATTCTATAAAGTGTGCAATTCTTCATATTTCACCAACGGTTAATCCTACTTTGTCAAGTTCAGATCAGACACCAAGTGAGGAAGTGAGAGGTGTGTAAGGAGGGGAAAGTATGGTAAGCTGATGTGTTAGCAATATGTATTTTGCACTGTGCAGTTCTTGTAGGAGTCGAGTAGCTTTATTTTTAACATTTGAATAACACCATAAAGGAAAAAAGCATGACAAAATGTCGGTTCATGTAACAAAAACACATAAACAGCTTGTTCTGGTTTTCCATCATCAAGTTTTCTGCACCTCATTTCAAATTTGAAAGCTGTTACACTGAAATAACAAGTGTTAGGACGAGAAAAATGTTCAGTTTAGAATGATTATAATGATTGTTGTTGTTGTTGTTATTGTTAATATTAATATTATTATTATTGATGCTTCTACTATTATTACTACTACTACTACTATTACTACTACTACTACTACTATTACTACTACTACTACTACTACTACTACTAATAATAATAATAATAATAATAATCATAATAATAATCATAATAATAATAATGGTACCCTTACGTCAGTGTGCCCTAACATATCATGACAATATGTAAATCCTTCAATTCAATTCAATTTTATTTATATAGCACTTTTAACAATGGAATTCCAGAAGACAGGTACAGTATAAACACAATATGTTTTTTATAGAACTATATACAGTAAACAGTATAAGCCATGAAGTACACTTGATTAATAAAATAATTTGCTATGTACAATAATAATACATATATAATAACAACTTATCATATTCTATAATGCTATAGACTGTAAGGTTGAGCTGATATATAATAATAAAAAGTTAATGGAAAGTTTCTTTAAACTCATTATCACATGTTTACATATATTCCATATCCTGTTTTGCCTTTTTATTCTGCATTATCTTTTTACAGCTGAGGTAAACAATCCCCATATTACCAGCAGCAAGCAAAATTGAGATCGCAAGAATTACAGGAACATTAAACAAACTCAGCTTGGTCTTCTCACTTGGAATGGTCTTAATTTGGTGATGAGGTCTGGAGCAACCAGATTCTAAAATACAAAAACACACAAACACATTTAAACATTGCATTCTTCACAAATCCATGTTATCATAGTATGTCCTTCTTAATTTAGGAATAATTAATGCCTTGCATGGCAGCTCTACCATTGGTGTGGGAGTGTGTGAATGGGTGAATGAGAAAAGTGTAAAGCGCTTTGGATAAAAGCGCTATACACTGTGTGTGTGAATGGGTGAATGAGACACAGTGTAAAGCGCTTTGGATAAAAAGCACTATACAAGTGTGCCATTAATATTATTTTATTTATAGTTCATGCCTCCACAGTTGCTGGATTTTTCTAATATCTTAGGGGGACAAGGTGGCTTAGTGGTTAGCAGATTTGCCTCCATCTTGTGTTCATGGAGTTTGCATGTTGCTTCACTGGATTCCTCCAGGCACTCTGGCCCTCTCCACCAAAGACATGCACAGTAGGCTGACTGGCATTTTCACCTAATTGTCTGTGATGTGTGAATGTGGGGATTGTGGGATTGTGGCCTGTAATGGTTTGGCACCCCATCCATGTTATAGGCTTCATACTCTCCCACAACCCTAGGATAAGCGTTCTGGAAAATGGATGGATGGATACTGGCCTCAGGTTGCATTTCATTTTTTTTTTTTCAATGTTTATAACCCAAAACATTAATTGCTGCATGGCACATTATGCTTACATCAAACTGTCTAACAGTGGCCCTGGACTTAATATTGCTTCTTGCTCAAACAGATACTGGTCAAGAAACAGATTGGTTCAAGGTCATAATTGTGTGTAACTGCATACTTATTAAATAGTGCTTAAGTTTGTAGTTATGACAGTGGTGTTAATAATTCAACATTAAATCCTCAATAACTCAGCTCTGAATCCCTGTGTGTCTATTTTTACAACTTACAATTTAAATAAATGTAACACCATTATGCTAGTTGATGCTAGCAGGCAAGCTACTCTTGTGATTAACAGTTGTCTAACAAGTAAAGAAAACATTCTGTCTTCACCAAAACATTAAGCCATGTTTAGGGTAATCCTAATGTTAGAACATGTTCAGTGGATTATGGTAAATTTGTATGCTTCTGTATTCCTAAATAGGATCTGTTATTCTATAACAGCTATCCTCCTAAACGAGAACTGTAGTTGTCATGGTTACTAAAGAGACACAATTTTACAGCTATTTCTGTAATATGGCCCCAGTTTTGCAGGATGTTAATTGGAGATCATAAAGTTTCCTAACATGTTCGCTATGTTACCCTTGTATTTTCCCATGTACCTTAATTATTTTCAACTTCTACACATTTGTCACTTTTTATGCTTCAGTCTGCAGTCCTGGTGGTGGCTGTGTGGTTTAAGTTTCCTATTTGTGCATGGTTAGAGACATGAGTTATGATTTTTGATTTCAGGGTGAAACCTAGTTCCAGGAACGAGCAGCCAAAAAAAAAAAACCCTTAACATCTGAATAGAATAAGATGCCAAAGATAAAGTTCAACACCTTTAACAATGCATCAAAATGTAAAAGAAACCACTAAATAACTAGTTAAATGGCACTCTTGGTATTTATATATTACTGCTACTTGATTTTAAATAGATCTTCTGATGTATGTAATAAGTGTAAATAATGTAAATATTAAATTAAATATTAAAGTCTCCTATTTTTTGTCCCCTACTTATATTTCTGTCACTAACCTGTTACACAGAAACCATGGAAAGGAAGCAGCAGATTTAACAGGAAGCATAATTTATTCTAGATCTGGGGCAGTGGTGGTTTAGAGGTTAAGGCACTGGCCTATTGATCGTAAGGTTCAAGCCCCAGCACTGCCAAGCTGCCACTGTTGAGTCCTTGAGCAAGGCCTTTAACTCTCTGCTCCAGGGACGCTGTATCATGGCTGACCCTGCGCTCTAACCTCCTGCTTCCTGACAGGCTGGGGTATGCGAAGAAAACAATTTCACAGTGCATATAGCATAAACTATATGTGACCAATAAAGACTCATTGTGTAATTTATTTTATTTGAAATGTTTGATAATGTTCCCTGACTGTAGAAAGAAAGCTGTATAATTATGTCACCTTCAGCATCAAATCATATATCACCTAGACTTAAAATTGAACTATGCTTATTTTTGGTTCAGGAGCACATGTTTGGAACGGATGTGTTCAGTTGTACTAATGATCATTCCAAGGATAATAATGATAACAGTTTGGTGAAATGTGGAACTGTGGATGTGTAATATTACCTAATGGATAGTACTCGTAGTCACCATCCTGGATGTAATGCCCCACCGGAGGCCACAGAGTGCAGCGGTAATGGCCACAGTCCGTCTGCACAGCCTCCGGGAGTAGCAAAGAGTAATCATCTTCCACTTCATAGGACTGGTTAGCAAATTTATAGAGGACAGTTTCCTGCGTAAGCAGGTCTTTCATTACAAGACCGGTTAACACTTCAGACCCCACTTCCACCTATAAAAAAATGTAATAAAATATAAAAATTTAAAAAAGAAAAAGGCTTAAGACCTGTTCACTACAGGATGATTTTCGCAACACAAAAACGCTACATTTAAGACCACAGTGGCTATCATTGAGAGTGGGCACACCTAGGCGTGAAACACGTGGCGTAAAAGCGGCAAATTTTTAACGCACAGGGGTTAAGTTTTACTTTGATGCATCAAAAAACTTTGATCAGCCATGATGAGCCGGAGGGGTGGGTTGTGGGTTCAATTTTGTTTTCCTTTGTATAAAAAGAAAAAAACCTGTGAATATTTACTGCTGTTGCTCAATTTGTTTTTATTTTTGGGAAAGGGTGGGGAGGACAGAACAGAAAAGGCGATTTAGATAGGCTTAGCAGAAATGTTCAACAGAAATGTTTAGCAGAAAGATTATTAGAAATGTTAGCAGAAATGATTCATCAGAAGGTCAGCAAAAATATTCAATAAAAATGAAACGTTCAGTAGAAATGTATAAATTTTCTGTATAAATGTATAAATGTTCTGTAGAATTGTTCTGTAAAAATGTATAAATGTTCTGTAGAAACGTTCAGCAGAAATGTTCAATAAAAATGAAACTTTAAAAAAAAAGATCAGTCAAAAACTGGCCGACCGAAGAGATTCTCGCTTTTGTTCACATGCCCGGAGCCACTGAAGTTACGTAAGAGTATGACTTGATGGCGCTTAAGTACAAAACTATCTTACTGATGATGAAGCCGAAAAAGAAGAAGAAGATGCAATAAAAACACCAGATACAAAATGACACACTAAATATTATATAAGTGTATTTATTGTGTTGCGGCAATTTTCATGACAACACTGACATGCAAGCATATGTTCTAAATGATACATTTAATTCTTTCAGTGTTGCTTTATACACTAAGTAGCACTGCACCTGGCATGCATATGTATATATATTAATATATATTTAATTTATTTATATATATATATATATATATATATATATATATATATATATATATATATATATATATATATATATATATATATATATATATAAAAGTGTCTCTTTCCAATAGCTGTTCAGTTTGGTTTTTTGGTTTTTGTTATTTTGGCCTAGTTTCAGGTTTAGTGTGGCCTTTGAGATGTAGTAGGCTGGAAATTTAGCTGAAAAACCACCAACATTGCTTAATGATAAATCCATGCTAACAGCAGTTCTGTGTGCACCTCACACCCTTGCAGCAGGAAGCACAGCTGCTGCATCAGACATAATTGAACAAAAGTGTCGCTAAAACCATTCGAAATGAGCTGCGAGTTGCTGGATTGGAATTATTGGGGAGATTCAAATAATCATACATGCTCTAGAGTTCAGTTAACTCAACTCCATTTTCTGGGTCTATGCAGAACAAAGAGTGCCATGGTGAGGATTTTTGTAAGCCTAAAATGGTTTATAAACAAAATTGAATTGAATGTTGTTGTTGTTGTTCTTGTTGTTTGGTTGGTCTCTGAAGCTGCTGTGAGACTTCAGTGTTTTTTCTATATTGAAAGGAACCAAATTGCAATTGCTTAGTCAAGCTGAGTCAAGTGAATGAGCTGTTCAGACTCATCATGACAGGCATGATTATGTGCAGATCATTATATGGAATCATTTTTAAAAGGATTATCTAAACATTATTATCATACAGTGTAAAATATAAGAACATATTTTACAGAGTTAATTTTGTTTTAAGTATTTGTTGACTACAATAAAGAGCATTGTGCAGGTAAGCCCAATTAAATTGTAGAGTTATCTAGTGGCAAAGTTCAGTTCCATTCCTAATCTAATCCAATAAACTGCTCTATAAAGTTTTTAGAGTATTTATATAATGTTGGATTATTTGTAATGTCAAATACCTATTAACAAATAAAGGTGTGTAACCTATGGCTATGTGCATGGAGCTAAAATGTTGTGTACTACACCAATTCAGCTTATTTCTTGCCACAAAGTTCATGTAATTATATGAAACCATGCATCTCACTTTTGCGTGAATGTTAAAAGAATATAAATTACATAAACACATTTACAATCATTTCGGCATAAGTGCTTGCATTACATACAGTTGTGGATAATTAGGTACATACTAAATCATATTTACATTTACATTTACATTTATTCACTTTGCAGACGCTTTTATCCAAAGCGACTTACAAATAAGCAAAGTGATATATCAAGCAGAGAACAATACGAGTAGTGCTACTATACAAGATCCATTAATTGAATACCAGAGGAAGCAAAGTGCACAGAGTAGAGGTGTACGTGCGTTAAGTGGTAAGTGTGAAGGTTCTGGAAAGGGACCTTACGCCACGCTGAGTGGGAACTACTAAACGTCAGTCGCTAGTCGATCGCAGATTGTGAGAGGGAACGTAGGCCTTCAGGAGAGAGTTGAGGTAGGAGGGTGCTGTTCCTGACAAGGTCTTGTAGGTGAGCGTCAAGGCATTGAACTTGATGCGGGCAGCTACAGGAAGCCAGTGGAGGGAGATGAAGAGGGGTGTGACATGGGTTGTCTTGGGCAGGTTGAAGACAATGATGCAGCATTCTGAATCATCTGAAGGGGCTTGATGGAGCTGGCTGGGAGGCCTGAAAGTAGTCCAGTTGCAGTAGTCCAGTTTAGAGATGATAAGAGCCTGGACTAGTATCTGTGTAGCCTATTTGGCTATTTATGACACATGCCGAACTTTTATCAAATCTGTTCACTGTTTTAAGTGTGTAATTAGTTACATCACATTTAAAATGATACATTAATCCGAACTGGCAAGTATAACCTGAATCAAACTTTAATTTAAAATATTATAAACAAAACGTCATGACTTTTTTTTTTTTGCTCAGTCTGGAGTCAAGCACTTATGTCAGAGGTTAAGTCCGCCTGCACCGCCCTGTGGCTCGCGCATATCAGTTGTGCTGCACTGCTCTTCTGTGGTTCTCGCGCATATCAGCTCTTCAGTGGTTTTACTCAGTGGTTCTCGCGCATATCAGCTCTTCAGTGGTTTTACTCAGTGGTTCTCGCGCATATCAGCTCTTCAGTGGTTTTACTCAGTGGTTCTCGCGCATATCAGCTCTTCAGTGCTTCTACCCAGTGGCTCGCGCCGGTATTTGGTTCGCTCCCCGCGGTTCTTCCGGATAGTTCAATTTTGACCAGTTTTTGAATTGTTTGGCTTCCCATAGCCGAGCAAACGCAGACTTGACGTTTCCCTTGCGCGCATAAAGTGTATACAGGCTCCTGTTGCAGCCTACATGAGTGTATTTAATGCAAGCATTTACATTATGTCTTCTTTATAAAACTACATGCTCTCACCGATTCTTCGTAACGCGGATCATTTTTAAACCGTTTGTAAGTACGCTACATGCTGTGTGTGCTTCCTGGTGTTCAGGGTGACGTATGTCTTTGTTATGATTCGATAGGAATCCTGTTAGTTAAGCTGCTGTTGTGTCTCTTTGCTACTAACATGTTTATTACCTTATACCAGGTGACTCTCCTGTACTGAACTTCTGATTCACGTTTCGCTTGGCATGGGATTGTAATGAAGCTCTGCTCATCCCGTACCGATATGGACAGCTCAAGCAGATTAACAACTGAGAATAAAGAAAGAAATTCTGTCAATGCATTCAAACGATACACTTTATTCAATGCTTTAAATTCATTATAGCACCGAATATATGTTTCCGGTTCTTTGAGTCTACACTTGGTTGTTGGTTGGTTTGTGTTTGTTTTTATGTATTAATTGTATATTATTTTTGCTCTTTTACTTTCGCTTTCATTGTTTACATTCTGTCCATAATGGAAATCCCCATTTTTTCCTCAACCCATCTCTTTAACTAGAAATGCACTTACAAATAGCAATGCTCAGTCGCATTTTTTTCCAGTGTGGTGATTGTTTTGTTCTTGCTGTTGTTGTAGTTTCAGTTCAGGGTTTATTTTTCAGTTCAGCAGCTCCTGCACTTCTGCACCACTAGTTCCTGCACGCACTTTAAATAGGCGTCTGCTGCTGAAACTACACTATTTAGAAAGGCTGACAAATTAAAGGTACCAATAAAAACTATATACAAATATATATTTATTTAACATATATAAAATATTAATCAAATAGAAAATAAATATAAATAATAGGCCTATATATAAAAAAGAAAAAAAAATATTTCATAGCATTGGCCAGCTTTCCACATCTGGTATGCAGCTGTAGCAGATCATATGGGGTTTCCATTCACATTCCATTGATAACTGTAATGTGCAGATAAGAACTAAGAAAACATTCATGTACAGCCAGCAATTCGAAAAATGTGGGGGAATAGTAAATGAAGTGTTGCAAAAAGTTGTTGTTGTTGTTGTTGGTGGTGGTGTTGCATTGTGCTGTTTAAGTGTTCCCTTTATTTTTTTTGAGCAGTATATTACTATATATGCAATATGTACTGCCATAACAAAACCATTATAAAGTTAGTTGAAATCAAATGTTTATAATAACCCTTGTGTGTCAATTAAAAAAAAAAAGTTACACCTAGGCTTTGAAAGAAAGAAATGATATTGTACTGGAAATCAAAAATTCCAACCCATGTGGAGAGCTTTGAAGGTTTTTGCCATTATGTACAGAAACTGGCGTTTAAAGGGTTCACATTCTGAAAAAGAATGAATGTTTGGTAATTATGATCAGATCTGATGCTGGTAAAAAAAAATGTATGTATATATATATATATATATATATATATATATATATATATATATATATATATATATATATATATATATATATATATACAATATCATTTCTTTCTTTCAAACTGTTCAGATACATAAAAGTTGCAGTACACACATACAAACCACAACTCTGGTATCCACAAAAACACACCCACACAATTATAACTGCATCATTTATTCAGTTGGTTTTCAATGCTCTATAAAACAATAGAATCAGAAAAAAGAAAGAGCATGTCTTGTCAGGGGCTAAACCTGAGAAAAGAGTACAAATTTCAGAATTTATAAAATAATACAATCTATAATTTTTTGAAACCTTGTCAACAAAATAAAAGCCAAATATTATATATTGCCATGCAATATTAACACATACAGTGCATCCGGAAAGTATTCACAGTGCTTCACTTTTTCCACGTTTTGTTATGTTACAGCTTTATTCCAAAATTGATTAAATTCATTATTTTCCTCAAAATTCTACAAACAATACCCCATAATGACAATGTGAAAGAAGTTTGTTTTAAATTTTTACAAATTTATTTTAAAAAACAAAACAAAACAAAAAAGTGTATAGCACTTGTATGGTCTGATACAACTTGTTGCCTCCATTTTTTTAAAATCTCATTAAAACAGTAAAAGAGTGAATGTAAAACAGAATTGCCCCTGGCTTTAAAGTGAGATAAAGCTGAGTCATCATAAGCATAACACCGGTAAGATATATTGTGTTTTTGAAAAATATGTGCAAAGGAAGCACATACAAAGAAAATAAAACTGTGACCAGTATAGAGTCTTGTGGAACTCCACTGGTAATGGATGCAGGGAAGGAAGAAACATTACCCAATTCTACAGAGAACGTTCTCCCTTTAAGATAAGTGGAAAACCATTCAAGTGCAGTCCGTTGAATTCCTGCCCACTCTTTCAAACACTCTAGCAAAATTTAATGTCAAAGGTGACATTAAGATCAAGAAGGACTACAGTTGCACACTTTCCTGATTCAACCGCTAGCAACAGGTCATTAGACATTGAAGGAGAGCAGACTCTGTGCTATGTTGTGACATAAATCCAAACTGCAATTTATCCAAAATACCATTTCCATAAAAAAAAAAAAAGAGCCGATAGTAAACAACCTTCTCTTGGATTTTCGATAAAAAGGACAGTTTAGAAATTGGTCAATGATTATTTTGTTCTGTCAGATCCAGATTGGGCTTTTTCAAAAAGAGGTTGCACCACAGCATGTTTAAACAGGATGGCACAGTACCACTTAACACACTGCAGTTTAATATCGACAGTAGACTTAAATCAACAACATCCATAACTTAGATAAGGAGGCGAGGAGCTATAATGTCTAAAGAACATTGTGCAGGCATCATTTTCTGGACTAAATCTACTAAGCAAGAGAATGATACAGGTTAAAACTCACATAATAATCTAAATCATTCTAACTGAAAAATAATGTAGTCAAATCTACAAAACTGTGAAATACTGATGAAATATGTTCGAATTTCCCAACCAATAACCTTTACATAAAATAATTTAGTCCACTGTCTGATTTGTGATTTAGTTCGATGAGCCTAGCTGAGTTGCCGATTCACAAGAAAATATAAAATCATAAAACATAAATCAGGATTTCAAAAATAGCATGCTAAAAGTAAAGAGAGGCAAGACGTAGTGAAAGGGACAAGAGGATAACGAGCATCTTCAGTAGCCACTTTATCCTGGTCTGGGTTTTATTTGGAGCACAAGGTAGGATAATTTATACTGGATGGGACACCAGTCTATCACAGAGCACCATTCACATATATTCACATACTCATTCACACCTAGGGGTAATTCATCTTAGCCAATCTGCCTACCTGCATATATTTGGACACTGGGAGGAAACCTAGAGAATCTGGAGAAAACCCTTGTAAACACAGGGAAAGCATGTGAAACTCCACACAGATATTACCTAAGCTCAATACTGAATGCAGAACCCTGGGACTGTGAGGCAGACTAATATTTTTTTAAAGAAATTCATAAATTCATAACTCAGCTGTAAACTTTCCCAACCGCTTGTATTCTGGGTCAGGATGGTGAGCTGTTTGTTTGCCAAGCCTCCAGTGGAGTAGGCTGATGGGCAATGATCAGTTCCCCAACTGTCTGAGACCAAAGCATCTTTAACAAGCATTTGCAGAGTCTTTCCCTTACAGCAGCATAATAGCAATGAACAAACCTCACAGGCTACGTAAACACTGCCAACTATTTATTATCCTGCCTCTAACACTGCTGGTTAGAGCAGCACGTAAAAAATGTAAGCTAATGTGTCAGATTTTGTAGCAGTAAAATAAATAACCAGAAGCTTCAGCTACTTAGACCTTGTAATGGGAAGAGTAAGTGCCTATACAATGTTGGACTGAACAGTGGTTGTGAGAGTGATTAGATCTGATCAACAAATCTGATCAATCTAAAACATTCATGTCCATATTTCATTCAATGTAGAATAAAAGCATGTTTTCCACTTCCCCATCAACAGAGTGGTGTACCCTTCTCTTTTGGTTAAATTTGGCACTCAGGGTGTTAGAGCCCCTTTAAGTACCTGCAATGCCATGGTTTGTGCATACTCATTTGGAGCATAGGCTGCTGCGTGAAAAGAACCAACAGCAGATGATAAGCCAGAAAAAAAACATCCTCACATAAGGATGTATTGGGATAAACAGTCAATCATGAAAAGAGTCACTTGACACTGGAACTTTGAATTGAAAAAAAAACTGTTAACTGTTAAGGTAACAAACAGGAATACTCCACTAATTCTAAAGAAAACCACCCTGTTTTCCAGTTCCTCACACACAGACAGTTACATACATTTTCAAAAGCCATTCACATTCATAAGTTACCTGTTACATTCAGTATGACAAATGACTCGTTATTTCTGTGTCCAACTTTTCCAGCCAGGTAACATTTGTACATCCCTCCTTGTGAAAAGTTAACCTTCTGCAGGACTAGAGAACCATCTTCTGTAAGGGACACATCTGTACGATTCTCATAGTTCTTATATGGCTGTGGTTTGCTTTGCCTGGTTGAATTTCTAATAATGCCCTCTTTGTTCGGGGAAAACTAAAGAAAAAGGAAGAAAAAAAATACTTTTATTTGGTAAAAATCCATCCATCTATTTTCTGTACTGCATTTCCTACGCAGGGATCCTGGAGCCTATCCCAGGGAATCAGGGCATAAGGTGGGGGGGCAACATAGAACAGGTTGCCAATCCATCACAGGGCACAATCACACACACACACACACACACACACACACACACACACACACACACACACACACACACACACACACACACACACACACACACACTCATTCATACACTCATTCATGCACTTTAGACAATTTGGAAATGCCAATCAGCCCATAACGTATTTGTTTGGACTGGAGGAGGAACCCCAGAGAAAATAAATTCCCCAGCGCAAGGGGAGAACATGCAAACTTTCCCCTTGAACAGTGTCCTCTAAGCGCAAATGCGCGAGCACCTGCATTTCCGTTGTGGACAGGAGTGACATTTCAACACATGCATCAACACGTGTATTTGTTTATGTTTATGTTATGTCTCCTCCCCGTTCTGTCATGGTGCTGTCACGTGTTCTGTATTGCCCTCAGCTGTTTACGATTACGAGGCTGATTCATGCCGGCATATATACCGCATGTCTCCCCACACTCAATGCGGAAGATTAATGTAGAGTAGTTTAGACTTAGTTTGATTTAGATGATAGTTTCCATAGTCATGTTCATGTCATTTTTCATAGTCATATTTTCAGTTTAGGTCATGTTTTATGTTTAGGTTCATTAGCTTAGTTTTTACTGGTTTCTCCGCTACCAGTCCCTCGCTGTTGTTTTGTTTCATGTTTGGTATCTCAACCCTGTATTCCCGTGACCATGACCTTGATCTCTGCCTTGCCCTGTGTTTGCCTGTTTGCCCATCACCGGACCTCTTGCATGTTTTGGATTACGTTTTTGGATCACGCTTTGGATTTGTCTGCCTGTCTCTCTTAAATAAAACTGTTGTTCTTTACTGCGCTTGCTTCCGTCCTATCTCTGCTCCATCACGATTCGTGATACAAACAATGCGCACACAGGATGCAGGCCATTATTGAACCCCCCACTCTGGAGGTGCAAGGCATACATGTTTACCACTAAGCCCCCTATATGGTAAAATATCTAACATTTCCATCTGCTTATGAAAGGGTTTTTTTTTTTGAAGCATGCAAATATTTCTTCTTTGATGCCTGAAACAGAAAAACATCAGGGTACATGTTTATCACTCACACAGACAACTTAAGTTATAAATGATAAATTATTTATATATATACAATTCTACATATATTTATTATATTGCTACATTATATTTGTATATATGCAGTATATCTTTATATATGTATAATATGTAATTACACTTATATACTTACTCTATGCTAAAATCACCTGATAAAATGGGAAATGGGGTTTATAGGTCTATTCAAAACAGGTGATAATATTGCATTGTACCTTGTACCAGGTGAGGGACGTGTAATGTTTACTGTAAGACAGTGCAGGACAGGGCAAGGTGGCGTTAGTGTTGTATTCTGATTGGACTGTGACAGTTGCTTCTTCACTGGCGGAACACAGAGCTGTATATATGGCCAGACACAAGAAACAGTCACAAAACTCCCTTACTGTTCACTTCCATTTAGTTATCTGCATCTAAAATAAAACTTCAATATATAAAAGCCACAAGCAAGATAAATTAAATAAATAAATACCTCACGCAATAGACAGACTTTATATTTCTCAAGCATAAATTTATATCAGTTTTTTCATAACAGTTCACGTAGGAATTTGTTGACCACAACCCTGTTTCACTGCTACTTACATCTAGCCTGTGTCGTTTGATGTGTTCTCTTGTATTTAAACGGTTATCCCTTTCTGAGAAATGCAGTTTATAAATAATGAAACCAGTCCAAATAGACACAGTTCCCTAAATGCTTTTACAGCATCCCAGTCATGGTAAATGGCGCACTTATATAGTGCTTTTATCCAAAGCCCTTTACACTGTGTCTCATTCACCCATTAACACACACACTCACACACCAATGGTAGTAGAGCTGCCATGCAAGGCGCTAACTGGTCATCAGGAGTAACTTGGGGTTCAGTGTCTTGCCCAAAGACACTTCGGCATGTGTAGTCATGTGGGCCGGGAATCGAACCACCAACCCTATGATTAGTGTACAACCCACTCTAGCACCTCAGCCACAGCCACCCCAGTCATGCCTTCTACTCCATGGATTCTTATTAAAGAATTTTGATTTGTGACTTTCCATTATGAGAGCCATTAGTACACCTCAATAACTACCTGAATCACAGACTTAGTCTTTACTTTGCAAATATTGCATACATCTTAACATTAACAAACCGGAATACTCCACTAATTCTAAAGAAAACCACCCTGTTTTCCAGTTCCTCACACACAGACAGTTACATACATTTTCAAAAGCCATTCACATTCATAAGTTACCTGTTACATTCAGTATGACAAATGACTCGTTATTTCTGTGTCCAAATTTTCCAGCCAGGTAACATTTGTACATCCCTCCTTGTGAAAAGTTAACCTTCTGCAGGACTAGAGAACCATCTTCTGTAAGGGACACATCTGTACGATTCTCATAGTTCTTATATGGCTGTGGTTTGCTTTGCCTGGTTGAATTTCTAATAATGCCCTCTTTGATTGGGGAAAACTAAAGAAAAAGGAAGAAAAAAATACTTTTATTTGGTAAAAATCCATCCATCTATTTTCTGTACTGCATTTCCTACGCAGGGATCCTGGAGCCTATCCCAGGGAATCAGGGTATAAGGTGGGGGGGCAACCTAGAGCAGGGTGCCAATCCATCACAGGGCACAATCACACACACACACACACACACACACACACACACACTCATTCATACACTCATTCATGCACTTTAGACAATTTGGAAATGCCAATCAGCCCATAACGTATTTGTTTGGACTGGATGAGGAAACCCAGAGAAAATAAATTCCCCCGCTCAAGGGGAGAACATGCACACAATGTGCACACAGGATGCAGGCAATTATTGAACCCCCAACTCTGGAGGTGCAAGGCAAACATGTTAACCACTAAGCTCCCTATATGGTAAAATATCTAACATTTCCATCTGCGTAAGAAAGGGTTTTTTTTTTTGAAGGATGTAAATATTTCTTCTTTGATGCCTGAAACAGAAAAACATCAGGGTACATGTGTATCACTCACACGGACAACTTAAGTTATAAATGATTAGTTATTTTAATATATATAATTATACATATATTTATTATATTGCTACATTATATTTGTATATATGCAGTATATGTTTATATATGTATAATATGTAATTACACTTATATACTTACTCTATGCTAAAATCACCTGATAAAATGGGAAATGGGGTTTATAGGTCTATTCAAAACAGGTGATAATATTGCATTGTACCTTGTACCAGGTGAGGGACGTGTAATGTTTACTGTAAGATAGTGCAGGACAGGGCAAGATGGCGTTAGTGTTGTATTCTGATTGGACTGTGACAGTTGCTTCTTCACTGGCGGAACACAGAGCTGTATATATGGCCAGGCACAAGGCTGGAGAAACAGTGACAAAACTCCCTTACTGTTCACTTCCATTTAGTTATCTGCAGCTAAAATAAAACTTCAATATATAAAAGCCACAAGCAAAATAAAATAAATAAATAAATACCTCACACAATAGAAAGACTTTATATTTCACAAGCATAAATTTATATCAGTTTTTTCATAACAGTTCACGTAGGAATTTGTTGACCACAACCCTGTTTCACTGCTACTTATCATCAAACTTTTGTATGTCCTTAAGATATAAATACTTTTTAAATATTAATTGTAGCTGTCAGACTTGATATAAAAGGTTAAAAAAAATATTAGAATGAGAATAATTGCTTACCCAGTATTCTAGAAAGTGTGCAATTCTTCATATTTCACCAACGGTTAATCCTACTTTGTCAAGTTCAGATCAGACACCAAGTGAGGAAGTGAGGGGTGTGTAAGGAGGGGAAAGTATGGTAAGCTGATGTGTTAGCAATATGTATTTTGCACTGTGCAGTTCTTGTAGGAGTCGAGTAGCTTTATTTTTAACATTTGAATAACACCATAAAGGAAAAAAGCATGACAAAATGTCGGTTCATGTAACAAAAACACATAAACAGCTTGTTCTGGTTTTCCATCAAGTTTTCTGCACCTCATTTCAAACTTGAAAGCTGTCACACTGAAATAACAATTGTTAGGACGAGAACAATGTTCAGTTTAGAATGATTATTGTTTAATTATTGTTATTATTATTATTATTATTATTGTTATTGATACTTCTATTACTACTTGTCACGGTTCTCCTGGAGCAACAGCGCGCTCTGAGCGCCGTTGTGTATGCGCGGACTGCTTCCGTGCCGCCGTCATGTCTTCGTCCTGTCGTGTCATAGGGTCATGTGTGTTTTGGAAGTGCGCACAGCTGTTAGCGGTTGCGGGCTAATTAAGTTCAGGTCTATATATACCCTGAGCCGTGCTCTACACGGCACGGTTCGACTAAAGCGACTGATGGACATATTATATGACTTAATCTCGAGAGGGCTAGAGTGCAACCCTAGTAATCCTGGTTTCTTGTCACGTTTTTGCCATAGTCTTAGTATTAGTATTAGAATTAGCAATAGCCGAGTGAGCACAGCTTAGCTCAGTGTTTTGTTCCTAGTGTTTTTGTTCGCATTTCTCACTGTTAATAAACTGCACCTTTCTCTACTGCGTTTACATCCTGCCTGCTTCCTTCACCTCACGGCACGTTACACTACTACTACTATTATTACTACTACTATTACTACTATTACTACTACTACTACTACTACTACTACTACTACTACTACTAATAATAATAATAATAATAATAATAATAATAATAATAATAATAATAATAATACAATTATAATAATAATAATGGTACCCTTACGTCAGTGTGCCCTTACATATCATGACAATATGTAAATCCTTCAATTCAATTCAATTTTATTTATATAGCACTTTTAACAATGGAATTCCAGAAGACAGGTACAGTATAAACACAATATTTTTTATAGAACTATATACAGTAAACAGTATAAACCATGAAGTACACTTGATTAATGAAATAATTTGCTATGTACAACAATAATACATATATAATAACAACTTATCATATTCTATAATGCTATAGACTGTAAGGTTGAGCTGATATATAATAATAAAAAGTTAATGGAAAGTTTCTTTAAAATCATTATCACATGTTTACATATATTCCATATCCTGTTTTGCCTTTTTATTCTGCATTATCTTTTTACAGCTGAGGTAAACAATCCCCATATTACCAGCAGCAAGCAAAATTGAGATCGCAAGAATTACAGGAACATTAAACAAACTCAGCTTGGTCTTCTCACTTGGAATGGTCTTAATTTGGTGATGAGGTCTGGAGCAACCAGATTCTAAAATACAAAAACACACAAACACATTTAAACATTGCATCTGCAGATACTGTATTAAGTTACCACTAAATAGCTACCACTTTAGGTTTTGTGATGGGTTGGTGTTATGATCTTAGTCCTAAAATTAGATATATGCAAGATAAGCTTCTTCTCTTCTTCTTCTTCTTCACAAATACATGTTATCATAGTATGTCCTTCTTAATTTAGGAATATTATATCGTACAGTATCTTATGTTTTGGGTTATAAATACATTTTTAAAAATGAAATGCAACTTGAAGCCAGTATCCATCCATTCATTTTCCAGAACGCTTATCCTAGGGTTGTGGGAGAGTATGAAGCCTATAACATGGATGGGGTGCCAAACCATTACAGGCCACAATCCCACAATCCCCACATTCACACATCACAGACAATTAGGTGAAAATGCCAGTCAGCCTACTGTGCATGTCTTTGGTGGAGAGGGCCAGAGTGCCTGGAGGAATCCAGTGAAGCAACATGCAAACTCCATGAACACAAGATGGAGGCAAATCTGCTAACCACTAAGCCACCTTGTCCCCCTAAGTGCATGTTCACGTGTAACTTTCTGTGCCCAACATAAAATAATACTTAAGCAAAATAATAGGATTTGCTGGATCAAGTGCTAATCTGTAAATTTTTGAATAACGAGGGTGAAAAGCCATGTTGACAAACAGTCTCTCCACCAAAGACATGTACAGTAGGCTGAACGGCATTTTTCACCTAATTGTCTGGTTGTCTAATTGTCTAATTGTCTGGTTGATGCTTTTTTGGTTTTTATTTTTTATTAATTTGCAAAGATTTCAAACAAACTTCTTTCAAGTTGTCATTATGGAGTATTGTTTGTAGAATTGTGAGGAAAATAATGAATTTAATCCATTTTGGAATAAGGCTGTAACATAACAAAATGTGGAAAAAGTGAAGCACTATGAATACTTTCCCGATGCACTGTAATGCATGATTTTATGCTTAAAAGTCACAAGGATTCAAGTTTGAATGGGTTTCAATGGGGACATTTTTGTCCTTATGGTCCTGAGTGCAACTATTTTGTGTAGCTAGTTTAAAATACATTTATGAAAGCAAATGTGGGTGAAATATAAAAATTCGGATAAAAATACAAATATATAATTTTTCTAAATTATACCCATAAGGATGCACAAGAGTTAATCATTTCAAGGTTGAAATTATTCATCATGATTCAGGTTGTGATGATTCCCTCGTGCAGCAGCGCACTTTGGGCGCTGGCGCGCATGCTGCTTTCGGGGCAACGTCATGTCTTTGCCCCGTCGCATGAATAGGGCTTTGTATGTATGCCATTTATAGCATGAGTGTGACTATAGTAAATCTTTGGTTCACGTTGTGTTTAGGCCATAGCCTTAGCGCTAACCACAGTCTTAGTTAGCTTAGCTTAGGAGTTATGTTGCTTGTTTCCGTTTTGGTTGTGCTGCTTATCACTTTGTGGATAAAACTCACTGTTCACCTGCGATTACATCCTGCCGGATTCCCTTACGTCACGTTCCGTGACACAGGTTGATCGGGACAGTCTTAAAAGTACAATAATATATGAATATAATGAATGCAGCCTACTCTATGCAGAGATTTTTACTTACTGGAATTTTCAGAGTGTATTGTGTTCATATCATTTTAGAGACCGAGACCAGAGACAGAGACCAATGTTGAGACTGATTTATTTTGTTCTTTATGTATGTTCGTTTTCAATCCTGGGTTATGCCGCTATATGGCAAGAAATGTTACTTACCTTTTGTGGATTTCTTCTAGATTATCTGCTCATGCTTTTTTTTTGTGGAATGCGATTTACTGAAGTTATCAATAAATGTATTACACTCACCGTGCTGGACAATGCTACAAGTAGTAAGTACAATGTTTTGAAAGCTGCTACTAATTCAACTTTCAGAGCTCCACAGGTGTGAAAAACAAGGTTAAATATAAGTGTTGCTATACCAGTTAAACAAAAAAGGCACAAACAATTGTATTTTTGCACACAGGTTGATAGTACTGTAAGCTGAAACCTTACAACATTTAAACCACAGAGTAAAATAAAGAAGAAATTCACACATCCTCATTGACATTTGAGCAGAACACTGAACTACAACATTTAAACCACAGAGTAAAATAAAGAAGAAATTCACACATCCTCATTGACATTTGAGCAGAACACTGAACTACAACATTTAAACCACAGAGTAAAATAAAGAAGAAATTCACACATCCTCATTGACATTTGAGCAGAACACTGAACTACAGTAGGTGACTCTAAAACAAACAAACACACACACACACACACACACACACACACACACATGCATGCACACACACAAACTAAGTTTTGTGCAATGTAATGATAATTCTGCTTCAGGTATTTATTATTTTACACAAAGCTATCCAGGTAGTATTTAGTTGTCAAGTATGCTGTGACATTACATGATATTTGGGAGTTTGAGTCTTATTAAACGGTCTAATCAGGTTTCCTCCTGGACGCCTTCTGGCATATTGCAAGCAGAATGCTCAGATCAATTGTTCACAGATTATTCGGATAATCCACTTTAGACACTTTACAAACAGTCAACTTACCACCTACAGTATATACTGTCAGCAACCAAATTTTCAGAAATACATAGATATAAATGAAAACTGACAAACCAAATTTTTCTCTAAATATTTTATTAATGAGAGTGGATAACTGGCTATTGGGAAAACTCATCTATTGCTCACTAGAGCAATGAAATCATGCAAATGGAAATTTGAGTATTCAGAGTACTAAGAATGAACACAACATTAGGAATAAATAACTGATTTGGTAATGAATGTTTGCTCGCTTGCTAGCAAAGCACGGCTCATTTTAGAAGTAACACACAGCAGCTAGCATAACGTTAACTTGCTTCAGCTCATTTTAGTATTTACACACAGCAGTTAGCGTAATGTTAGCTCACTCACTAGTAAACAGACAATCTTTAAATATTAAAGTAAACAATTTAGGTTAAATGAAGTGTCACTAACTTTTCTCTATTCTGCAAAAAGATGTGAGATGTGTCGTTTTAGTGAAAATAATATCAACTGCTGCACACACAGCATTACTTATGGTACTACCGTATTGATGATACGAAGTGTTTAAAAAATACAATGACAACGGTGGAATTTTGAAGCTTTAGTATTGCGATAATACTGTAGTACCGGTATACCATGCAACCCTGTGGTTTGAAAATATATGGTTGGTTAGCTTCACATGTCCTAGGGGAAGCATGTGTTAACCTTCACCTTCTCAGATTAGTAGGTATCTCACTGCTTTGATACAATGTCCATTGTTAAAATTGCTATACAAATAAAATTTAATTGGAAATTGACGTTGGCGTGTTATGGGGAGAGTTAGTTAGTGGATGGGAATTGGCAAAGAAAAATTGGAAAGAAAACCCGTGAAAAAAAGAAAAAGCACAACCTGCCTGTCATCAGCAAGTACCAAATAGTTTTTTTTAAACAGAGCAGGAAGCTGCACTTTAGCAAACTCAGCGGTGTCTTTTGTCCCTGTGTTTGCAAGAATCGTTTCTCAGTTTTCCGCTTCTGTATCTCGCTTCACTTCCTCTTTGCCTCCTGCAAACCTGAGCATAAAAACATCTGATCAGCATGCAAAACAAAAATTTGTGTAGAGGGTATGAATGTAATTGGTTGCAAGCCTTTTTTTTTCTTACAATCATATTTCATGGTGTATATGTAAGTATATATGATTCTTACATTTAATTAGACCTTTTATTCATATTATGACCACACATAGATATGACTACAATATGTATGGAATTATTACACGCCCTATGTAGAAATAAATCACCAAACATTTCCTACTATGGAAAGCATTTCATTTATAATTATTAAGAATAATTATTGCTTTATTGTGATAATAAAAAATAAATTGTGAAAAGAGACTAGATGTTCTCAGTACTCACTATGACAATTATGGTGCAGAAGATAATTTTACACAGGCTGAAAATAATAAAACCGACCATAGACCACAGACTAGAAAGTTCCACGACATCGTGAATGCACAGACCTCCAGATGTAGTCCAGGTTGGACTGACAGTCACGCACTCTGGAAATGAAAGAATGCTTTAGCTGAGATGTGTATTAGAAACACGAGAACTACTTACACAGTGACCTGCAGTTTTTAACTGCATATTTTTATAAACAAAATTTTTGAGTAAAGCTTATCGCATACTTAAATCAGTGGCATGTAAATACCATTTATAACACTAACTCATTTTTGTGACAAATGTCAAATAGTACCTAAAGAAGTAATAATGAAAACCAGAACCAAAGAGCTAAGCTCTATTGCAAACATTAAAAGCAGCTCCGACAGAAGTGCAGCTGTAATTTGGTGACATTTTCTGTCGAGGCATTTATTTCGCATATATGGAACAGCTGGATAAAACATTTTGCAAGTAATTAGGTTAACTGGCAACAGGTCAGTGACATGACTCGTTATAAAAAGTGCATCTTAGAGAGGCAGAGTCTCTCAGAAGTAATGGGATGGAATCTGGATAGAAGCATATGTTGCTCTAAAACCTGTGAATACCTTTCAGCATTGAGATGTGTTGTGGCCATGAGATAAAAAATCACCATATTTTTTTTCTTAAAATGGTACATTTCCTCATTAAATGTTTAATATGTTTTCTATTTTCTATTGTGAATAGCATGTGTTTGCTATTTATAGCATAATTTGCAAATCATTGAATCATGCAAATCATTGAATTCTGTTTTTATTTACATTTCACACAGCGTCCCAACTTTTTTGGAATTGAGGTTGTACTGTATGACAGCTGGCCCTGTTGCATTTGATCCCTTACAGAATTAATGAGCCATGAATAGAAGTATATTCAGAGTGAACATATACACACCTGAAACTTTGAGTGAGACAAACGACTCCATGTCTTTTTGGCCAACGTCTGCAGCTAAGAAGCACTGGTAAATTCCAGAGTCAATGGGCTGCACGTTTTGTAACACCAGTGTATCTTGAACTCCCAGAGATGCAGGAGAGGACTTGTTATAAAATGTCATATCATTTTGCTTCCTTTTTATGATGGCGGTCTCATTTTTGTACCAAACTACATAGCGATAAACGCTACCTTGACTGCTGACCCTACATGGCAATCTAATGTCGTCATTGCAGTTTGCTGAGATGAATGGCATACTCTGGGTCAGACCACTCCAACAGTGCAGAACAAGCACCATAGTCCCGGCTGCAATAACAACAAAACTCTTATAACACAGGAAAAATGATTATGACTGTATTTTACTTATCAGGTCATATTTATCACATATGACATGTATGAACAACATGAAGCCTAACTGATGAATAACTAATTAGATTCCACCACTCAGAATATGATTAAGATGTTTAAGTCCCATAATATTTAATGTCCCATAATTGATCAGATATGACACAATGACTAAAAGAACAATATTAAATCTAACTAATGCATGACTGATGCCCATGAATGTGAATATATTCTACATGATGGCAGTGGAATCTAATTGGTGTATACTTTTTAAAGTTGTATATATTAAATTAAAAAACAAAATATCTGACCTTCATGCACATTTGTACCCTGTTTATTACAAAATCATTGTCTTATTAAAAAATTGTCTGTCATGGACTTTTTCCATATGCTTTGCATTTTCACAGGGTCCGTGTAAATTTTTTGGCAGCAAAAAGTTGGCAAATATGTTATGAGAGAAGTGAGGCAAGGGGAAACTGCTGTGGTACATTTTTGCTTTGATTTATACCATGGTTACCATGGTTTAGGAAATGTTTTTGCAAAAGCAATGCATTCAGGAGCATGGTGTATATGTGACACTAGGTCACATATTATCAGCCTTGTACCCTAATAACATTTTACTAGTTATGAAACTGCCTCGTAAGAGAGTGGACATCTTTTTAGATTTTAAATTAGATATAAAATAGCAATTTTGAACTCAACCAGTTGAACAACCAGTCCTCATTCTGCTCCAAAATGAAAATAAAGACTTAAATTCTGTACCACAGAATGAGAGTATTAAAAGATTAAAGTTTCCTGAGGCCTCAATGACCACAACCTGTTTCACATCTACTCAAGCTTTCATGTATAGCCATTTGCATTTGGTACTGTGCATATTATGTAGGCAATGTGCTCTTTCTGCAGACCACAGCATGCCTCACCTCTGTAGCAAAACAGAAAGTAACATGGCAAGTTGCACCAATGTTATACTCCTGTAATTCTCCTGGTGCTAAGTGCAAATCTCTTTTATGAAATCTGTCCTTAATCTTCTGGGTTTTTTATTTATTTATTCATTTATTTATTTATTTATTTATTTATTTATTTTTAATATCAGGTCATTGTTTACAATAAAAACAACAATAACCACTAAATGCCACCAGATTCAGATTTTTTTCCTTTCCCTGGATGATGCTAGCTTTAGTCAACTAGAAATTCTTGCAAATGCACCTCAAGTTAAACCGAAATGATTCTGAGGTAAACTGACCCAACTGTTAATCATCATTTAAAATAATTCATAAAAGACTATTTAAAATTTTCAAATAATAAGTTTAAAAGGCCTACTATATTAATTAATTAATCAAATTGATAATGCTTAGAAACAAACAATTGCATTACTAAAATAATCCTTTTAAATGATTTATTACATTTTAGTATTTAATTATTAAACTTAGTAAGCAGTTACTGAAGATAATGAAGATGAAGAAGGTCATAAATAAAGTGTATTATGTGGCCATTTAGTGTTATAATAAAGCTATTCCTTTTGTTTACATCTTCCTCTGTTTTAAGCATATTTATTTTACCGTCACTTTATTTGTGCATGATTTTTTTGATGGTAAAGGGAAAAAAAGAGTAGGTGTATGAAGACAGCTTTGTGTCATAGTGAGAAAATTGTGAGGAATGTGTCAGTTCAAAAAACTAAAAAATAAATAAATAAATAAATAATAATAATCCAAAACAAATAGTGGGACTGGAATAGTTCAAATGGTTATACAACATTCCTAAAATTATTTTGGCCCTTGAATATTTTTTTTTTGTTGAAAAAGCATTATTTCTGTAAGGTGAGGGAAAATTGTTATTCAAAATTTGTTTATTTGTTTGAACCTCAGCCTTCCTTATGGCTAGGTAAGTTAAGTTTAAATGCATTTTTAAACACTATTGGTTCACTCATTGATTAACTGATTGTTTGTTTAAACAAATAGCAAAAGCAATAATGTAACAATATGCTTAAATAACTTTAGAAGCAATCAAAAAACAAAGGATGAATTTAGTATTGTGCAATGTTGTATATTAAATATGCACTTAAAAGAAAAGTGTCTGGTTGAATAAGTTAGTGAACTTATAAACTTACCCAATATCCCCTCATGCATTTTGAGCTCTTCTCATCAGTTAGACGAACTGAAAAAACTTTCCAGGATAATGAAAAAACTTAAAATAACTCTATTTTGTTCATCAGTCCTTACATAATTCTTTACAACCTACTGCTGTAAGATGGAAACCTAGCTATGAGACAAGTTACACAGGCATTTGTCTGTATCTGCAAGCTCTGAGGCGGTCCTTTGATTGCTGATCACTTGGTCTACATTTCAAACCACAATGTAAAGCCACTGTAGTCCCTATATGTGCCTCATCTTAAAGCACATGTATGACCAAGTTTCATTAAATAAATGAAGATGTGAGACTTTCCAGTAAGGATGTCAACATTTGCAAACAACTGTAAGCCAAAGTAATTTTATCTCTGGTTTAGTTTGGAACATAACACATTTTGACATTGGGTGAATTCAGGTAATTTGGGACTGAAATCAAACTGCAATAGTTTATTATTAATAAAATGCATACTTTCAAACATAGCATGATGCTGTCTATCACCCAGTTTGTTCTGGGAATGTGGCACAATTCGTTTGGTAAATGAAGATTACTTTGGTACATTCTAGGGAATTAAATATTTGAACTATCAAAAAAAAACATGAAGGATACAAAGATAAATGCTTTTGGATCATTGCATCTTTTGATATTTAATTTCCAATTTGACAAGGGAGGCATGAGCAATAAAGTATCCCTGATGAAATAACATCAACAAATATAAATGTCAGTGACTTCCATTACCTATTAATGACAGTTAATCAACTATTAAAAAAATTATCAATTGAAACAATAAAACTTTAATTATGCAAAGATGAAATACACAACACTAGCAGATGCAATGTTTTATTTTGTCTATTCAATAGTTAATTTCAATCATGCAGAAAGATCTACATCTAAACAATATATTCATATTTGGTTCAGTGGTTAGAATTCATTGTAAAATGATACCACAGCAGTTCAACCTTCATTTGTGTTCCTGACATTTCACAACTGCTTCTCAAATCTAGCTGAATTCAGCGCATGATTTGCGAAACAATTATTCATTAAAGATGGGTCCGTACCCACTTTATTTGACAATCTTGCGCCTCTGGATCACAACCTGTAAGTATGATTAATTATTTATGTATAGATTTTCTACCGAGTGTTCCAAATGCATAGCTTTATGTTGAATACGTGTACAGCCAGTGCACAGCTATAGGCTTCTGTTAACTGGCTAACTCATGTTATTGTCAAACTACATATAAACTTATCACTAAGAAACATCCTGTTCTTGTCATGCTTACAATGGTGGTTCACGTTGATCTTCCAATGTATCAGAATCATACTCGGGCTCAAATTCATAAGGTAAAGCCAACGACATTATTACTGAGCTGAAATCTAGATATGGTAATGGACGATACACGTGCTGTAAGAACAATCACAACAGACTGGGACATCTGACCATTCAGAGCAGAGGCTCTCTGTAAGGAGTAGTTTAGAGTGAACAGATCCCTGAGTGAGTCATTTGTGACACTGAGAGATGATGCTGCAATGTAAATTATAAGAAAATTAAAGTGTTTTTTGACCTTGGATGCATGTAAACCTATTGTATGAGACCTCTAAAACAAAATTAAGTGCTTTTGTATACCATAATAGCGACACCTTAACATTACGATTTGTTGTTGTTGTTGTTGCATCTTTTTCTGTTTTTCGTAATCACCGGCTGATTAAATGGTATGATGACAGCTAACACGGGCTCGGGCTTCCTTATGGACATATTTATTTCACAGTATGATGTCACAGCTCAGCCAGATCAGAACTCCAAGTCCCAAGATACAACGCGCGCTTCTCAGGCACGCATGCGCTCTCCATCCCCGGAGTTCTGATCCAAGACACCTGCCGCTAATCACAGTCTCACACTCAGGCACCATTACTTAGGTTTGCCAGTCACTGAGTTGCACTGCGAAGTATACGCTCAGTTATCTCATTCTCTGCGTTACCAAGCTTTAATCCCGTCTTAGATTACCTCGTTACCTTGACCCTTTGATTACGTCCTCGACCACGCTCTTTGTCTTGCCCTCGTCATTCTGTTTGTCCGATCGCCTGACCCCCGCACGTTACTCGTTTACGCCTCTAGATTGTCCCCGACTCCACGCTTCGTCCGCCGCCTGCTCCTGCCTCCGTGCCCCTTCCCTACGATTCGTGACATATGAACCTTTGGAACTAATAATCAGAATTTTTGTTTTGTTTCAGAAACACCTTAAATGTCATTTGTTCTTGTGTAGTTGCTAAATTAATTCTGATATCATCGTTTCAGAGGGGGGGAATTCTTTGCAATAACATCATCAGGATGTCTGAGTTCCTTTTATGCTTTTTAAGCAGATATGATTTTCTTTCAGCACATCCGTGTACAGTACAACACCTCCTGTCTGTCTGTCTACCTACCTTTTTATACAGTAACATATGTGGTGGGATAGGGTTTTGCATAATAAGTAATTTTACTCTAATTTAATGACATATTTTGGTTATTATGTTATAGTTATATTATAGATAATGCACAAAATGATGTCTCAGTTGTTGTAGGAGATTTAGATTTCAGGATTATGTAGCCTCAGCCCTACCGTTATTTCCTGCTTAAGTGTAAAATACAAGCTGATGTATTATGTTATGTGATTATGATTAAACCGTGCTATGATTAAACTATTAAAAAACCTCAACCTTGACAGCCCGGGGAAACACATCAGAAAAGCGCATCAGGAGAAAAAGTGGGCCAAGAAAAAGAAAGGGCTCAAGCCGTTCCCCAGGTACCCAGCAACGAAGACAGACTGGAAAATCTTCTGGTTCTGGGGGTGCTAAGAAAGCTGTTCTTGATGTTCTGCTCCTCCAGCAAGATCTGCGAGATTTACAACTCGACATGCTGAATGTGAAGAGAACTGAAAAGCTGATATTAAAACATGAATATTTAGAGAAAGAATGTGATAATATATTAGGTGTTTTGAATCAAATGAGAGCTGAAGCTGAGAGATTGAAGGATCGTGCTAAATACAGGAGAGCCGAAGGCATTAGGCAACTAAATCAGAGATATGGGCAAAGGTACACAGAAGAAATAAAAAAGAGCCGCTTGTGATTGTAATACAGTACCCAGACCCTCTGCCTTTACTAAACACGTAGATGAATTAGAAAAGGTGCTCGGGCACCTAGAAATAAAACTGAAACAGACCAAGTAAAAGCATACATCCTGTTTTTTGCACACAGCTTCAAAATTAGAGCTCTATACCACAATCTCCTGTCCATTGTGTATCTCTGTTAAGCCCAAATAAAAGCTTGCATCATGTTTCTCTACAGGTAATTTCAACGGCAGAACATGTAACCCCATTCTGTGACCTTAAAGAAGGCATGGTGGTTTTGTGTGCTAGCATGGACCTCACTCAAAAAATTTACAAATATCAAGGAAAGGCAAGTGTTTAGTTGCCATTTCCTCAGGTGAAGACGTGCTCATTTTAATTTCTTCTAAAAAGAAAACCATTATCAGTCTCTGCGTAGTCTATGGTTGTTCTTTATGTTTTCTTTATATTAAGATATTTGTAATAGTCTTGTTCTTTAATAAACCAAAATCCATGCAAAGGATGATTTGTATACTTTACTTCAAGAGTGAATTCCTTTGTTACCAACTTCTTCAGAGAAAGAGAAAGGACTTCAAGGGTTCTCGAGCCCAGCAGCACGAAGACTCCACCTCCTGAGAAGGTAAGAGGAAGTAATTCTACAAGCTCTATCAGGTGTATGACAGAGTAGCGGGGAAGAATACTAAAAACTGGGAAACTGAATTTACAGGAAAACTCAACACAGTTTATCTAAAATGCCCAAGTAGTGTGTTTTGATAGAAGATATGTAACTGAATCTGAAGATGCTCCTAATGATCAGTCTGTCTGGCATACAAACTTGCAGGCTTCAACCAGTACTTGGCCAGGATGCAGGCATACCCACTTGCCAGAAAAGTCCCTTTTATTATGAATATTATGAATATTTTATTATGTTATGAAACTATATCAAATGGTTGCCTTTGTGGTGCAGAATCCATCCTAAATTACACATTCTGTGCTGTTTTTCACTGGACAAAAAATCCCATGTAAAAGCAATCAACATATCAATTAGTTATGAATTGCTTTAATATCCAAATATGTCTCCTTTACCAACATACACTGGTAAGCATAAACTTATATACAACATTGGCCAAAGGTTTTACAATTATATTTATATATGCAGTTCTTATGTTAAGCATTGACAACCTCTAAACAAATGCAAATAATTATCTTACAAACACAGCTACAACCTTACTGGTTTAATATATCCTTACAAATATTTCAAATGGATACAAATAATGGGACTTTGGTGTGTGTTTTTCTCTGTTTGCATAGACATACAACCGCTGTTACAGATAAAATAACGAAAAGCAAAACTCCTATGATGATGCATTGAAACTGATTGGACAGGGCCACATTTGTATGTTGTAACTGAACAGATAATTCTGTCATTCCAACATTATTGCTCTGACAACCTGCAGACAAATAAATGCAGAGAAATTAAAACAAATAAACAAACAAACAAACAGAAAACTATCATGTAAATATAACTCCAAAGTGTGAAACTTGAAGCTGTGACATATGGATCATTACCTTGTGGTAGGCTGTAGTCACTCTGCAGAATACGATGTCCAACAGGTGGCCACACACAGCAGCGGTACTTCTCACACTCATTCTGGCTGCGCTCAGGCACATGCAGCAGTGACAGATCGTTCCCGACTTGATATGAGTGATTGGCGAACTTGTAAAGGTGTGTTGTGTTAGTGCGGATGTCTTTCATTACAAGACCCACCAATGAGTCTGTCCTGACTGACACCTGGACAAACAAAAACAGGGGTGATGTTTAATGTACTTACATTGTTGCCATTTTATTACTGATTGTTGAAATTATTAGCCCTACCTTATACCAGGTTATTTTACGATACTCGACACCCTCTTCCAGGTTTACTGTACATGGGACTTGCAATGACAACACATCAGGCATTGGAAAAATGAGAAACAGCACTGTAAAAAAGGAGGAAAATACACAGGGATACAGTTTCAGACATGTTGGGAAAAACGGGTGGTGGCTTAGGAAAACACTGTACAAGATTAAATTTTGTCATTTTCTAATATAACCTATACAGTTAAATAGAACCAAAATATCCCCTTTGCATATATAGCATCTCAACCAGAAGTGTAGTTATAGAATTTTAAAGTCTGCTTACCCACAGGGAAAACTGAGAAAATTTGCATTTAACATTTCATTCCAATTCCACTAAAAGACAACCTAATCTGCTTGTGGAAAAACAACATAATTGGCTAAACCTAACCCTAACCCATGGTGGCTTAGTGGTTAGCATGACTGCCTCACTACCCCAGCATTGGGGGTTCAAATCCCACTTCTGCCATGTGTGCATGGAGCTTGCATGCTCTACCCATGCCTCGGGGGGGCCCTCTGGGCACTCCGGCCTCCTCCCCCTGTCCAATACATGTACTGGCACTTCCAAATTGTCCATAGTGTGTGAATTGGTGTGATGGGTTAGCACCTTGCCCAGGGTGTCCCCTGACACAAGGTCACTGGGATAGTCTCCAGGCTCCCTTGCGACACTGTTTAGGATAAGCAGGGAAAATGGGTGGATGCAAGTTTATGATGAGATTTATCACACTTTGATTATCAGCTTCACCCACATCAATCAATGTCTCGTCATAAATATGTCTCATCACCTGAGGTAAAAGTCTCATCACCTGAGGTAAAAGTCAGGCATGGGATTTAAACAACAGCCTCATTGCCGTCTCTTCAGTCAGCTGTACTCTGGTTACAGCAGAGTTGCATGGTATACCGGTACTACGGTAGTATCGTGATACTAAAGCTTCAAAATACTGCCGATGCCACTGTATTTTTTTTAATCGGTAGTATCGTCAATACGGTAGTACCGTAAGTAATCTTGCGTGTGCAGTTAATACTATTTCACTAAAACGACACATCTCACTGTTATTGCAGAATACACAAAGGTTAGTGACACTTCATTTAACCTAAATCCTTTACCTTAATCATTAAAGATGGTATGATAACCGCTGTTTGTAAATAATAAAATTAGGGTTCCTACAAGGTGCTTTAAAGTGTTTGCATTTGGCTTTTTGAAATTTAAGTACAGGAAACCCTTGTAAATAGCCATTTTCTCTCTAGTGGTGTTAAAAAGGTTCCTGAATTATAAAAAAGTAAATAAATACGAAATAACTAAATAACCATAAAGTGTTTATTTTCGATAGAACATTAATACAATCCTTTCACTTAAACTATGGCTGTGTTTGAAATCGCGTACTATTTCCAGACACACTACATCCACCATGTGAGCATTGTCATGTGATCTTCGACGTCATCATAAACACAAAAATCTGAAATATGTTAACAATTTATTCGGGTATTGTAAGTCGTGTTTAACCGAGGTTTAATACTTAAAAAGACCCGACGCTGTCTTCCGCACTAGTCCCGTTGCATCATGGGATTGTGCTGACTCGAATCGGTTTCATACTGGAAAATCTCGCCGGAAGAAGTATACCATCCGGGTATTTCTCACATCTTTAGAATGCGGACATATTACCGCTCTGGCGTGCTGCTTTTTCGCCTACTGTGTAGTACGTAAGTATGCGGTTTCAGAAGCAGTCGATGACTCCCCACTATAGCCCCTTCCTCTCCTCCCGCTATTCACTCTCTCATTTTGACTCGGACAGCTCGGGTCAGACCCCTTACAGCCCCCTTTAGCGCCTCAAAAAAGCACCTAATGACAAATGTAGTGCCTTTAAAGTCAAACCTTAGATATTTTTCGTGGAAGAGTCCCTAGTAACCCTCCCCCCCTTTTTAAATATTCAATTCAATTCAATTTTTATTTGTATAGCGCTTTTTGACAATACACATTGTCTCAAAGCAGCTTTACAGAAATATTAACATGGTATACAGATAATAAATGTGTGAATTTATCCCAACTGAGCAAGCCACTGAGTGGCTACGGTGGCAAGGAAAAACTCCCTAAGATGTTTAAAGAGGAAGAAACCTTGAGAGGAACCCGACTCAGAAGTGAACAACAGATAGTGTGAAAAAGTTCATTATGGATGAACATGAAGTATGTATGGCCTTAGGAGTAAATAAATAAAATCACATAAAACTTTGCTGCTGTTTTCTGTACTGAGTGTGTAAGCGCCCTTCTTTGTTTGTTTTTCTGGTGTACAGTAACTGGAGCATGGCAACCATTTGGAGAGTCTGTATCTGATTCCAAGCGGGATTAATTCCACTTCTGTGTACTTTTGTAGTATGTAGATATCCAGCTCGAGCTAGTAAGGTTTTAGACATTTTTAGCAGACTGAAATATGCACATAGTGCTGTTTGTCAAACTGACTCTTACATGTTACCATGCGGACCAAAAAAAATCATGTTACTTTGATAAAAAAAAATATAACATTTTTGGTAAGTATAATATTGTCAACAAAGCTGAATTTTGGTCGAAACAAGGTCTTTCAACACAATCTCAGGGAAAAGGTGTCCCTGTCACTTGATATTCTGGTTAGACCTGTTGTGTACCTTTTCTACTGATTTACAACACAAAAATGAACCCTAAATAGTTTTTAGCTTTAAAAAAGGGTACACTATATGCAACGGGTTTTGTTTGTTTTTAAGTAAAAGACGTGGAGTAAATGACAACGTGTGTATATCTGAGGACTCAACCTATAATATATCTAATATATTTATATATACTTTTTTCAGAGTGCTTTGTTTTCTTTTCTTTTTCTGTAGCTGCAACGACACGCAGAATATAGACCTAGTGTTGATGGTTTTAAAAAAGAGACCTAGTTACTAACTAGTCTACGTGTTAAAAGTTAGTCTGTCTGTCAGTCTGTGTGTGTCTCTCTCTCTCTCTCTTAATTTGTCTGTAGGTGAAAAGTTTAACTGGACACAGAGACACAGTTCGCATCCTACTTACTTGTAAACACTGTGTAATGAATATTCTACTTACTTAAGTATGGACGCATTTTTATCTTCAGATTTTTTTTTCTCTTCAGTTCTCAGACGAATCGAAACTGAAAACTAGGTTTAAAAAAGCAGAAGCGGTTGGTGATTGGTAACCACAGGAAGAATCGGCGCATTCAAACAGGAGAACTAGATGTTTATATTATTGCTGTACAGCCTGGAATGCTCGAGTGACATTATCTAAATAATGGCGTTTTGTATTTGAAAATAACAAGGACATTGGAATAAAATGAGAAACGGTCGCGTTTATAGTTGAAATAGTGTTGCTAGTTTTGGCGAGTTTGTTGCTAGATTTGGTAACAGTACTTAGACCCTTTGAGTGATTTTGTTAGAGAAAATGAGTGTAGCGACCTGTTGAGCAGACTTTCCCAACTGTCCACCTGATACTGCTCTCCAGCTCCCAGCTGCTGGCTGTATCAGGTGAGTGAGGTTCGGTCCAAAGCTGCTGGACACACACAAGGACCAATCACTGATCAATATTCTCCCCAGTGACCAATCACTGATCACCAATCTGTTGGCGATATTTACACATAATAAACAGGAATATACTGCTCTGATATTGGGTTTTGTTCATACAATACGCTATTTAATTAGCTTACGTACATAGTTTTAGCCTTTCTCCATTTTTCTCCACAACTTTTTTTTAACCATGGAATTTGGTCACTTATCTGATTCAACTAATTATATATCCAGTAAGGAAATAAATTTTATTCGATCCTATTTCGAGCAGGTAATACATCTCTTTTACGTACATTGATATGCACACAGATCAACCACTAGATGGCAGTGTTGTGTTTCTATTGACTGTACGTTACATTTAAATCGACATCATTCCTGAGAGCATGTTATTAAATGCAGCTTCATCGAGCGTCATTTGATTTATAGTTGGCGTGGAGATCATGCCAAGTTTGAGAAGTCAAACCTTTTCACGTGCACAAAGCATACTTGACGAGAGCATACAAGGAGAAAGCACCTGCTATCCCCACAATACAGTATGTAGATGGATCAGTGATGCTTTGGGGCTGATTTGTGACTGGTGATTCAGGAGCTCTTGTGAAGATTGATAGCATCATGAATTCTGTTAAGTACTAGGATATTTCAGTGCAAAGCCTGGTTGTTTCTGCCAGGAGGTTCAGACTTGGCTATAGATATCCATCCATCCATTTTCCAAACTGCTTATCCTACACAGCTTATCCTAGCGAACTTGAGGCACAAGGCAAGGGAACATTTGGAAATGCCAATCAGCCTACAATGCACCCCTATCGTGCTTGGAGGAAACTGAAGTACCCAGAGGGAACACAGGGCAGAGTCAGGATTGAACCTTCAACCCCAGAGGTGTGAGGCAACAGTACTAGCCACTAAGCCACTATTCTAACCTACAAAAACAAAATAATACGCATATTTTGGCTTTTATAGAAGTCAGTAAAGACACTGATGTCTGCATAACATACTTGGTAAATGATATAAGGATAAACAAAATTATTCAAAATGTTTTGAATGTGATACTTGATTTGTTATTTTTAATGCTTTTGAGGTTTTGGGTTTGCTGTTTTCAAATCATAGCCAAAGCTGCCATTGGTCTACAGACATAAACCAAACATCTGCACACTTCTACCCTTCTCTATATCTCTTACTCCTGACCTTCTATCTTGTTTCTAACCCCCTTCTCTCTCTCTGAAGTTCTTGGTTTCCTCTGAGGCCCATTTGTAGGTCACAAATGGTTGAAGCACGCAGCCGTAAACCTGTGTTTCCTCAGCAGTAAATTACACTGCTGTTGGAGCCTCTGCTAGCGGAACTCTCTCCTCTCCTCCAGCGATGGAGAAATTCCCTCCTGTGTGTTTAACCTACTGCAAGACATCCTCACTTCCATCCTGTTTTTGGTCGTTTAGGGGATCCCCTGCTCCCCCCAATCTCCATTTCTCCCCTGATTGCTCATGCTGGGACTGGATGTTTTGCACTTGTCAGTCTTGTCAATAGAGAATCGGGGGATAAGAGTTATTAATAGGAGGCTGAGCAAATGGAAAAAGGAAGACAGAGAGCACCAAGATCACACCATCTGGATGAAACAATGCCTGAGCTACTTCAGGATGGAGCGACACAATGGAGGAGAAGGGGATAGACGGATAGGATAGAAAGGGGGAGAGGAGATCAAGAGACAGACGTTTACTTCAATAAATACTCCTTAATTTTTGTTTTAGGCTATTTGCACACTTAAGAATTTAAAGAATAAAATCAATACTCATTAATAACATACTATATAGTATTCCATTGTTCTTCTTAACAGTGATTATACGATGAACAATATTAGTTGGTCACTATTACTGTACATACATTCATAATGTAATAATTCATACATCAAATAGTATTTTAAATTCATATATGCAAGAGAATCCTTGTTTTATTTCCAAATCCATGGATTTGTTTACCTCTAATCATAAAACTTATCAATAAGATGTAGGATTTGTTCTAGTAGACTGTGTTTTGTTGGTTGTTATTGAGTGAATTGGTTAATTAAACACAGTTATTGCATGGTATTGGTAGGGTTTGACACTTCAAAGCTTCAGGGCCATGGTTCGATCCTGAGCTCAGCTTCCTGTCTGTACTGAGTTTCACATGTTTGGCCTGGATCTGTGTGGGTTTTCTCCAGGCTCTCAGGTTTCTTCCCACCTCCCAAAAACCTACGGGGAAGTGGACTGGATATGCCAAATTGTGTTTAGGTATGAATGTGTGCACATGGTGTCTTGTGATCAACTGCTATCCCATTTTGCACCCAGTGTTCCTCTTGGTATGATAGGCTCCAGATCTACCATAGCCCAGACCAGGATAAAGTGGCTAGTGAAGATGAATGGATGAATGAATAATGTTGTCTTGTGTCACGGCACTGTTGTTTATTTCTTTAAGCTTGCAATTCTTTGATACCAACCACAATCCCAGGGTGCTGCTGATTATAACTCATGAGCATTAACAGATGTATGTCTCAGAATTCACAACATGTCAAATAAAAATTGGAGAGCAGACGGTTACCTCAGATGTCTGTTCTTGGCTGACAGGAATGGAAGCTGATGTGGTCTTCTGCTGTAGTAGTCCCTCTGTCTCATGGTTTTTCCACGTGTTTTGAGATGCTTTTCTGCTCACCATAGTTGCAAAGAGTGTTTGTTTGTCTTACCGTCATCTTCCTGTCAGCTCAAATCAGTCTGCACATTCTCCTGTGACCTCTCTCATTTAGAAGATCACTGCACTGTGGCTTAGTGGCTAGCATGTTTACCTAACACCTCCAGGGTTGGGGGTTCAATTCCCACTTCTGCTCTGTTTATGTGGAGTTTAAATGTTCTCCATGGTTTTTGGTGGATACCTTCGGGTACTCTTCTTTCCTCCCCCAGTTCAAAGACATGCGCTGTAGGCTGATTGGCACCTCTAAATTGTGTGTGTGTGTACTTTTACCCTGCGATGGGTTGCCACCTTGCTTTGTGCACCGAGGCCCCTGGAATAGGCTCCACCACGACCCTTTGTAGGATAAGTGGTATCGCTCAGTCCTAGAGTATGGGTATTAATTAAAATGCTCAAGTGCAAGAGTGTGTGAGGGTAAAAGAGGTTAGTTCATAGTAGTATGAAAGTATTCAAAGATATGTGTGTGTGTGTCCTGCATTAGGTCCCCAAGCTTGTTAGTAGACTCAACTGTGTGTGTGTGTGTGTGTGTGTGTGAGGGTCTATGTTTCTGTCAGTGAGCTTGTTCAGAGTGCACTCTCTGGCCTTGATTGAGGATATCCTCTGGATGATCGTTCCCGCTACACACACACACTACAGAGGAACGCCCTGATCAGTTCCTTCAGCGTGCTCATACTGCCCTTCCACAGCTGGGAGACTTTCCCATGTGAAAACATAGTAACTAGGACGAACACACACTGACATAAGCTCACACACGCAAGTTTCGCAAGTGTGTGTGTGTGTGTGTGTGTGTATGTGTTTCACTACAGAATGTTCCTAGTGACTGAACTTGTGTTATTTTATAGTTTGGAGCAAGGCATGATGCGTACTAAATGGATGAAAAGTGATGAGGATGATGGCTGTTCGTCTTTCTCCACCCTCTTGCTGCGTGTCTCAATTGTTCGATTGTTTTCTTTCGGAAGCTTTGTCCGCACGACACCATGGCTGACTCCTCACCTCATGGACATAATTGCTGGTGTTTAATGTCTGGGTGGGTCATGTCTCCACGCCGACGGCCTTCTGGGCTGATCATGGCGCAGAGTTCGCATTGTACCGCAATTCCCAAAGCAGGGAATTCCTCTACCACTTCCCCACCCCAACACATAGCACAAACAATGTCTGTGTGTGTGTTTGTGTGTGCGTGTGTGCAGTACATGAGAGGGATGGCAATAGCAGAGTTTAGTGTTTTTTCTTTCAAATCTCCTTCCTCCTCTTTATGTACCAAAGGAAATAAAGAATTCCCTGGAAAAAAAACGGAAACCGAAATATCCCAAACTATTTTTTTGGAAGAGAGAGAAGTACAGTAAGCGTCTGTAAGTCATTAGTATCTATGACGTGCAGGTTGACTGAATGGCCATCTCCCTGGTCACTGGATGTCTGAAATATGCATGTGTATATATGTGTGTCTGCATGTTTCATGCATCGGGAGGATATGATTAAAATATTATTCCCTGTCTTGCAATTTGTCCAGAATCTTTTTAGCAAACTCAGCTCTGGAGCTGGTCTTCTCTTGAAGAAAACATTCATTCAGGGGTTATAGCTCTGTGTGTATGTGTATGTGTCTATGTACACATGTAGTCTATGTAGTGTGTGTTGCACTAAACAATCTTGCTCCTCAATTAGAAGTGGAACAAAGAATTTTACATCAAGTCTAACAAATCTTTCTTTTACCTTTTTCCCACCCAGGACCAAATGAACATTCATAATGAAAATTAGGTTCATGATAATACATGAAAATAGATTGAACCATTTTTGTTCCCTGTTTTTAATAAAGGACTGAAGATTGGTCTGTATCCAAACACCCAATTTATAAAGGATTTCCCCCTCCAAGTCTTAGCTGCAGCTGTTGCTTGTCCAGCCAACACACAAATCTAAGTTTGGTCAGATTCTGGATGATAAGCTAAAGTTCTCTGATCACGTTACATCAACCAATAGATCATGCAGATTTCTTTTTTACAACATTTCTTGACTACAGAAACTGCTTATATTCTCATATACACTGTGATTATTTCTAAACTTGGTTAAACTTTTCTAGAAGTTCACTGGTATTCTATTCTGCCAGCAGAATGAAAATCAACTTATCGGACATTTTCAATCAGCATAAACAAATTGATTATTTTATCGCTGCAAGTTTGTCATAAGATCAGGACACTGTTGGGTTTCTGTGTGTAGAGTATCATGACTCTGTGTTTAGTTTTGCTTGTATTTTCTCATTTGTAATTCGCTTTGGATAAATTTATTTTTTTTTGGATAAATTTTTTTCTGCTAAATGAATAAATGTAAATGTAAATGCTGGTGAGCAGAGCAATGGGAAATGGGAGGAGTTTGAGCCCCCTGCTTTGGAAATAATTCACATCTTTCCACAATAAATTCCTAAAGCCCAGAGTGTCTACTTTTATATGAGTCATTGACCACTACTGTGGAGTTTGACATCACAAGTAAATTCAGTGCTTTTTGCACCCCAAAAACAAGAGCAAATTCCGAAAAAACATTGTCTATATAGCTTGGTTCAGCAACTCAACTCATGATTTCAGTTTCCTGACTGCTGGTACGGTATGTTCTTCTCTGAGATCCAAGCAGGCTCATCGCCTTCTTTGGTGTCCATGTTCTTGTTTATGGTATCCTTGGATTCCCACTTCATCCAAACAGCTTATAGTTTCCACTCCGTCTCACCTTTTCAGATAATAATCACGGTAACATTAGTTACTTAGTATACCACTCTAGCACTTGTAAAAACTATAACTTGTCTCTTTATGTAATGTATCTCCAAGTACTACTAAAGTTTAGGATTAGAGCATCTCCCAAATGACAAAATGTGGCTCTCAAATGAAAAGCAAGTGTCAGTTTAGAAACACATATTTGTTAACGTTTAGGCAGTATGTTACACAGTGACAGACAATAGTAAAATGTGATTGTGAGATGACAGGTGAGTGATGATACATGTATGCAGACTGCATCATGCTAATCATACATTAACATAATAAATGTGGCTAATGTTAGCCTCTTGCTCCAGCTAGACATTTTTACTGTGGCCCCTCAAATCCTTGTCCAATGATGTTGAATTTATTGGTCTTAGTTGCAAACATCTTAAATGTGAGCCTTAGAGGAATACAACTGTGTTTTTTATCCAGTAATATGTTTTTTTTTTCTAGACATGCTCTATTGTTTTCCTCTGTACAGGGCAATTCCCACTATGCACTGTTTTAGAAAAAAAAGGGGGGGAGAGAGGAGGGTGGGGTGGGAGAGAGAGAGTAAATGTAGTGAAAAGCCCAAATGTATTGGGCCTAATTTGTCTGGAATTCTCTCTCTATCTCTCTCCAGTGTCTCCATTCATTTCTTCCTGTGCCATCAACCTGTCTAGTGAATTTGTTGTTCAAATAGCCGGATGCTTGTCTTCGTTCACCCCCCTTCGCTTCTTTTTTCATTTGCTCGTTTGCCTGGTTTTGGCTTCTGGGAGCTATCCATCTGCTGAGTCTGCCGGATGATGTCAAGACTGGAGTTGACCCACAGCAAGGTGTGTGTGTGTGTCTGTCTGTCTATGTATGTGATGGTGGTGAGGGAGATGTCCGTGGTGGGGTTGCACACGTCTGTTTTGTTTTCCGGTGTGTCTCAGACATCTTCCTGCAGAACAGCAACCTCTGGGAGCCATCTAGGATCAGATGCCTGGGCCAGCATTACACCCACACACGTGCATACAGACTCACACACACACACACACACACACACACACACACACACACACACACACAACACTCATGCCCCCACATACACCAGGGAAACAGAAAGAACGAAGACCCTCAATATTCTTCTCCATTATATAGTAATGAAGTTTCCATGCGCATTTGAGCACTAGGGAATTGCCTTCATTTCGTCCACAATCATTTAACCTGGTTATGTCTGTTAGGATGAAAACATGACCTGTGTGTGTGTGTGTTTGTGTGTGTGTGTGTTTGTGTGTGTGTGTGTCCAACCTGGTTGGAACCATTTCCTGTCAAAACTTATTGAATGGTGTTCTCCTCAGAGATGGGCATAATTAAACAACAGTTGGTTAGTTAATGATCAGAAGTGGGTGGGACTGGAGTGTGTGCTGCTAATTATGCCTGTTTACACCTTAATAAAGGGTACACTTAGTATGTATTATGTTTGCTCATAGTATCAAAAAGTATGATTTAGACTAGGAGACTGGAAGACCGTTGTCGAGATGAGAATGGGTATTTAAGTGGACCAACCTGAGTACATGAAAATATACTGTAGCAGAACTACATACTGCATTATATAGATGAAATAACTGCCTATAGTTCAAGAATTCTGGTTTTCTAAACATGAACCAAGCAGATGAATGAATGAAAAAAGAAAATAGCTACAGGGCAAGAGACATTAGGTCAGAAAGGGGAGAGTTTTCACAGACTTTCATAGATTTTTTATTTTATTTACCCTCTCTGGTCTGCTTAACTGGGTTGGATAAAATGAATGGATAAAGACGTATGTGTTTATCTCCACATGTCAATTCAAAACATATACTGTATGTCTCATCTGTTCAAACACATTTCCACTTGTCAAAATTGGTAACACGAAACCTCCACTACAAAACAAACCATAATCATTTCGAATTGTCTCATTATATAGCTATAAACTACTTATTAATGGATAAGCATTACAAACTATCACTCGTTGACATTTGGTCATGTTGGTTGCTTATCCAGACTTCTGTAAGCAAGGACTTTTATGTAACTGGACCATTACATATTTTTGTTAAATACCCCTGATTTAGGCTATTAGATATAAAGTATGATTTTAGGTTCTTTTCCCAAAAGTAATGATACAAAATTCTTCCCCAACTTTTGCTAAATTGATTAACTGATTACTATTATTACCTGCTATATCGATCCTAGTAAAGCTTAGAGAGTGGTGACTCTGCAGTTAAGGCTTTGCACTGCTGATCAGAAGGTTGAGAGATCAAATCTGAACATGTCCATCTGAATCTACCACTGATGCAACACTTGTAACTGTATCTGCTACAAGCATGTAGTATCATGGCTGACTCTGTGGTAAGCAGAGTTTAGTTACTCATCTTCAATAACTTTATCTTGGTCAGGGTCACAGTGGATCTGAAGCCTAGTTCAGGAACATTAGGCATGAGACAGGAATACCTCGGGGATGGGACACCAGTCCATCGCAAGACCTATTTTTCTTTCTTTTTTTGCGTAGACCCAAATATGCTGCTAAATATATACAACTGTTTCCTTCATTGCTGCATATACATCCAGGGTATTGTTAGAATTCCACCTTAACTCAGGCAAGTGTGAGTTCATGTAAAAGTGATTGCCCTTGGGTCCTTCTACACCTTCAGAGAAGGTCCTAGGCCTTCGGATGACTGGAAATTATTACTGTAATTATCAGTTAATTTTTATTTCATGAACATCCATCCATCCGTATTCTGTACCACTTATCCTACACAGGGATCGTGAAGCCTAACCCAGGGTACTTGGGGCACAAGGCAGGGGGTATCTTTGATGGGGTGCCAACCCATTGCAGGGCACAATTGCACACACTTACACAATGTAGAGATGCCAATCAGCCTACAACGCACGTCTTTGGACTAGGGGAGAAAACCAGAGTACACTCCCGAAGCACAGTGCAAACATTCAAGCTCCATGCACACAGGGCATGAAGAGGCACAAGAGAGGTGCAAGGCAAATGTGCTAACCACTAAGCCACCGTGCACCCCAACATAAACTCAACAAGCACATTTTATTTAATCTTTCTGACTATTGTAGTAATAGTTTCATTATATTGGAAAGAAAAGGGTTAAAATCTTGAAATAACAAAAGGAAAATTATCAGGACTATTTTCTCTGTGTTGTTTTGGTAGATACAGCCAAGTGCGCTCATCCAAAGTTGGGTGGAAAGACCTTTCCACATTTAATTAAGTATAAGTATATTTATAAAGTGACAGTGGAATCAGTGGAAGTTTTGATTTTCGAGTGCAACCATTTTGTGGGAACCAGGGTACCAAACACTCATTCACACATTCATTCACACATGCTTTTGAACAATGGGAGGAAAGCAGAGAACCCTGAGGAAACCCAAGCAGACATGGGGAGAACATCCACCCAAATAGTAGCCTGCACTTAGGATCACACCCTGGACTTTAGAGCTGTAAGAAGGCAATGTTACCGGCATCCCTCCAGGATTCCAGCTTAAGCATAACTCAAGTTGAAACAGCACCATGCTGTCGAATTGTTTTCTTTAACGCCTGCTTGTATGTTATTGTTCAAAGCCAGTATTTTTCATGAGATACTTGATCATCATATTGCCAAGAGCATATTTCTTGGGGGGAAAAGCATGTGCCCTGTTTACTCTAGTCGAGCCAAGTTGCTGTCCCATTCCTCAATGACATCTCATAATTTTTCGGCATCCTTTAATTACATCAAAGTTTGCACTTAACCATGTTCCGCCTTCTGTCTGAGCTTTACCTCCTTCCTTTAAGTCTGATAAATGTGGAATAATTACTGAAGACAATGGGCACTAAACATATGTCAAGGGACATTGGGTTGAACTTATCTGACCTCTAAGAATTATCAGGAATTTTTGGAAAATTGCCATGACCATCCCAGGGCTGCTGTGTGCAACAATCAGAAAATAAACATACACAGAGATTGCATACCAATACCCGTCTGCCACATGTAACACTTCCTGGTAGTGGTTTAACTATGAAATTAACTACTGACATTAATTTTTAAGTAATGATTAACACATGATGGGACATGCTGTTATAGGAAATTCATACAAGACAGGATGGTGTAATGTGGCCCAATAATATTTTCCATGAATTAAGTGTTTTATTCCACTTTACACCACAGACGTTTGCCAAGAATTACAATTTTAATTTATTAATGAGTGACACCATTTGCTTTTGAACCATTTATAGTTAAATATTGTGGAATGTCAGTGAGACAAGTTATCTTTGTGAAGTGTCATTGAGACTGTTATCACTTTATAGCATATAAAAACAATTGTTCTCTCACCAACATATTTTTCTCTCTCTTGAAGTTAACAAGCCAAAAACTCAGCTTATCATGTTTTTGAGAAACTTGAAAGAGCAAAGTCGTCTGTCCTGAAGACTTTCCCATGTCTGAAATTTTACTGACTCTTACATTGTGCAGACATTGGAGACTCCCTCCCTAAATGTTAAATAAATAACTGTACAGAAATATTCACCATATGAATGATTATATGTTATTCTTTGTTAGTTAAGAACAGTTTTATTTTTAAGCTTAGATTATGTGGTGCATCCACCATACAAGTCCCTGTGAATGAGTTGATAATATAGAAACGTTTACATATTATTATTTGAATTACTGCCGGAACTACTGTCAGAGCCATGCTGTTATAGAAAATGAATCCAAAACTTCTGAGCAATCAGATTTGAGAATCTAATAGCAATGTGGTGTAATATGCTACATATTTTAGACTGCAGTGAAAATAAATAAAATAAATTAAAACCTATTTAATCGTTATTAATTAAAGTTTGAAGAAAACCACTGTTATTTTGAATGACTTCGATGAGGTGGTGTGGCAAAAGAAGGGAAAGCCTGGGATACAGGATGGAGGATGTATTGTGAAGGTTCTGTCTACTCATTTAAAGGCTTTTTAAATGCCATTTTCAATATATTTTTTTTTTATTTTATAGCTAGTATAGGAATGTTATCACTATGGATTTCTATAACCCTATACTAGGTAGAATCGTCTATAAATATTTTCTAATTCTTGGAAAAATGTCTTTATATTCTACGCTTAATTTGGGAACTTTCCTGTTCCTGTGCTGGGGTCAAACACTTGATGATTCAGTAATGTGAAAAGTGCAACACTGGCATTTATCATGGTGTGCTTATTGAACAACAGTTTTCTGGCAAAGGTTGTTTTGGTTTTTTTCGGGAACCTGCAGTTGATGCGGTAAATATGTCATGAGTCAGAGGATGCTGAGAAGTTTTTTTGTCTGTGTCAGACGAGTGAAAGGGTCAGTGTGGATAAGAGTTTCTGATGGTGTGTGTGTGTGGGGGGGGGGGGTTGACTTTGTGGGGACGTTTGGCTGGTCCCCATGACTGTTTTTTGTGCAGATTTATGATGATTTTATTTATTTGTTTGTTTGTTTATTTGTTTTATCTTAAAAGTTGATAGGTTTATATATGGTTATTGAAGTTAAAGGTAGCTTTATGTGTGTGTGTAAAGTAATTAAGTTCATTAATGGATGGAATGTTGATTAATGGAAGGCCATTGAGGATAGTAAGACAATCTGTATGTGTTTACATGTATATACAGTATCTCACAAAAGTTAGTACACCCCTGGCATTTTTGTAAATATTTGATTAAATCTTTTAAAGTGACAAAACTGAAGAAATGACACTTTGCTACAATGTAAAGTAGTGAGTGTACAGTTTGTGTAACACTGTAAATTTACTGTCCCCTCAAAATAACTCAACACACATCTATTAATGTCTAAACCTCTTGCAACAAAAGTGAGTACACCCCTAAGTGAAAATGTCCAAATTAGGCGCAATTAGCCATTTTCGCTTAGGGGTGTACTCACTTTTGTTGCCAGCAGTTTAGATATTAATGGCTGTGTGTTGAGTTATTTTGAGGGGACAGTAAATTTACACTGTTACACAAGCTGTACACTCACTACTTTACATTGTAGCAAAGTGTCATTTCTTCAGTGTTGTCACATGAAAAGATATAATCAAATATTTACAAAAATGTGAGGGGTGTACTCACTTTTGTGAGATACTGTATGTACAGTGATTACAAAAAGCCTAGCTACACTTTTTAGCAATTTCCAGCTACACTTTTTAAAGATTTCTATAGCTTTGTGAGAATCAAATGATAAAAGTAAACACAAAATAAAACAAAACTAATTATAACTCAAAATAAAAGTAAAATATTAGTTCAGAGAGAGTATGTCAGTTTTCTGCATTATCAGGGTTTTTGTGTTTTTTTGTACATGATGTTTTAGAATTGAGTTCTATCTATTTATGATTTCACTATTTTTAAACTCGCACACAGCAGTTCAGTGACCTTGTCAGTCATCCAAAAGCTCCCATTTTCAGCCTTGCCTTATGGATTGGTTCACAGAGCTGCACCAGGAACTCTCAGTCTTTTTGGGTACACTAATATTCCCCCTTTCACACACCCCCTTTTTCTCTCCACCCTTTTGTGGTTTCTCTGCTCCCTCCTTCACTCGTTCTGACCCCACTGGTGATTTATACAACTTGCAGACACACAGCTGTGTCAAGGTCCCTACACTGACCAAGGGGTACTATTCACCATGACTAATCCATCCCAGACTTCAAAAAGCAAAGAGAAAGAGAGAAGGAAAGCATCAAAGCATGAGATATACACTAAAGTACACTAGTGCTCAGGAGCCTATACCTCCGCTGTATTATAGACTATAGTTTACAAAACTTTACAAACCTGGAAAGGACATGATGAAAAAAGGGGAGAGGGGGATACTAATGAAGAAAAGATAGGGCAAAAAGGATTGTTGAATCAATACAGATGATTAAAGCCAGGTTTACTTTGCTTTATGGATTTATTCATTCACTCACTGAAGTCATATGTATTATATTTAAACTAGACCATCTTTAGATTTATTTTTACATACAGCCTGAGCATTTTTATATATTAATATTTACTTTTGTTGGACACTGAAGTGCAGTGTCCATTTGTTTCACTGCCTTCCTCACCAAAGCTTGTGCGTGTTTTGCTGGATCAGGCAGGCGGTTTTCGAGCTGCCAGTCTTAGTGCCCCATACAAAGGGAGTCTAACTGTTCATTTCCTGTTTTTCACCTTTGTGCCCACTGTTATTGAAAAGATAAAAGGAGCTTGGCCTCTTCCAAAACTGCCGCTGGCGCACTAAACAGCCCCTTCCGTGTCAAGACAGCGGGCATCAGAGGAAATCCCTTTAGTTGTTTTAATGAGAGCAAGAAAAATGAAACCTCATGGTACCTTTGTTTATGTAGTCTATGCATTCCTATACAGGTGGAAAGAGTAATACTGTAGCTATGTTTAGCAAGGACAAATATTGAACTTTTAAAAATGTTTAAATGCACAGATAGACCATAAAGACAAGCTCTTTTATGGGTAAATTGGTAGATAATTTTTTTGTACTACTGTAGGGTACTTTGATCTTATTTACAAAAACTGTACCTTTTAATGTCAGGGAAATGCACAAAAAAAACTGTTGGCAGCAAGTTGTAATCTTCTAAATTGTATTCAACAATTACCTACTGCACAGTACTTAAATTGTATAATTGTAAAATGTCCACAGAAACTGTATATCATAGCATTATATATATATATATATATATATATATATATATATATATATATATATATATATATATATATATATATATATATATATATATTATGGACAAATAAATACAAGAACAACGTTGTTTTGAATACCACACAAGTTGAATTATTAATGAACTGCATTAAAAACAAGAAGTGCAATCAGTATGTTGATCAAGTCATTGCCATGTTGCATTCTCACATCTATGCATGGCTTTAATCATGCAATAAAACCATGCAGCTGAAATCTGATCAAAATATATTTTATTCATTGTGACATTCACACAATATTTGTAGAAAAATCTATAAATTCTCTTTAGAACAAAAAAAGGTT